>JNVV01000003.1:2070971-2220882 GCA_000733355.1 Falciphora oryzae
GTGCTTGGGGCCGGAGGCGTCGGCGGTGATGAAGGGCAGGTTGATGTCAGTGGCAAGCGAAGACGACAGCTCAATCTTGGCCTTCTCGGCAGCCTCACGGATACGCTGGATGGCCATGCGATCGTTGGACAGGTCAATGCCCGACTCCTTCTTGAACTGCTGGGTGATGTGGCGGACGAGGTGGATGTCGAAGTCCTCGCCACCAAGGTGGGTGTCACCGTTGGTGGACTTGACCTCAAAGACGCCACTCTGAATCTCGAGGATGGAGATATCGAAGGTACCACCACCAAGATCGTACACAGCAACGACGCGGTCAGCCTCCTTCTCCAGACCGTAGGCCAGAGCAGCGGCGGTGGGCTCGTTGACGACACGGAGGACGTTGAGACCGGCGATCTGACCGGCATCCTTGGTGGCCTGGCGCTGCGAGTCGTTAAAGTAGGCGGGCACGGTAACAACGGCGTTCTTGACGTTCTTGCTCAGGTAGGCCTCAGCAGTCTCCTTCATCTTGTTCAGGACGAAGCCGCCGACCTGGGAAGGCGAGTACTTCTGGCCGCGGGCCTCAACCCAGGCGTCGCCGTTGGTGTGCTGGACGATCTTGTAGGGAACCTCCTTGATGTCGCGCTGAACCTCGGCATCGGTGAACTTGCGGCCAATCAGACGCTTGGTGGCAAACAGAGTGTTCTCTGGGTTGACGACGGCCTGGCGCTTGGCAGCAACACCCACTAACCTCTCGCCGTCGGCCGTGAAGGCAACGACTGAGGGGGTTGTGCGGGCACCTGGAACGAGCAGGCGGGGTTAGCTACCTGCCAACAAGCGCAGCCCAGGACGAGGCAGATACACATGGCTTCTTACCTTCTGAGTTCTCAATGATCTTGGGAGTCTTGCCCTCCATGATGGCAACAGCAGAGTTTGTGGTGCCGAGATCGATACCGATCACGGACCCCTTGACCTTATCATCTGACGAGGTGGACTCGAACCTGGCAAAGGCTGGCGTCATAGGCCTCGCTCTGAGCAGGGCCGCGGACCTGGGGGTGGCCCGGGGGAGCTGTCGAGTTGGACACGCCATGTCAGTACCTTTGAGAAAAATTTCACGATCCCGAGGGCGGCGCGGGCCGGAGAACTTACAGCCCGAGACAGTCGCGAGGCGAACATGATGTGTATGTGGATGCGGCAATATTAAACAAAACAAAACCAGAGCCCAAGTAGTAATACGGGGCGGCCAGGTGGTGTTTTACAAAGAGGGAGAGGGCGTTTTGGCGGTGGTGTTGGGGTGTTGCGGAAGGAAGAAAAAAGATGCGAATGCGCGCGGCAAGTATGGAAATATTTCGGGACGAAAAAAAAAATCTTTGCTTCGGTCCTATGGAATCTCAGCGAATTTGGCGGTGGATCTGGCAAGGATCCCCGCCAGCAATGGGCGACCCGAGCTCTTGTCGGGTGGGGTTTTGTGTGGGTCGGGAAGGGAAGTCGTCACTGGTTCAAGGATTTTCTGGCGCTATCTTACGTGGTGATTGAGAGAATTGTCGATTGTCGTCACCGCTGCCGACCGAGTCGGCGACCTTGATGACCACAGAAATTGAACCCTGCTATGCGCCTCGTTGAGGCCTGTACTTTGTATAAAAGGCGTTTCCTTCCCTCGATCATGAACGGTGTTCCCTTCTTGTCTAGGTACCTAGATAGACCCACATTCAGCGGGTTAGGCGCCGCGCTTAGATGGTGTTTTTACTCTGGATCTGGATAACGGTTCTCCCCGCCGTCTGTGTGATCCCTGAGGGACAAACAAACATCGTCATTTTGACATCCGTTCGTGCCGTCCCACTCGACGCCACAATGCATAGACGGAGGCGAAAAGGTCAACCAGGATCGAAGAAGAAAAATCCCATCTGTACAAAAATGGGCGTTGTGGCCCACGAATGTGATTGCAAGCAGCTCTTTGAAATTCTTTTGCTGCATGACACCACATCACCCCCCATCTTTGCGCTTCATATATTATTATTCTATTGGCAGCTGGCTATCAACCGAAAGTCCTTGCGCGGGCTTCGGAGTGCGTGCTGCCTGCCGTCGAGTTACCGTTTGGTCTTTGTCGAGGCTACCAACATCCACCCCATTTTCTGTATAATCGCTCAGGTACCCGGCCAAAGCTTGGACCGTTGCGGTTAAGGTTGGAAATTTGGGTCGGTGGCTCCGTAATCACCACCCGTTTGGGTCGAGCCGAATGCATGCTCTGGGGCGAACCGCCCGCTGCTGCAGCGTTGGATGGCAAACAAATCGGTGACCTCCAATTGCCGCGAGAGGAGCTCTCGCATGCATTTGTGTGTTTTACCAACGCACATTGATGCCATCACCATTTCTGCGCTTTTCTCTCAGCGCCCTGTATTTAGGGGCCCGCCAGCCGGAACGCTGAAGCAAAGCCTTGATCTCTCCTGAGCCAAAAACTCACCACAACCGCGACACGGCAGGACGTACCTGCAGTGGATTCTGGGTGCGCGCACGGGCATCGAGCATTGCACCAAATTCGGATTTCTTTCAGTGCTTGTACTCTGGCCGCCACGACGAGAAGCGTCAGGCGCATTACGTCGTGCTGCGTGCAATCGGAACTCCATTGTGCTCAACCGCGTAGGTTTCCTTGGTTTCTTCTGCGTCACCGACCACATCGTCATTTCCACCACCGCCAGCGCCCCCGAGCCTCGAAACAGAACATTGCCAGCATCGACCACGCAGTCCCAGTTCCACCTCGGTCGCACCCAAACGAGCCCAATCATCGCAGCCCGCGTCTGGTGCCCGCCTGCGAAATCTCACGACTGACCCCCGGCGCGGGCGCTCCCGCACCTCTCCCCGGGATACGAAACCGCCGCGCCAGTGATTATGGCCATGACGGACGAGAACCTGTGCGTCTGCCCCTCTTGCTGCCGTGGAATTGCGAGCTTCCCGCTCCACTCTGTTTCGCTCTCCCCTACCGACGTGACGCCATCGCCATCGCCATCGCCATCGCTGTTCCGTCGCTCACACGCCCAGGAGGCCTTCCTGCAGTTTTTACCCGTCCGAGAACTTGATTCTGAAGCAACCGCAGCGGCACTTTCGAACAACCGTTTCTCCACTGTATGTCCTCCGTCCACTTCAGACCAGACGCCGGGTCCCCTCAGCTCCCGTCTTCCCTTGCTCGGCGCGCGGCCGGTATAGCACATGCAAGCTCACCATTTGTTTCTTTACACCCCTTAGTCACTGGCAACTGCGGTCCCTGATTGGCACAGGATCCGACGGCGTCGTGTACTTCCCCACTGGTCCCAATAACGTCCATCTGCAGAAGCTTGACACCAAGACGTTAGAGACCGAGACCCTCAATGTCCTCTCCTTTTCCCCTCGCTGCCTCGTGGCTAAGAATGGGTGGGTGTGCTGCGGAGGCGAGACGGGCGAGTTCACCGCCGTGAACCTGGGGTCCTCTGGCACGAGTACGCGTGGGGACCGCTCGACCACACCCGACTTCGACCTCGACGTTGACGCTCGTCTTCCACTGGACGCCGCCTCGCGATCCGATGATTCATTGCTGGCCCTCCTGAGGAGGTCACGCAACTGCCCTGCCCAGCCGAGCAAGAAGTTCGGCAGGGAGCGCGTGAACTGCATTACGCTATGGTTCCCGCCTCAGAGCGCCGACCAACGTCGGGGCCCTTACCGGTCACCGGTTGCGGTGCTAGCGAACAACGACAAGCATGTCACTCTGATCGATCTTGAAACCCTCGACGCCCTCGACGAGATAGAGTACCCCGAACCTATGAACCGCGCTGTCCTGTCGCCCGACGGTCGCACCCTGGTGGCCGTCGGGGACGACCCATATCTCTACGTCCATGAGCGGACAGAGAGCACGAGCGCGTTTGGCGCGAGAACCCCCTCGACGGGACGTCCAAGACACTACTTTTGGAAGGAAATTCGGCAGGTGCACCTCAAGAGTCAGCACAAGGACGACAAGACGGACCAGCGCGGCAGCTTTGCGGCCTGCTTCTCGAATACAGGGGCATATCTAGCAGTGGGTACACAGTATGGTATCATCTCCATATTCAGCACGAGCGCCTTGCTGGACACTAGCCAGGATCCGCTTCTAGCTTATTTTCCATCCTCGAGGCCTACCAGCCCGAATCAACGCCCTTCGCGAGACGCACACACTACCGCCTGTCCTGGTGCTGTCCGGGAGATGGCCTTCTCACCCGGACCTTACGATCTGCTTGCGTGGTCGGAGGATCGTGGACGGGTTGGCATCGCCGACGTGCGGAGCGGTTTTGTATCCAGGCAAATACTGTACCTCGATGCTGAAGACACATTCCAGCACTTGGATCTGACCGCTAGAAGCGCCATCGATCCCAGGCTCTTGGAGTCCACGGCCGACCGGAGCGATACGCTCGCATCGAGTTTCGAGAACAGACTCGACCTCTCAGAGGCCAGGCGTAGCCTTAACCGCCGCCTGCAAACCGGGGTGGAACGATACCACTATCCCCTAACGGGCGACGAGACCCAGGTTCTCGAGGCACTGCAGGACCATCGCAGACGCAGGGAACAGAGAGCGGCAGCAGCGCGTGAGCTTCTCTTGAGCTCACGAAGCCAGCTGTCTTCACTTACCCGGGTAGGCGCCAGGATGGCGAGCACCACAGCCACGGCTCCCGGCTCAAGCACAACAGCTGCGCCGACGGCGGTCCCGCGACCTCGGGACCGGGCAGGAGATCGGGGCACCACAGAGGGGAGAGGTACGGACTGGGGCCGGGCCTCGCGCGACCACATTGAACAACTGATCGAGAACCTATCAGGCGGCGGTGGCTTCTCTGAAGCATACCGACGCGTAGAGTCATCGAGGCCACGGGAGGACAGCCGAAGAGAGGCTGGGATGGCGGGATACAGGCACTTGTACAGGGAGCTGCTCGATCGCTTCGCGCGAGAAACCGACGACGATGCTCTGTCTGGGGTAGGCCACGGTTCGACCTCGTCCAATGTTGGGGGGTTTGGCAGCGCGACCGTGCGTGCCGCTGTCCGCGCAGCAGCGGCCGGCGAAGGCGCCGGAGTGGGCGATGGAGCCGGAGCCGATGGTGCTGGCAGCAGCGGTAGCGCTAGCAGCTCGACCGTGCCCGACAGCGGACCCGCCTCGACACGTGCAGGGTTGTCCCTGCCGCGGCTGAGCAGGTCGCAGATCATGGGCCCATACAACCCACCCTCCGGCGGGTACAGGGACTGGACCGAGCCGGGTGCCCTCTACGGAATTTCCTCGGGCGGGACCGATGGCGCGGACGGCCCTTCGACAGCGGTCCCGGAGAGGACTAGCGGCAGGAGCCCGATGGTCTGGGAGTCGTTGATAACCCAGGTGGCAATGCGGACGGACGCGCGTGACCTGGCTCATAGGTCCAACGAGCTGGCCTCGCCTGACGAGACTGCCGGCCTTTCGTGGAGCGAGGATGGGTCTTTATTGTAAGTGTGACCTGCTACGCCTGGTTGCTTGTTTTTTTTTTTTCTTTCGTCTGGCTTCTTGGACATTAACTAACCACCTGCTTTTCTAGATACATCGGGGCTGAGAACGGAATCTACGAATTCAGGGTGAACATTGCGTCACGTAAACTGTTACCCAGCATGACATTGCGATGAGTATTGCTCTGCCCGACTGTGGTTGAATGCATACCTGTTTAAGTAGGGGAAGGAAGAAAATGTACAGATGTAAGGATGTATGAAGCACGCGCATTCTCGACGGTTTATCTTCTTGTTTTGATGCCACCTTTAGCGATATCAAACGGCACCCCCTTTTTGTCTAATCAAGTGTGGTTTACGGTCCTTTGCGACGGGGCCTAACATAATATTGAAAATGTGATGACGACGGCCCAAGGGAGGAAGAACAGTCGGAAAACCATCGTCTCGAGTGAGTATCGACTCGCAGTGCATGGTAGGCAGTTCGTCTCCATGTAAATACACGCACATATCTACCTTCGCACGCGCTTTCCTACCTGTGCAGTAGTCGCTCAACCATCTCGCCGATAGCAAGGCAGCTCGTCAGTCCCGGGCTCTCGATGCCGAGCAGACTGACCCAGCCTTCTAGGCCGTCTTCCTTGCGGACGACAAAGTCGACAAAGCCGCTCCCGGACGCGACGGCGCCCTTGCGGCCCAGCTTTGGCCTGACGCCGGCGTAGTCGGGCGCCAGGGCGGCCTCGTCGACGCCGGGGAGGTACTTTTTGATCTCGCGGACGGCGTTGGGCAGGCGGGCCGGGTTGACGGTCAGGTCGTCGGGCGAGTCGACCCACTCGACGTCGGGCCCGAAGCGGATCCTCCCCGCCATGTCGAGCGTCAGGTGCGTGCCCAGCCCGCCGGCGCCGGGCTCGGGCGCCGGGTACACAAGGGTGCCAACGCGCGGCTTGCTCGCGCCGTACGAGAAGTAGTTGCCCTTTGCGTAGAACATGCGCAGCGGCGGCTCGCTGCTGCTGTTGCCGCTGTGCGCCGTCACCATGTTGTGCAGGTCCACGGCGCCGTGGCCCGCGGCGTTGACGACCGTCTCGGCCGTGATGGTTGTTTCTTCTTCACCTTGCTGTTGTGCTTCCTGGCCGGTGCTGCTCCGCACCCGCAGCGCCCACCCGCCGCCGTCCGCGAGGGGCTCGGCGCCGACGACGCGCGACAGCAGCGCCACGTCGGCGCGGCCCGTCTCCTCGAGCTCGCCCTGCAGGGCCAGCATGAGGCCGTGGCTGTCCACGATGCCCGTCTCGTGGCTCTCGAGCACGCCGGCCTCGGCGCGGACGCCGGGCTCTCGCCGCGCCGCCTCGTCCGCCCCGACCCAGCGGAGCGGCACGTCCAGCCCCTCCCGGGACGCGAGGTTCGCGCAGTGGTCGTGGATGCGCCGCAGGGCGTCGAGCTGGCCGGCCGTCTGCGCCACGACCCATTTCCCCGTCTTGCGGTGCGGGACGGCGCGTTCGGCGCAAAAGTCGTACAGCAGCTGCCGGCCGCGGATGCACAGTTGGGTCTTGAGGGTACCGGAGCCGTAGTACAGCCCCGCGTGGATCACCTCGCTGTTGCGCGACGACGTCTCGGTGCCCACGGCGCCGTGGCGCTCCAGGAGGAGCGTGCTGGTGCCGGGTCGCGCGGCCAGGGACCGGGCTACGGCGAGGCCGACGACGCCGCCGCCGATTACCTGGGTTGTTGGGTGTCAACGGGTGATGTTTTTTTTTGTATGTATTTATTTTTATATGAAAGTCCCCGGACTCTCGTATGATATTTGTAACTTGTCTTAGGATGCCCTTCTTACCGCATGTGTGTAGTCTATTTGCCTGATGGCCGTTGAAGAGAAGGCCCGAGGTTGCGGCCAGCGCCGGGCCGGTATCGGGAGACGGCACGGCACCGTCCTGGAAAACATGCTATGTCGATCAGGATCGCTGCCTCTCACGAAACCTCGTTAATAAGTGCTTGAGTTGTCCGTTTTCCTGTGTTATTGCTGCCGCTGTTTGTCGTTGCTTTTATGATTGTTGAGGCTCCGTTGATTTGGTGTGTTGAGTTGATGGATCAATACCACACTGACGCGATTCTTGAGGGTCGTGTTGTGCTTCCAAAAGCCCCATTTAGCATCTTAACGCCAGTGTGCTGGATGTCGTTTCTTTTCGAGACCAGCAAAGCAACCAACACGAATAATTTCAACTACAAGCAGAATCTATCATGTGAATCCTCAGTGCAATATTTGGCTGGCTTTTCTTTGGTTTCACCCGAACACATATTCGGCTGCGAATAATAACAAAAAAGTCCTCAGGGGCACATACACATAAATCGGATTAAACAAAGTCGTCTATGATGGCCCGTTTTTCTATGCCTTGTATATCTAAATACGCGGTCGTCTATGTTTGTTTTCCCTAGGAAATAACACTGCTGGCAGCCTCCTCCTTCTTGCCCTCGTCAGCCGCCGCCGTGACGGTGCCTCTGACCTCGGCAAGCGTCCTTTTGAGCGAGTCTAGGAACCTGGTGACCTCCTCTTCGGTGCCTACAGTAACCCTGAGGCAACCGAGGCAGCCGTGCTCCTTGCCGCGGAAGCGGACCACGACCCCCTTTGTTTCGGCCAGCTTCTCGTAGACGGCCAGGGCAACGACGTTGTCGGGCTCGCCGCGGGCGTTGAGCATCTCGTACAGCAGAAAGTTGCTCTCGACGCCGCCCCGCAGGCGGCCGACGCCGTCGATCAGGGGCAGCTCGCGCACCAGGCGGTCGCGCTGGCTCACGATGGCGTCGCGGTTCTTGCGCATCACGACCAGGCCGCCCGGCGAGACGGCGTGGATGGCCAGGGCGCTCGTGGGGCTGGGGACATTGTAAGGGGCCTTCATGCTGTTGAGCAGGCGGGCGACGGGCTCCGAGGCGAAGGCGGCGCCCAGGCGGATGCCGGCCATGCCGAAGGCCTTGGACATGGTCTGCATGACGACCAGGTTGGGCCACTCGAGCACCCACTCGGCGAGCGAGGCGCCCTCGGGCTGGAAGTCGACGTAGGCCTCGTCCAGCACCACGACGCCGTTCCAGGCCGGGTGCCGCAGCACGCGCTCGACGTCGACCTTGGCCAGCGCCGCACCCGTAGGGTTCCCTGGCGAGCAGAGGTAGACCAGCTTGATCTGGGGGGCCTCCGGGCTGCTCGCCGACGCGGTCAGGGCCGCGAGGACGGCGTCGACGTCGACGCCGAAGCCTGGGGCGGGCAGAAGCGGCACCTTGACCAGGCCGACGTCGTTGACCTGGGCCGAGACCGAGTACATGCCGTAGGTTGGGGGACAGACCAGGATGCGGTCGCGGCCGGGCACGCAAAAGCAACGCAGCAGGGCGTCGATGGCCTCGTCGCTGCCGACACCGGCAAAGACGTTGGCGGGAGTGAGCGTTCCGGCCGTGTGAGTCCTGGTGTTGCGCAGGCTGCACAGGAGCTGCTTCAGGTCCGCCTGATGAGGGTCCGGGTACCTGTGCAGGCCCAGCAGGTCCAGCTCCGGGCCGCCGGTGCCGGTTCTGCTGCTCAGGGCCTTGGTGTCGGCCGCCGATATGGACGGCCCATACGCGTTCTCGTTGGCATCGAGAAGGATGTTGGTCCCGTCGTCCTTGTAGTCGCTGTTTTCAGGGGTTGGTTTCGGAAGAGGCGACGGGTCAGAGCGAGCCGTCCATGGTGCAAGATATCCAATCGGGCGGGCTAGACTCACTCCCTGGCACAGCGGTACGGTTGAAGCTCGAGGATGTTTGGCCTGGCACAGGTTTGGAGGTTGAAGGGAGACATGGCGAGTCACTTCTTTTCGAGGCGAGTCCGTGACCAGTCTTGGTAGCTTTTGCTGCTTGGAGGAGGCTCAAGTGAGTTACATGAACTCCAATGAAAACCAAGGAACTTTCTGTATCATAGCCTGGGGATTTGGGAGAGTCGTCACATCTTGGTATCAGAATTGAGGTGACTCAACGAGGCCTGCACGGGAATTTCATGGAGGTCGTTGGGATAGTGGAGGGGTAGCCCCAATTGATTCTGCTGGTCCCTGGGATGGAGCGAAAGCGGCGCCGCCAGAGCCCGCAATGACGCGCTTTTTGGCACCGTCCCTCCGCTATCGCTCCACCAAACTTTGCTAAATTCAATAACGCCGCAAGCCACTTTGGCCAGCCACCCATGCGGTTAGAGAAACGCTTCCAGAACTGTCCCAGTCAACCCGGCGACATACCATCGAGTCGCCTCGGATCTCCGAGGACGCATCTTGACGTGGAGTCGGGGCTTATGAGCCCATGGAATGGGGTCAGGCCGTCGGGTGCGACCAAGTTCCCGGGCCCGGCGACGGCGGGCACTGCCAAGTCGTCAAACGATGCGAGGCCGGCCAAGCAACAATATGGAAGTTGTCATCTGGCATGGATTACTGGGGGCGCTGAAGGGTCACGACGGGGCTGCCACTTTCCTCTCCGGCCAGAGTGCTGGCCTTGCGTTCTCCCACTATTTGAGGTGTTCCGTGATGTGGGACACATCAACCGCCCGCTTACACAATGTCTGGCCGAGCTTAGCCTTATTTTGCGTCTGCCTCTCCCTTGTTTTCCGAAGGTTCAACGTCTAGCCAACCATGGACGCCGCAGGCTCAACGGATTGCCGGTTGAACAGGCAGGATCTGCCCCGTCGATTTCCCACCATTCCGGGAGGAGAATGGTCCCGAGATCCCCTGCCGTGATTCTCGAGCCGGCCGAAATTGGGTTACACTCCGATATAGCCTACAGTGGCAGCCTGCAGCAGCCCCCCGCGATGGAAGTTTGGTGGCCTGCATCCAAGTCCCCCCACACCCGAGTGGCCGGACTTACGAGCCCGACGCGTGTCGTGTCCGACGGGCTGCTTCTTATATCCTCCCCCTACTGCTTCTTCGTGGAGGAGGTCATGAGGTCTGCCCTCCATCGGTCCATGCGCCTCTCAACCTTATACTGACCGTCCCTCAACCCCTATATACACTCGCTTTGCCCTGCTTGAGCTGTTTGCCTCTATCAATCATGCGTTATTTCTCGCTCCTGTGCCTCACCACGGCTGTCACGGCCTCTTCGCTGAAATGCCGCTCCAAATCTTTCGACAACCTCGTTACATTTGGTGATAGCTATACGGACAACGGACGCCTGAGCGCCCACTTCGCGAACGGAGGCAAAGCTCCCCCGCCTGGGACCATGCACCCCGATATCAATATCACGGCCAGTGGCGGGCTTGCCTGGGGCCAGATGGCCGCGCGGGCGTCGGGTGCGAGATACCTCGACTATGCAGTCTCGGGTGCTACGTGCTCCAACAAGATTGTATCGCGGTTCTTGGAACCTATCGGCAGGGATTTCCCCTCGGTTTTGGAAGACCAGATCCCGTCCTTCAAAATCGACGCCGATGTGGGCGCCGGGACACTCTATGGGGGCAGTAGGACGGCAGAAAACACAGTGTACGCCATGTGGATTGGAACCAACGATCTTGGGGGCGGGAACGCCTTCCTCATTGACGAACAGGTCCCCGGGACCACCATCACGAACTTTATCGACTGCGTGTGGTGAGCTACGTGTCCCCACCTAACCGAGAAGGGCAGAAAGCTAACACTTGATAGGAATGTGTTCGATGAGATCTATTCGACTGGTGGCCGGCGATTCGTGCTACTGAACGAGGCACCCCTCCATTTGGCGCCCCTTTACGTGCCTTCTGCGGACGGCGGTATTGGTGATTCATTTTTCTGGCCCACCAAGACGAAATACAACCAGACCGCCTATCAGCAGAAGGTTCTCCAGTACACGACTACGGTGAACACGGTCTTTGACTATGGGGTGCCCTTCAACGTGGTCGTCAAGCGGAGGTGGCCCGGGGCCAAGTTCTCGATCTTTGACGTGCACAGCCTCATGACCGACATGTCGTTGAACCCGACTGGGTATTTCGACGCCCCGGCCAACTCGACGGGGTTCTATCGCCACTGCGACACGAAGAACGAGAACTGCGTCGACTCTACGGCGCCCCTGTCCAGCTTTATGTGGTGAGTCTTGCAAGAGCTGTTGAGCCGACGCGCATCACGCTCGTTCCTTGTAGGACCTTTAAGGTTGCGTCTGTGCCCCGGCCTGTGACTAAATAAAGAAATCGCAAATTCTTCCTAGGTTTGATGATCTTCATCCTTCTGAGAGGGCTGGTAAGGAAACAATCCTCCTCATGTCGATCACGTGATTGAATATATTACCCTGGATAGCACTTGCTGACAACCAAGCACACTCGGTCGCAGAGCAAATTGTGGCCCAGCACTTCCTCGACGTGACAAACGGGAACTCCACCTATGGTTCCGATTATCAGTAAAGCAGGGCGTGAGTCCCAAGGGCCAACGTGGGGGGGACAGATATTGACGGGACGAGCATTTGATCGCATCGTTCCTCGGTTATCGGAGATTCATGCCGCCCAAGTTTATCGGAGCCAAAGATTCGATCATGCTGCCTTCCTTTGGGAACCGGGACAGTCCTCCCGGAGAGAAGCTTGCTAGCCTAGGCTCATCTTACAATTTGTAATATTCTGGTACCGCTGATCGCTCGCGGCTCCAGCGGCAGTTGGATTGCCTGTTGCTTGCTGATGTGGGCGAATTTGATGTGATGGATGGATCTCGATGTGATGGCGGTTGCGGTGCGCTGCTGAGCTGGTGGGGCAGGCGTCATGTCGCTGGACCCCTGTCGAACGCCCAAGCGCGGTCGCTGAATGGCCAGCAAAAAGTCGGCCTCGCTGTCGGATGCACGCACGCACGCACGCTGGCCCGCTTTTCCCGCCCAGCCCCCTGCACCTGCCGGATTTTCGTGTCGCCCCAACGAAGGTTCTGTCCAGTCCATCCACTCTCACCTCGACCAGCAGCCCGCCCGCCAGCCAGCCAGCCCAGCAGCAGCAGCAATCTGGGAAGACAGTGACATCTTCGCCCGTCGACCTTGCATTGCACACACCCCCCTCTTCGCATCGCGTCTGCTCCGGGACAGCCGCCTCTTCCGCACACCCTGACGCCATTGTGTTTGTGGTAGCAGTGTGTGGCTGCGGCCCGCTCAATTTTGGGTTTGGATTCGGTGCCAACCGCCAAGCCCCTTGCTTGACATTCAAGACCGCCAGCCTGCGTGTCCGAGCCAGTCGGCCGCCGGCCAGCGACGCGGTCGCCAAAAAGGAAGATCCCGAGGATCCCTGGCCCGTGTCTGTTCCCCGGCTTCTGGGGTGCAGCACACCCGTGCTGCCTGCCTCCGTGCTCGGTCCTCCCCTCTCGCCTTCGTGAGGGCTCTTCGGGGCTGCTGTGCTTGTCTCCCCGAGACTGGCGTGACTAGACGACATAGCTGTATGTGCTTTCCCTTCGGCCAACGGGCCTATCGTCCTCAAGGGAGGCAACCATAGAGGATTGGATGCGCCTTGGCGGTGCGCGGTGCGACCGGCAGGTAGACTGATACCTCCTCCGTGGCAAACAGGCAAGGGACCGTCATTTACTCAGGTCGCCATCCACAGGTCACCCCCAAAATCCCGTGTCCACGCCCAGCGCGCGTGTGCTGGCGTGCCACCCCCGTCCGTCCGACCCATCCCTTCCATCCCAGCCTGCCCCAGCCATTGGCTAGTCGCATATCTGTCTTCCCCCACACCCAGCGCGCGACAGCGGAACAGCCGCGCTTCCCTGCTGAGCCTGCCCAGCGCCGCCGTGCCCTGAGCATTCCTTGATTCCCTCTGCGCGCGCCCACCCCTTCTGCTGGCACGCACCGCACCACCTCCGTCGTAGCCGCTCCCGGCCCCCCTTCCTTGGTCGCCTTGTTTCCTCTTCTCGGCCCTCCCGCCCCTTGTCGCTCGCTTGAGGAGGCGCCCTGTCAGCCATGTACCAGACGCCCTATGGCTTCTCCAACAACGGCTCGGGTCCTCCAACCTTCAACGGTGCCCCACCGCAGCAGAACCTTCACCTACAGCAGCAGCCTGGCCCTACCCCGGGCCAGCAGGCACCGTCGCAACAACATCAACACCACTCACAGCAGCCACAGCAACAGCAGCAGCACATGATGTATAGCCAGCAGCAGCAGTACGCGATGGCCGCCGCCTCCCAGGGCCACTTCCCCGGCGGGCCCAGCATGATGCCTACTGCTGGTCCTGGCGGCATGGTGCAGAATCCCGCCATGCCACCGCACATGGCGGCTGCCGCCGTCAATGGTCAGAGTAAGTTACTGCCTGCCTCTGTCCTTGCTTCTTGGGCCTCATTCCTCAAAACCTTATCGGTGCCGTCCCTCGTTGCGCCAGTGCCGCCTCGACGCGTCCGCATGCCATCCGATCTGCGTTTGTGTCGTGGTACATGCTTGGTGTAGTCCCTTTCCCCAGACGCGCCGGCGAGCGCGTACGACACCTTCCCCATGAACAATTTCCAGCCAGCCTTGCACGCGCCCGGATTTTCTTGCGTGCACTTCATATCATGTTGTGAACCCCAGCTCGTCCGAGTCGCGGCTAGGGTTGCGGCGTCAACCGTCACCGGGCCTGCCACGCGCTGGCGATCTATGCGCGCATGGCAGCAAGCGCTTTTCGGCGGACTGCATGACGGTATAACATAATGCTGATGTTTACCCCTCTTTTATACAGTGGCATATCAGACGCCCTACACCAGCTCCGCCTACGGCGCTGCGATCCCCTCACCCGCTGGCCCACAACCGCAGATGACGCCCAACTTCGGCCAGATGCCCGGTGCGATGCCAGGATACGGCATGAACCCGCAAGCCATGTCGCCGCAACAGCAACAGATGATGCAACGAATGCACCCGGGCCAGCAACAACAACATGGTCATGCCATGGCACATGGGATTCCCCAGAGGCAGTTCAGTCCACCGCAAATGCAGGCACAAGCTCAGGCGCAAGCTCAGGCGCAAGCACAAGCGCAGGCACAAGCACAAGCTCAGGCGCAGGCGCAAGCACAGCAGGCTCAGGCTCAGGCTCAGGCACAGGCTCAGGCTCAGGCTCAGGCACAGGCACAGGCACAGGCACAGGCTCAGGCTCAGGCTCAGGCACAAGCTCAGGCGCAAGCCCAGGCTCAGGCTCAAGCTCAGGCTCAGGCTCAGGCTCAGCAGGCTCAGGCTCAGGCTCAGGCTCAGGCTCAGCAGGCTCAGGCTCAGGCTCAAGCCCAGGCACAGGCGCAGGCGCAGGCTCAGTCCCAAGCCCAAGGTCCTCAAGGGCAGGGTCAACCCAACGCCGCGATGCAACCGCACCCCAATCAGTTCCAGGGGACCGCCCAGAGCCAGCAGCCGAGCAATACACACCAGGCCAATGCCACAGTGACGACGCCGCAGACCCCCACGTTCCCACACATGAGTCACGGCCCGAATGCCCCAGACGGAGCAGCCGCGCGGACACCTCTTAGCCCGGGAAGCCAATCGCGAGAGTCGGAAAGGTTTAGCTTGCTTCTCGAGATCAATACCGAGCTCATGTACGAGGCGCTCGTGCTCCAAAACACGATCTTGGAGCATAAAAAGGAGAAGGACGTCATAAATGAGGCAGCTGGTGAGCCTATGGAGAGGGAACTGACGGCGGAGGAAAAGCCGATACATTACGACTATTCCCAGTAAGTCCTTTGCATGGGCTGTTATGATAACCCGTATCTGCGACCAGACAACTGATGGCGGCATCCTTAGGGTCGATACGCGACTGCGTAATAACCTGGCCTATCTGATGAGCTTGGCTTCCGAAGGCAAGGGTTACTATCCTTGCCCTGCGTTTCTGACAGCACCATCAATGAACTTCTCGATAAAACTGCGAAACGTGCCGATGCAGAAGCCCACAGATGGGGATCCGCACGCTGAACGAGAGGAGAGATGCAAGACGCTGAAGGCGCTCTACACTCGACTGCAGCCCTTGTACCCGGGCGTCGACTACACCAAGGAACCGATCTACCCGATAAAAAAGGAGTCCCAGGTTCAGCGGCCGGGCCCGGGCCAAGGTCAACCCCATGGTCCAGGGCAATTCCAGAGCCATACCCACCCCGGCCAGATGGGGATGGGGGCGGGAGGGCACGGCGCGCAAATGAGCCATGGCCAAAATATGCACAACCAACAGCGTACGCCGCAGAGAGGCTCGAACCAGGCGAGCCCGGCGCCGGCTCCCCATAGCACGCCCCCGATTGCAAACCTGGCAAACCCGGCACAGCAGGCGCCGCCCCAGATGGCATGATGCGGGCGGGAGACTCTCGGACATTCTGTACCATCACCCACTCATACTCCTTTCTATTTGGCCATCTAAAAGTTGTTTACCGTGATTCGGGCGTCGTAGGACAGCAAATCGTTTCTGCCGGTTCGTGGTTGGACCAGTGGGGGTACCTAACCGAGGGAGGGACGTCCCCTGCCTAGTTTATATGTCAATGGGGAGGCAGTTATCAGTGAGCGCGGGGTATTTCTTGGTCGGCTGCTGTTATGGCACGTTCAGCACTTGCCTGGGCGGGAGGATTCTTTGTTTTGGATGTGCAGGCCTTGTTTATTTATTATCTTTGGTTGTGTCAACAGCAGGCGTTCTCGGGACTGGGCCCATTTGTGTTTTGGGTGTAGAATGTTGGCTTTGATTTAGTCGGCGGTTATTATGACGACCAGATCCTGCACGGGAAACAGCGCTTGATCCCCGAGGCTTGTCAGCCGATGGAAGAAGCGCTCGGAGATGATGGCCACATGGCTTAGTCAGCCGTCAGATCCCGGGTTCATATTTAAGGTGGTATGTATACTTGCGACGTGGAGAGTCAGCCCAGGACGTGAGCGAGTCGCTTCAGTGTTGGGGTCGCGCGCTCTCAATGGGGGAGCCATCGCCGCGATCGACGGTTTACATGGCGGAAGCGGCGTGCGGGGTGCTTCCGGTGTGCATCACGGGATGTGGGGAAGCTTGGATAGACCTCGCTCGTCTTTCATCGACACGGGAAGATTTGTGTCGGCCTTGATCCGACTAACACGGCACGCTGCCACGCTTTGTAATTTCGCAGCATTGGGAGACCTACTAAGTTTCACCAGCCTAAGCTATTCTTCAGCAAATCTAGGCTGGGAGGATCAGCACCGAAGCCTGCTAGGCCGAAGACGGTGAGCTCTTGGCGCTGCATGCAAGTCATCGAAAATTTCCGCAGATCGCTGACATGGAAGCTCGGTGCCGCTTGTTCGCTGGGAGTCCAGAAGCAAGCCCTAGTCGCCGTGACTGAGGCGAGGTGGCGAAATATCGAGGAGTTCATTGTGCCTTTTGGACAATGAGGTTTCCTCAGAGTTGGAATCCTGCCCGAGTTAGTGGGTTCGCAATCCGACGTCGAGGCTGCCAATTCGCGATCTCATCTGACTATTGATCCAATAAACCAACCCCCTGCAGGCTGACAAGAGCTGACTTTGACTGAATACAGCTGCAGCCGGCGAGTGGACCCTGCATCCATGCAGGAACCCGACCCAGCTGGCACCTACCGGGCTGGCCTAGCTTAGTGCACAACGCTGCTTGTTCTCTAAAGTGAGTGGTGGGCACCTTATTTCTTTGTGCACCGTAGTAATCCCGACGACCGATTGGTGATTTCCCTGCATTGCTCACGCAAAATGTGGTCAGTGGGATTTGCTCCGAGGGGATTTGGTAGCAAGCACCGCAGACGACAGCCAGCCAGGCGGTCGGGATGGAAGCCGCTCCCCCGCCGCTGCGGCTTCGTTGGCTGTTGCATTGCTCGCGTGTCCCAGGATGGGGTCATTTCTAGTCGCAAGTCTGTTGCCACTGGGTCGAGGCAAACTCGCAAACCGCCCCCTTGCTGCCCCCCTTTGACCCTTTCTGGAGCCCCTTCCTCCCGCAGGCGCGATGTGACCTCTCGTCGCCGCACCCACGAAGAGGGGGAGACGACGCCGTTCGCTATGACTTTTGCTGGCTCGGCACCTGTCATAATTTGTGGCCTGGCCGGGTCCTCAGACTCGGAAGTTCGTTTCTCGCCGACTCGACTGCATCAAAACGCCATTCCATCTGTCGAGTCCCCAGCCCACTCCGGCGCGTCCATGTTTCACGTCTGCTCATGACCCCAACCTCCCCCTCCGACTCTGCCAGTGAAACAACAGAAAAAAAAAAAAAAAAAACAGACGACAGGCAGGGCCGCCGGCGGTGAAGCTATCGCTCAAGAGGAATTTGCTGCCCGCATTTGGGAGCCGCACCTGCCCGTGTCCGGCCTGCCCTTTATTGTTATGTATTGTTCTCGAAATCCGCCCACAGCTTGAAATGAGGACGCGGGGGTCTAGCCCGCCCTTTCTCCCCAGTGGACCGACACTGCTGCCAACCCTTGTCAAAAATAGTCGCTCGACCTTTTAGGTGCCCTTCTGTGTCTTTCCCTCTCTGCTCGGCGTTATTCGTGCACTGGGCGACGGCGCCAGCGAAGAATCGTGCTGTTGCCCGCTGTTGGGCCAGGGATTCCAACTGGCCGCATGATCTGTGCTTGCCAATTTCGGAACATCCCTCACGACCTCAACCAAGCTTGGGCTACCGGCAAGTATCTGCTGGCCAAAGGGAAGGAAAAAAAAAAAAGAAGCGCCCTGATCTCCCGTCCTTCCCTGCCCTCCTACCTAACCCACCAACCTTTTATCCACCCACCGGTCCCCTGGTTCCGTCCCTCTGGAGATCGGTTGGCGCCTTGGGTTGGCCCACGATATTTGGGAGCCCCCAATTCTCCCCCTTTTTTTTTTCTTCCTCTACGTGTGTTTTTGCCCCGGGCACACGAACCACAACCACGCTCACATTCCAGCCCGACGACTGCCGAACGCCTCGTCCAAGACGCGAGCCCGCGCCACGCCACGAAACCCTCGCCGGGCCTCCTAGATTTCGAAGCGGCGTCGCCTCCCTACAAGTCACGCCGCCAGCCCGGGCTTCGTGATGGAGCCTGGGCAATACTACTACCCCGGGGACTCTCAGGTGCCCCAAAGCGCCCCGTTCCCCGTCCTGCAGAGCTCCCCGTTCCCGGTATGGCAGCCGTCGTTCGAGCCGATGCAGCAGCCTGCCATGGCGCCTCTAGTCGATGACGCCGCTATGATGAGCACTGTCGACGCGAGTAGCATGCCCGCACCTCCGGCGGACCAGCAGCAGCAACAGCAGCAGCCCGCTCCCTCGACCATACAATCGGAACCGACGCCGCCGACGCCGACGCCGATAGCACCACCGATGCAGTCATTACCCGCAACGGAGACACTTGTCTCGGCATCACCGCCCGCGATACAGCCGATTCCCGAGCCGTCGCCCATGCAAACATTTGCTCCAGCACCCATGCCCGCGGCGCAATCGATCCTGCAGCCGGAACCCACAACACAAACACTCGCTGGAGCTTCACCGCTAGAGATGCAGCAGGCCCCGGGACCGATTCCAGAGCCGACATCCGTTCAGCAGACATCCGTTTCGGGATTGATGCTGACGGAACAGTCCATATCGGAACCGACACCCGTCCAGCAGACATCTGCTTCTTCAGCATCAATGCTCACAGAGCAGTCGATTCCCGAGCCAACACCCGCCCAGCAAATATTAGCTTCAGGATTGATGTCCACGGAACCTTCGATACCCGAACCGGCGCCTACCCAACAAGCAGTTTCTTCGGGAGCAATACTCACGCAACAGTCGATCCCCGAACTAGAGGCTGCAACGCGGACACCTGCTTCGGTGCTGCCGCTAGAGACACTACCAATCCCAGAGGCGGCACCCGTAACGCAACCGACCCCAGAATCCCCGAGCGATTCCGTTGCCGAAGAGGTTCGGGAGCCGAACACCCCGACGACCCGTGACTCGATGGTCACAGTTCGACTCTCGGAGCCCGCATCCGTCCAGGGCGGCGACACCACCACCTTTGACGGCCGCCCTCAGCTCGCCCCCGTGCGGAGGAGTCTGTTCACGAACGAGTACACGTACACGCCGACCAACGCGATGGCTGAGGTCCTCACCGAGGAGGTTGTCGTCGACGGGCGGGCGTCTGCCGTCGTGGGAGTTGATGCTGCTGCCGCCGGAAATAGCTTGCGGACCTTGCAGGAGGAGCTCGAGGATGGCGATGGCGCTGACGCCGACAGCAAAAGAAATGCCCCCGAAGTTGGGGAGGGGAGTGTCGATAAGCGCCCGGGAAGCACGAGATCGCTGTTGCAGCAACAAGCGCCCCTGGACATTGCAGCCGCCCTTGCAGCTGCGCCACTAGCGCATGCTGATGATCCTGCCACAGCTGTGCCTGCCAACGTCGCAGCGACGGAAGCCGGCGACCGCTCGCCGACATCAGAAACAGAAGAGGATGTTGATTGGGATGGCCTCAAAAAACGAGAAGACGAACAATTACGCGAGCAAGAAGCCGACAATGTAGGTGCCTTGGATTCTTAGGTGATTTTTCGGGGTTGGGTGCTGGATCCACAGCTTACTATCGCGGGCGCAATTGGGAGGCGGCGCTGCGGTGCACACCCACCCCCGAACCCCCTTCCTTTGCAGATTACTGCGAAGGCTGCTGATGATGTCGACTAATAAACCAAATGTGTGCCCCCCGAACTATAGACTGCGTTGCTTCTTGCCCGACTGGAGCAGGAAAACGCCAAACTGGCAACGAATCCAAAGACTGTCAAAGTCAAGACGGCCGAGACGCTGAGATCACCGCAGAGTGCTACGAAGAAACCACGGCCGCCGTCGATGGCCATGCTCCGAGACATGGTCAACGGCCCTACACCCCCCGCGCTGCGGTATTCCATGCTACCACCACCCCCAATGACGGACCTCGAATTCTACGCGGCGCTGGTCAAGGACTATGAGCAGACGGCGGCTCGCCTGCCGACGCTGCTGTCCAACAAGATCCGCAAGGGCATTCCGCCTCCTCTGCGCGGCGTCGTCTGGCAGAGCATGTCGGGCGCCCGCGATGCCGCGCTCGAGGAGGAGTTCGAACGACTCTCGGGCGAGTCCAGCCCCTTCGAGGGAATCATCGGCAAGGACCTGGGCCGCAGCTTCCCCGGCGTTGAGATGTTCCGCGACGCCGACGGCGAGGGCCAGCGCATGCTGGGCCGCGTGCTCAGGTGCTTCAGCATCTACGACCCGGAGATCGGTTATTGCCAAGGCCTTGCCTTCCTGGTTGGGCCCCTGCTGATGCACATGCCTGACAAGCAGGCATTTTGCGTGCTAGTAAGGTACGTCGCACACCGTTCTCCGGTACTGGCTCTGGGGGCGGATGGGAGCGAGCGAGCGGGTAGGGCGCACGAATGTGCATGATGGATGCACGCGGCTAACAAAACCAACATGCAAACAGGTTGATGGAAAACTACGACCTGCGCAGTTGTTTCCTGCCAGACCTTGCCGGGCTACACGTGCGAATCTACCAGTTTTCGCAGCTGCTGCGGGCCAATCTGCCCACAATATCGGCCCATCTGGATGATTTGCAGGTGGACCCTGTCTACGTTTCACAGTGGTGGCTCTCCTGTTTCGCGGTGACGGCGCCTCTGCCGATGCTCTTCCGGATGTACGACGTGCTGTTTGCCGAGGGCGTGTCGGAGACGCTGATGCGGGTAGCCCTGTCGCTCATGCGCAAGAACCAGGCTCGCCTGCTGGCGTGCAGCGAGCTCGAGGACGTGATGCAGCTGCTGCTGTCGCGCGCCTTCTGGGACTGCTACGGCTACAACGCCGACGAGTTTGTGAACGACTTTGTTGGGCTCAGCGACATGGTCGACCGCGAGAAGCTGGCGCTGCTTGAGCAGGCGTACCACCGCGAGGCGCAATTGGCCGCCACGGCTGACGCCAACCCAAGTGCCGCGCGCCAAACGTCTGATGTTACCACGGCAGCCTCCCGGTTTTTGGGCCGACTCGCAACTTCAATCTCCAGCGGCTCCACTTTCTCCAGCAGGACTGTCACCGCATCGGCCACCGTCAATTCCACACCGACCACCCTGCAACCTGCACCCTCATCCAAATCATCAATTGCGACCGCGCCCAACAGCAACACCGCCGCCACCAACCCCGCCGTCGCCAACAGCAGCGACAGCAACACCTCCAGCGCTGCTGCGGCCACTACTGCAGCTGCTAATCTTAGCCCCGGCCTGGTCGCCTCGCCGCGCCCCATGAGTACGCTTCGGAGGAGCGCCTCCAAGCATAGCATCGCCTCGACCCTGAATTCCATGGAGGCGAACTCCACCTCGACTTCGTCTGCCGCAAGCGTGCTCAGCTCCGCGTCCACCGACGCCACCTCCGTCTCGCGCGACTCGGCCGCCTCCGACGCCCCTGCCGTCCGTCGCTCTGCCACCCACCCGGCGTCCTTTGGCGGCTCCGGCTCCCAGCTGCAAGGCCCCGCCAAGACTGGCAGCTCCGACGAGCGCTACCTCAACAGCCAGATCGAGGATCTCCTCACTGCCCTTAGCGACCTGCAGCGTCAGCAGGCCCAGCTGGCCGACCAGCTGCAGCGCGAAAGGGAAGAGAGGGAGGAGGATCGCCAGGCGGTACGGTCGCTGCTCACCGGGCTGAAGCAGGCCGACATCCCCGCCTCAACACCACCCCCTGCAGATGCCACCGAGGATGGCGCTCAGACCGCCACCCCGCTCGCCGGCCTGTTCGTCATCGTGGAGGAGAGGTTCGGAGGCAGCAACAGCCCGGATGAAGATGCTAAAAGATTGTCAGCGTCGGAGACCAAGACACAACTGCGAGAACAGCTGGCGCGCGCCAAGGAACAACTGGCAAACGAGATTGCCAAGGGCCAAGAAAAAAACCGTCAGCAGGTCGATCTGGAGCAAGAGATATCCACCCTGAAGGATCAGCTTCAGGACAGCCGTTCCCACGTGCGGAATATGCACCAGGACAAACAGCGCCTGGAGAAGCAGATCCATAATATGAGGGCGCGCGCCTCGGCTGCCGAGACGGCCGCTGCCACCACTGCCAACCCCATCCCCGAGGGCGGTAACACCGCCGCCGATTGGCTCAGCAGGGCAACAGGCGTAGGAGCAAGCCCACCCGCCGGTGCCAAGGGCGGGCTCCGCGAGCTGAAGCTCGGTCGGAGCAGGTCCACGCCATCGCAGGTCTCGACCGGGTCAATAACCATGTCGAAGCGGGCGTCCACCATGACGACGCACTCGCTCCTGCCTCCCGCTGCCGCCGAGCCGACCAGCGAGCATGAAGCACTCCTGCTCGAGCTCGTTCAGGCCAAGACGGCCGAGGCGATGGCAAGGCAGGAGGCGGACGAGACCAAGCAGAAGCTTGAGAGGTTGCGGAAGACGATTGGCATGACTCCAGAAGGGACCTCCACTGGCTCCCCTGCGGCCAACGCAGCCTCGACGGCGGCCTCGGCGGCCATGGGAATGTTTGGTCGCTTCACCACGGCCGTTTCCGAGACGGCAGCTAACAAGACTGCCTCGGCGCCGCCCGCTGCCAGCGCCACCCCGCCAGCGGCCGCTACTCCCTCGCCTGCCCCGGCTAGCGCACCGGCGACATCTGTCGGCGGCTTCTTCGGCTGGAGGCGAGGCTAAATCTCTCCATGGCACATGCCCGTTGCCAGCGCTCTGGCTCTTTGGACACTCTCGATGCCAAGTTCGAAAGACGGCAGATATTGCTATCATCGGTGGTCAGCCCGGGTCGTCATTCTTATTTCTTCTTTTTTTCTTCAACATTGCAAACGGTGTTCCACGTTGCTTTTTTTTTTTTTTTTTTTTTCTTCTATAACGGGTTCAGGGAGGCAGATTTTTCTCAAACAATATTGATACCACAGAAGCCTGGGTCAAAAGGCATATTTGCATCGAGCAAAACAGAATCATGAGCACTGCATGGCATTTGCAGGCCGGTGCGTTTTATTTAGGGAACCCTCCTGGGATGACGGGCAGGGCATGGAGCATTGCATTCTTCTTGTAACTTACAGAACGACTTAGATGTTTTGTGTTGTTTTAGCCAGGCCAGAAACGACTGAGCCGGTGCAGAACTTGAATCTTTATCGGGTTTAAATGTTGAACAGGGCATCCACATCCTTCATCGTCGTGCCTTGCCGCTTGCAATCTCTGACGCTGAACGCCATTATTGTTCGGGAGCTGGTCGGGTGGTCGTCGGGATGGTGATGACCTGGGTCAACAGTCGCAGAGAGATGAAGATGATCACGTCTGGTGGAAGACCTTTGGGATGTCCTGTTCCCCATCAAGACCAGGTATCGAGGGCACCTATTGACATTTGTATGGTGTACGGCCGCAGGGAAAGCAAATCCTACGGCCGCAAGGGCAGCAAAAGAAAGTGCATGCACATGGGCTCTCTCTTACCCTTGATGTCTCAGCTTGCACCCTCCCTCCTCTCGTCGTCTCGGAACCTTAATAATCACCGTTGTTGTATTCTACCCAGTGGGCGCAGATACTTGAAATCACCAAGCGCCCCAGCATCGATCCGGAGCTCGTGTGTCTTGCGTTTCCCCAAATGCTAGATTGCACGAGCATGACGCCATCGTGGGGATCGCGGAATCGACGAGCCTGCAACACGCTTGATGAGACCAGTGCTTTGATAGATGTTCCGTTTTAAAAGTTCGGTCAAGAATTTGTGAGCTGCTACGGTGGCTGAGGTGGACGGTTCGGTTGCTGTGTCGAACTGAATTGTCTGCCTGTGACAACTTCTTCCGTGATGATGCTCGCGATGTTTGATGGCAAGGACCCGCAAAAAAAAAAGGCAGACAGGCATCATGTGGGCACCTGCCAGATTAGGATTAGGTAGCAATGCATGGGGTTCTTTTTTTCTTTCTTTTGTTCCTCGCAATCACATGCAAGTTTTGGGGGTCTCCAGCTGGGTCGGTGGGGCATGGGCCCTCCATCGGCAACCTTCAGCATGACGCCAGTGGCCAGCAAACCTCCTCCGCCTCCTTTGGACCTGCTTTTGCCCGCTGTGGGCTCCATGCTGCTGCTTCCTTTGAATGGCCTGGGCCAGAACCGTGTGATGCAGTCCGTTCCTGGCCCACGCATGCATTTGCGACATGACAGCTTGTCAGGAGAGGGCCGATTAAAAAAAAAAAAAAAAAAAAAAAAGGACAGATATGTATAATTCGCTGGACTGTACACATCTGTGCACCCCTGACAACAACCTGCATGAGAAGTGGACGGGGCCAAACACGAGGCGCATCGAGTTCACCGTATGTAAAGCACCGAATTGTGGCTGCTCGGGCGCGGAAACGGCGCGCCGAATCTCGTCAGTTTTTTTTCATAATCGTTGCATTTTCCCGGCGATTGACGGCACCGTATTGGCCCATCACCTGCAGCGCCGTACATGCGTTCATTGAGGGGGAACCCAATATAAAGTATGGCAGGATGGAAAATGGGTGTGGATGGGACAACTAGCGCGGCGTATCCGGTCAGGCTAGTGTCGTCTGTGAAGCTCAGATTAGCTTGTTTCGAACCAGTTGCCGGGCATGACATCGTCATACATCATTCTCCAAGCGCAGCCGGAGTCCAGCCCAAAGCTCCTTTTTCGCTACACGGCCGGCCAGCGGTGCACCACACGCACAGCTGTGCTAGCAGCAGCGTCTGATAAGCCCACCACCAGTCGGTGTACCTCCACCTTGCGTGTCCTGTCGTGTGCTCACTTTGAATTTCTTTGTGGTGACGGCTGTGGAAATATGGGCGGGCATAGGGTCAAAAGGGGGAAGGTCATGCTGGGAGGGGTCAAGCGCCACTTTGGATGGCTCATGAGATGGAAGGTGAATGAATCCTGGCTTTGAGGCCTGTCATCGAGAGCACGCGCACCACGGTCTGGAGAGGAGAGATCACGTCTGGTCGATCCGGCAGCCCTCACCAGTCACCCGTGCACACTCGATCTGGCCCAGCGAGACATGCTGCACGTCTCACCTGCTCACTCAGTCGTCGCTGCGGTCGTTGCAGATAATAAAATGGAATAAAAACCAAAAATGCAGAAGCGGTGATCTCAACCTCGTCATGCTTCATGAAGGCTTCTTGCATGTTTCCCAGGCCCCGAGGCCCCTGTATTTTCAGCGGCCAGCACCCAAAACAGCCGTAGAGGAGCTAGGGGTATAGCACTGACCCGCTACTCTTAGGCCCCACCAGGTGCCGAGTGGCGGGAGGTGCCTCTGGAACCTGGTAGGTGGCATTAGCAAGAAAAAAAATAAAAGAAGAAAAAAAAAATAACTGACGACATCTGTACCTCCCGCCCACGCACACGGACACACACATCTCTCGCCTCCTTTCCCTCTACCTTCCCGGCTCTTCCACCTCAAACAACCTTCATCCTGCTCTCCCCTCAAACGACCCAGCCAACCACGCCAACCGGCCGCATCCGCCTACTCTACTCTTCCTCGCCAGAACACCTCTCGTCCGAGTAATCATTTCGCAATGGCTGATTCGGCTGCCAACGGCGGCTCCGGCATCGATGCTCTGAAGAGCAGTAAGGTTCGTCGCCCTCGCCACAGCTCCGACCGCGGGCTGTGGTCTACCAGCCGTAACCATATTGCCCGGAACCGTCCGCTAACCGCAAAACACCTCCCCTCGACAGTGTTTCGGGCCCCTCCCGCCGCCGCCGCCGCTTGATGCCACGCATTCAGAAAGCCATGCCGCGTGCGCAGCTTTCCCTTGGAGCTTGCAACTGACCGAATCCGCCCTGCAGATGCCTCGGCTGCCTACGACTCTGTCGCCAACGGTATGAGAATTTCCGTGACTACCTGCCTGCTAGCTAGGTCGATACAGCTTCTCGTTTATGGCCCCGCTGACCCTCACCCCCTTGCAATCCAACAGGCCCCGTTGCTCAGAGCGTCAAGGATCAGTCCGTCAAGACGTCGGCCGAGTTCTCCAAGCTCGCCGCCTCCCGGCAAACGCCCGTCAACCCGGCCGCCACCGGTCAGCCACTGACGAACTACCACTCCTTCTTCTCGGAGCTCCTGTCCTGGAACAACCCTCGTACGTCACCTGAGATGCTCTGATGCAGTCCCTTGCGTCCCTATGGAGAATGTAGCTGCTAACGGTACCGCCACCTTCCCAGGTGCTTCCGCCATCGCTTATGTCTCTATCGTCACCCTCGTCTTCTCGATTAGGTACCTGGACGTGGTCCGATATGGCCTCAAGCTCACCTGGATCACCCTCCTTACCACGGTCGCCGCCGAGGTCGCCGGCAAGACCATCCTGAACACGGGCGTCGCCAGCCAGCTCCGCCCCCGCAAGTACTACACCATTTCGCAGGAGACCCTGACCGGCCTTATTGGGGACGTTCATGAGCTCCTCAATTTTTTCATCATTGAGTCTCAGCGTATCCTCTTCGTTGAGAACATCCCCGTCTCCGCTCTGGTAAGGCCTCCCTGGCATTCTCCGCGCGCCTGGAGGAGGCGAATTGTACGCTTGGTTGGTTCCCAGCACCGAGTGCTAACTAGACCGAACCCCACTTTACAGGCTTTCGTCGGTTCTCTGCTTGCCTACTACCTCGTCAAGTTCGTCCCGTACTGGGGCCTAACTCTGATCTTCACCACCGTTGCCTTCATAGCCCCGCTCGTCTACAAGTCCAACAAGGAGTTCATCGACGAGCAGCTGAAGCAGGTCTCGGACCTCGTCGAGACCCAGACCAACCAGCTGAAGGAGGCGGCCGGCAAGCACACTGCCCAAGCCACCGAGCTGACCAAGCAGTACATGGGCGACTACACCGCCAAGGCCCAGGAGCTGCTCCGTGGCCGCTCCAAGTCCCCCGCCGCTACCCGCAAGGCTGCCCCGGCTGACGAGGTCAAGAAGTCCGACTTTCCCCAGGCGCCCAAGGGCTTCCCGGCTGCCCCCGCCAAGGAGGAGGAGGAGTCGTCTGAGGAAGAGTCCGAGGAGGAGGATGAGAAGGTGCCTCTCAAGGCCTAAGCAGAGTTACGACGACGTGGCAGGACCGCCAAGCCGAAAGATGATACGCCGCACTTCAAGTGTTCGTCCCTCTTTTCAGCTTCGGCATGCCTGGCTTCGGCGCCTACATGTTCTATACACATGTTTCTCCGCCCTGGCCGGTCTTTGGAATCTCGAGCACTCCCGGGCAACAACCCCCCGAGCTTGCCAGTCTTTACCGCAACCACGACCCATGACCTCCCCAGTCTTACGGACTCGACTAGCATGATTTGACGGATTCTCCTTTTTTTCGATTGCTTTTCTCTTTATTTACCGCACGGCGTAGGGCACAACATGAGGGGAAACAGCATGCTTGAAATGAACGAACGACCAACCCAGTGCATGGATTCTTGGGAACTCGTGGTAATGGCTTATATGTCCTGTTTTTCTTTCCCTCTACTGTCCATTTCTTGGCTTCGGAGCGAGCGGGAGGGAAGACTATGAACGTTTGGTGGGGGCCGAGAATGCAATTACGGACGGATTGTATGGATTGGGCTATGCCCAGGGACCGTGGCCCAGCCGGAAAGAGCCGTTCTTGGGGATGAAGGCGGGCTCTAAGATGGGGTCGCGCTGAATCTGGATGGACAGAGAGTGAGCACACGCCGCGAGGTGTGCTTGTGTGAGAGTCGTGTCGTCGATGTTGATGTATACTTGTTTTGCCTTTTCTTTCCCCTCTTCTGTGTTTGCGGAATCGTCGAGTAGTCACGCATCCCCTGGCAGTTTTAATCACCACCTTTTCTCCCACTCGTGCTCGTAGTTCCGTATCTTGCCCTGATTGAGCTGTTTTGTTTTCATGATTCACAGGTGACCAGTGTATGCACACTCATGAGTGCTGTCAAGCGGGAAAAGGCCTTCCCGGGTGGACTGTCTAAGCAGCCAAGTGGATGGATATGGCATTCTCGGAGCAGACGGCCAGCAATGGGCAGGCCTCGGGCCATGGGCTCGATAAGAAAAATGTAGAATATGTGTATTCACAATCGCGCAATCATAATCATGAAGCAATGCCGGATATACAAGCAAAGTTGAAAAGAGCAAGAAAGCCTATGCCTGCTCGACGAAACATAGGCGACGAGATAATATCGTGGAACTCGAGACAACATTGGGCAGAAATGAGGAAAAAAGGGGGCCGGATAGAAAGGGAGAGAGACGAAGCGATGTAGGCCGGGGGAGTAAGGGCGCACACCCATACCAGACATCATACGCACCGTCTCTCTACCCTGCCGCCCCCAAATACAGAGAGGAAACGCCCCTGAAAAGAAAATAAGAAAGACGTGCTTCCGCCGGCATCAATCAGCATCCCGCATTTCTCATATCTTAAAACGCCGGCCAAATAACCTGCAAGGCGACCCTTTAGTCGCTGTCCCCGCCGAAATCGTCGCTCTCGTCCTGGCCATTGCCTAGCGAGTCGTCAGAGTCGTCAAGGATGATTGGCTTCTTCGGCTTGGAAGCTGCGGCGCGGGCGGGACGGCCGCGCCCCTTGGGAGCCGCGGCGACTGGGGAAGGCGGCGTGTCCTTCATGACGACGTCATTGTCATCATCCTCGTCGTCATCCAGGATCGCCTTCCTCGCCTTGAGCTTCGCGGCGTAGGCCTTTGCGGCGGGCGAGAGCGTCGTCTGCTTCTTGGTGGCTGCGGCCTTGGCCTTGGGCTTTGGTGCCGGCGCGTCCTCCTTGGCCTTATTCTTGGCGCCTGCCGGACGTCCCCGGGCCTTCTTGGCAGGGGCGGCGACGACGCTGAGAGGAACCTTGGGCGGTGCAGCTGCTGACGAGGCCTTAGTCGTGGCTGTAATCTTGCTTGGCGGCGGCAGATCGTCGTCGTCATCGTCCGAGAGGAGCTGGTCGACAACGTCGTCCTTGACCGACTTGACGGGGCTGGAACGCTGGGCCAGGAGCTCGTAGTTGGTCTCGTCGGGGCTGTCCAGATCGGCAAATGTCTTAGATTGCTTGGTCTTGAGCTTGCTGTTGAAAGTCGCGCTGGCAGGGGCGTTGTCGCCGCTGCTCTCCGGGCGGGACATGGCGAACAGGCTCAGCCGGCCCGAGGTGCCGTTACCCGACTCGGCCTCGGGCTTGCCGATGCCCTTGACCATTGCTCCGACGTCATCAAGCATCTTGTCGTCAAAGTCAGACTCAGACTCGTCGTCGTCGACGATCCATGCTTTGGGCTTCGCTGCCGCAGCGCGCTTGGAACGCACAGGCACCTGTACCGAATCGTCGTCCAGATCCATGACGGTATCGGCGGGCCTCTCATCCGAATCCTCCCTCTTGACTGAAGGGGCGGTGGTGGCCTTCGGCTTGCTGAGCGCAGCGAAGTCGTCATCGGAGAAATCGTCTGGTGCCCCGTCGAACTGAGACCTGCTGGCGGGCTTCGCCTTGGGCTTCGTAGAGAACATGCTTGCAAAGCGCTCGTGGGTCTTTGTAGGCTCGACCTTGATGGCCGGGCCCTCCTTGACCTTCGCCGCAGCCTTGGGCGCGGCCTTGGACGCGCCCCTGCCCTTGGTCGGGGCGTAGTCGTCGTCGGCTGCCTTGGCCTTACGGCCGCCTCCTCGGCCGGCGCCGATCTTCCTAGAGACACGACGCCCCATGCGGTTGATGTTGGTCTGGATCTCCTGGTCGAGCCGCATCTGCGCCTCCCACTCATCCATGAAGTCATCCAGATCCTTGCACCACAGGTCCTTCTCGCTCTTCATCTCCAGCTCGTCATACTCGGCCTTCTTGGCCTCGATCAACTTCTTGAGCTTCTCCAAACGCTCGAGTGTGAGCGACCAGATAGGCATCTGTCATGTCTGCTGTTAGATACCTCCCATCTCCCACTCGAGGTAGTTTGGACCCTACTTACCGACAGAAGGTAATCGTAGTCGCTGGCGCTCCCTTCCTCTTCTTCCTCTGCGGGCTCATTGTCCTCATCGTCCTCCTTGGCCTGCTTTGTAGCTTCGCCCTTGGGGAAGGCCTCGTACTTGCGGTCGCGCAGCTCCTGAACCAGCACGACCTTCTTCTTCTTGGAGACGACCAGCTTGCCATCGATGATCTCCGAGATGAAACGGTACTGGTTCTTCAGTTTGCGGTAGTCCGCATGGTAGACCTTGAGCCAGTGGGCCTGTTGTGATGCGGAGAGTTTATCCAATTAGTATTTGTGGCAAGAGACGGCTGGAGGGAAGAATGAAAACGTGATCTGACGTACCTTGCGCTCGGTGTACATGTTGAACCGGTAGTGGTAGTACTCCTCAAGGATGTCCTCCACCTTTTCGTACTTGCGGATCATGCCGTTGGTGTCGAACGCGACCAAGTTCGTCGTGGCGATGTTCTTGAGGAGCTTGAACTTCTCCAGGAGACCCTCCTTGAGCGCGGCCTGCATGTGCTTGTCCTCGAGCTGGACGACAAAGTGCACATTACGGTGGTCGTTGAACTCCTTGTAGTCCTTGATAAAGGACGGCGACTTCTCGGCACGGATGATATCCTCCAGCTTGGCCTTGAAATCATCCGTCCACATCCTGACAGGCAACTCCGTGATGACGACCTCGTTGGGGCTCTTCTCATCTACCTCTGCTATACCGTTGAAGCTGTACCGCCCAGGGCCCTCGGGCCGCGCTGTGCCCTTCCAGCCGCGGAACCAGGGGAGCATGGTTTGAAAAGGCAGCTCCTCGTCCACGTCCAAGCGGCCCATGCGTCGCTTCAGGTTCTCGACGATGTCCTTGGGGTGGTAGTTGGGGATTGACGTACTCCAACCAGTGCCGATACCGTCGGCGCCGTTGGCCAGGACCATAGGGATAACGGGCGCGTACACCTTGGGCTCGATAACCTTGCCGTCGTCTACTTGGTGCTGTAGAATAGGCTCGTCTAGGGCAGAGAAAACGCGCCGCGCAAAGGGTGACAGACGAGTGAAGATGTATCGAGCGCTGGCGGCATCGGATCCACCGGCGAGACGAGAACCGAAGTTACCACTGGGCTCGAGGCAGTTCACGTTGTTGGACCCGACAAAGTTCTGAGCCAGGCCGATAATGGTCTGCTGTAGCGAGACCTCACCGTGGTGGTAGGCGGCCTGTTCCGAGACGTAACCAGCCAACTCGACGACCTTCTTGTCTTTTACCAGGTTCCGTTTGAAACTCGCGAAGATGACCTTGCGCTGTCCAGGCTTCAGGCCGTCGACCACCGAAGGGATCGAACGCATGTTGTCAGCCATGCTGAAGAGGATGAGCTCCTTGTTGACGAAGTCGGTGTACGAGACAGACTTGGTCGAGTGGTCCAGGAAGGTGCCGGGAACAAAGTTGCCCAGCCATTCCTTTCGGGCGTCGGCCTTCTTCTTGGAGAAGGCCAACTCAAAGAGCTCAACCTCCTGAGGCTTCATCGTATCGAACTCCTTCAGGTGGCGGTCTAGGTCGGTAAAGTAGACTTGGGCGTCCTCGTTGGAGGAGGTCCCCAGTCCCTTGAGGTACTTGTAGTCCCAGCGCCGGATTTCATGCTTATGGGCCTCCTTCCACTCTTCGTACTGGGGCAGGTTGAAGAAGCTCTTGAGCTTGTTCGGCTTCTTGGGATTGGAGCCTTGCCACACCTTGACAACGGGGGTGATGAACTCCTGGAAGAAGTCTGGGATCTGCAGCAGGGATGGGAACTGCACTTGGAGGAAGTTGATGAGAAGCCCCTTAATGTGACTACCATCGTGATCCTGATCGGCCATGATCATCAGATGACCGTATCGTAGGCTCTTGGTGTCGGTGTAGTGCTGCTTGTGCTTGAGACCGAGGAACTGCTTGATGTTTTGTATCTCCTTGTTCTTGAGGATCTGGTCGACGGGCGCGTCTCGCACGTTCAGCATCTTTCCGCGCAGGGGGAAGACGCCGATGCGGTCCGGGTCCAGCACGGCACGACCAGCAACAGCCAGACCTCTGGCTGAGTCACCCTCCGTCAGGATAAGGGTGCACTCGTGGCCGTGCCTGGTACCCGCCAAGTTGGCCTCGACCAGCTTGTCGTTGCTGATGCGCGAGCGCTTGTTGCCGTCGCTCTTGGAAAGCATCTTGTCCGCCTTCTTCTCGGCGAAGTGAATGATGTTCTCAATGGCCTCGGTCTGCTTGACCTTCTTGAGGAAGGCGTCGGACAGCTGACACTTGCTACCAAAAGCGCTGGCCTTGGTCGTCATCTGCTCCTTGGTCTGCGATGTGAACGCCGGGTTCTCGATGAGGGCGCTGACGAAGATGAAGATGTAGTTGCGGATATGGTTTAGCTTGAGCGAGTGTCCCTTCTTCTTCTTGTTCAGGTCGACTAGCAGCGCCTGGCAGATCTGGTCGGCGACGTAGTTGGTGTGTGTGCCTCCTGAAGTGGTGGCGATGGAGTTGACGAACGAGACCTGCTGGAACGAGCCGTCTGACACGGTGAAGGCGACCTTCCAGCGGCTGTGCAGCTTGGGGTCCTCGTAGATGACCTCGGCCACGGGGGCTACTTCGGCGCCCTCGGGCGCCACGTCGTCGCGCTCCTTGGCGATGGACTTGGCGTACATCTCGCAGTACTTCTTGAAGTTGATCTTGAGCTGCTCGCCATTCAGGAACACTTTGACGTTGGACTCCAGGGTGCCAGCCATGTCGTAGACACGACGGTACATGAGCGACTCGAGATCGTCGTCGATGCCGTCCTCCATGCCGAAGCGCTTGTAGTCGGGCTTGAAAGTGACGCGCACGTAGTCAGACGCCTTTTTGGCCTTGATCTTGGCCTTTTCGCACACGCTCATGTTGTTGGTCCACCTCTGCGAGTAGCTCTTCCCGCTGTTGCTGTCCTGGCACTCGAGGATGAACTCAGTACTGAAGATGTTGGTAAGCTTGGCACCGTAACCGTTGCGGCCACCAACGGTCTTCAGCTCCTTGTCGTCGTAGTTGGAACCAGTGAGGAGGTGGCCGAAAATCAGCTCCGGGATGTAGACCTTCTCCTTCTCGTGCATCTCGATAGGGATTCCCTTTCCGTTGTTCTCGACGGATATCTGGCCCGTCTCACGGTCAATGGTGACCTTGAGCGCTGTCATGCTCTTGTCACGCTGGCTGTTGTCGGCAGCATTCACGAGAATCTCGTCGAAGATCTTGTACAGACCGGGCACAAAGCTGACGGTCCTGTTCTCCACCAGCTGCGTCTCCTTGTTGAAAACCCATAGCTTCTGGTCGGTCCGCTCCACGGAGCCGATGTAGGTGTCGGGACGCTTGATGATGTGCTCGAGCTGGGTGAGCTTCTGGTAGGTCTCTGTTGCCGACTTCCCGGTCTTGGGCTTCACGTCGTCGGCAGCGCCGTCCAGGTTCATGCTGTCGTTCTCGATCTCCGCAAGAGGCTCCCCGCCCGACTTCTTGGCGGGGGCCTTCTTCTGCTTCTTGGAGTTTGGTGGCGTGTGTGAGAGGTCGCCGCCGTCGCCTGAGCCAGCACCGCCCTCATCGTCCGAGTCCGGCTTTGCGCGCTTCTTTGGCACCGCCAGCTTGGACTGGGTAAGCTTCTTCTTGGGCGCAGCCTTGGCAGCGGTGGGCTTTGCCGCTGCCTTCTTTGCGGCGGGCTTGGCTTTTGGCTTCTGGAAAAAATGGTGTCAGCGGAAGCGCAGCGACGATGTGCGCAGGGCAGTGACGTTGTTTGATGGGCGGACGCCGCAAGGGTGCGGGAACTTACAGGCTCGGGTGAGTACCCCTCGGACTCGTTGTCGAGGAAGTCGTTTAGGGAGTCGTCCATGTCGGAATCCATGGTGGGCGAGTCTGGCCGTGATGACCGGGCAGACCTGTAGCGCAGATGGAAGAGTAAAGGACCGCGGCGCGTTTGTTGAGTGCTCAGGCCAGGCCCGGCGAGCTCGAGGAGGCGCGGACGCGAGGGGGAGCTCTGGGCAGTCGCCGCGGCGGCGGTGGTCGGGGTGAAAAAAGAGTGAGTGGCAAGTGAGGACTGGAAGCGAGCGAAAAAAGGACCAGACACCCGGCCGCAACGGATGGCTGTTCCAACTCTGAGCCAGGTCAGGTTTGTTGGAAAAAAGAAAAACCCTACGAAGGAAGTGAGGGGAACGCGGAACGAGAGGCGGCTGCGGCGTGATGCTGGGTAGTAGTCTAAAATTTAACCGCCCGCGATGGGTATTTTTTTGCTGCCCCCCCTTGGCCACTGTTGATTGTTGTGTCTGGCAGCCCGATTTGGCAAGCCAATGTAAACAAGGGTCGAGCGCCGCTTTTCCAAAATTCGGCAGCGCATCCTAGTTGAGGTCGACGAGACGCGTTTGGCGCACGGGCCATGCGAAGCATCCCCCCGCATGGCGCGACATCACTGGCAAAACGATGTCACGTGCGCAAGACTTCAACACTCAGCCCGGCCTGTGCTCTCATTGGATGACTTGCGACCTTGCAGGAATTCCTTCATGCTCGAACAGCGTCAACAACATCGCGCAATTATCTGTGCTAAAAGGAACTACCCGAATACCCGTGTTCATGCCAACCTACGTAGTAGACTATTGTAGGTGCTCCGTTGACACTTATGCTTAGATATTCTTGTGTCGTTTGATTTTGCAGCGGCAGCAAGCAAGCTTCGCTGCCGACGTGTCCCTCATGCCTTCATTTTGTCACCTCCCTCATTTTTACCTTTTTGCCCGCGGGACCACCTGTTTGGCAACACAAGGACGAACGTTCGTTTGCAAACAACCCAGTTTGGATCAAAGAAATACGGACCGGCTTGTGCGGAAGCGGCAACGGGGAGTGAATGAGAGGACCCCCCGGGGATGGAAAGCTCCTCCTCTCACTCCAACCATCAAACATTTATACACGACGACGAGCCACGCCTCCTTCCTGCTCCCGATGATCGGCTAACACGGCCGGCCCTGCACAGGCCCAGCCCAGCCTGCACCTCTCCGATGAGCGGCGGGTGTAGGAACGGGACAGCACGTTTTGGTGCAAAGCGGGAGCAGCATGAGCATGGAACGGGAGACACGAAAGCATGTCGCTGGAAATTCTGAAGCACGAAAAGACGGGCCTTTTAGGTGCACGCTGCCCTTGTTGGCCAACCTCCCACGTTCCCACGTTCTGTGTCCCGTTTTGTGGTCTGACCTGGTGGTTGTGGCCTCCGTTTCTTGCGGAGACGCTCGAGAGCTGGTGCTTTTGTGGCCCGTCAGCGTGCGCACCAAGCCCCTTTCTTCCTTGCACCAGCGGTCATATTTCGCGGCCATGCCTTCTTTGCGCTCTGTCTGGCTGTCCTTCCGTCGTTCAGGCCGCAGTAATTCCCCGAGCCGCGGTTCAGTTGTGCGCGTGTGATTTCTACCTGGATGTTGCAGCCAGCCTGCCCAGATGATGGCCGGATAAATAAGGTAAGCAAAGCAAGCAGGTGATGCTTCTGCCTACCTGTCCGCCTACTCACCTAGGTGGCAGGCATCGGGGTGTCTGGCAGTTCAACCCGAAGGAGCGGGAAGGAGGGCTTGCATCGCTTATAATGCACGTGATTTGGGCCACTGGCTGAAGGGCTGGTGACAGGGGGCCTGTCTCAGCCCGCTTCCCTCCCAGCTGTCGAGGCTTACTCTGTGCATAGCGATCGCGGCTCTCCGCCTGAGGGGCAGGCAGGCAGGGCCAGTTCCAGACCGTGCCTCGATGCGATGGCCCCATGGCATCACGGACAGCAGGGTCTGACAACGGCATCAACAACGGCTCATGGTCGTCGCCTCACCTCTGACAAGCTGGGCCGCACCAGCTATAGATAAACTCTGTGGCGCCCAGAGAGCGTGGGCGAGTGGGGTCCGTGGCATCCAGACGCGGGCGGCTGCAGCACTAGCTGTGCGACGTTGCGCCGCGCGGTGGCGTCCGCCGTGCAAGCAGCGTGGGCAGTTACCTCGTTAACTCAGGCCGCCGCCGCAGCAACAGCATGGAACCGCAACCGCAGCAGCAGCGGCGGCAGCGACGACATCCGTTGCACGCCGTGCTCTCCTCTCTCCCGCTTCTCCAGCTTGGACCGCGGGAGGTGAGCAAATTTCCCGAAAGGGGGTGCGCGAGCGGCCCCTCACGGCCTACCTACCTAGCCCCTCTCTCCTCTCTGGCTCCGGTCCCTCCCTTCTCTGCGCACTGCCGCCGCTCCGGCCTTCCCTTGGCCGCCCGGGTGCCGCCCCGCCGCTAGACCCTCACTGTATGTGTGGGCAATCCCCAACAAAGCCACCCTTGGCCTGCTCTTCTGTCAGGACCTGTCGTGCGACGCCAATGCCCAGCCCAGAATTCCCACCTTTGACCCCGCCTATCCAAACCTTTACTGGCCATCTTCGGCCATGCCTCTCTCCCCGCCGCCTGAACGGGTCTCAACATTCTCGGTGAGATGGACGGTGTCGGGCTCGAGGACTTGGTGGTACTTGAAGTCATCTTCGATGACCCTGGCGACTGTCGCTGCGTGGCAGGACGTCATGTCTTGGCCGGCTCTAGGCTGTAGTTGCGGGAGAGTAGTGGGAAGCTTATAGGGGTAGCATTGAAAGAAGAGCGGCAAGAATGGCATCTGTCTTTTATTTTTTATTTTTTACTTAATTTTTCCTTTGGCTTTTTCTCTTGTCCATTCTCTACCGGTACCCTCCGTGATCAACTGCAAGGTCTGTTTATACAAGAACCGACGCCGAGCAGCGAGCTCGCAGGGACAAGCTTCTGCTACCCAGAAAGAAGGCACGTTTGCTCGAAAATCTCCGGCTTCCGTCGCTGCAGAGCACGAGCCAGGCTGGGCATGGAACGGTGCCCACGGTGTCGGCTTCGCGCTAAGCCGCCCAGTTCACAGTCACGCAAGTGCTGTGGGTTCTACCGTCGCAGGCGCGGAGGGCCTGGAACCACTGGCTTGAAGGACCGAGCAACACATGGTCCCGTTTTTACAAGGACCATGTCTACACAAGAGTGTGGTGACAGGGCAGGTAAACCGACAGCACCCATCTCCCTCTCCATCTCTGCTCTATTCGCCCATCCATGACAGGGCCTGTTTGCGGCCGCCCTGGGCAAGCTCGGGCCGTCGGATGGATCGATCTCTGATTGCCTGACATGGCCCATGATGATGGCGGCTGGAACACCCCGGTCGTCAAACGGCAGCCCGCAGAGGCCGTCATGGCTGCAACGATGAGCAAATTTCAGGGCCCTCCAGCTCCACGGAGGAGGGCTTGCGTCAGAGCCGACTCGAGGCCGGGATGGGAAAGCTGGAAGAAGATGGACGAACGAGACGGGAAGCCCAGGGGCATGGCAGCCGCCCATTGGTAAGCTCTTCCTGTCTGCTTCCCGCCCTTCAGTCTTGCGTGTGCTTAGCTGGGCCGCGATCAGGGGCCTGTGCTCAGCGAGACCGGCTGAGGGGCTTTCTTGGATTTCGCCCACTTTCTTTCTCTTTGTTGACGCGGACGGGCGATATCCGGCCTTTCTTGGCTGAACTTGCGCTCTCACATATCATTATTTTGCCTCTCCAGCCCTGAACCTTTCCGCAACTATTTGCCGCTCACTCTTTTCTCCCGGCTTCTATTGCTTCATTTATTGCCTAGGGTCTACACCTGATCAAATACCTTGCTTGGAACGTAATTTCTCATCCGGCCTACCCATGAAAATGGGCAGGAGGAACCCTTCATATGAACTGCACCTCTCCTTGGGCGGAAAAGCATGAGTATCTCGGGGGCTTTTACCCTTTGCCCTGCCCTCTCATTCGTTACACTCGTTGGAACGCAAAAACGGGGCCACTGTGTTGCCCAGTCGGGGCCGTTTGGTGCGTTTGTGCGAGCCAGTCTTGTCTCTTGAGGAGACCCAAGGCTCGGTGCCATGGGAAGAAGCAGGGCTACCGGCTTCCGCGCCAAAAATTCGAGAAGGCGGTTCCCCAGAAGCACAGCATCTGTCGTATCATGGCATTCGGGCCTGAAGGGGTGGTCGAGGCAATCCCTGACCTCCTGTTTTTGTTTTTCCCTCATTTCCCGCGTGCTTCTCCTTTATTTTTCTATGACCTTCTCGAATAAGCCATGGAACGATTCCGCCCTGGCGGCCACGTAGTCAGTGCCGTGGTTTCTTGCTGTGGCGTCGCGCCTCCTCGGCTATGCGCATCCGCAGAGGGGAAAAAAGAAGACGGGTAGGAAAAAGAAGCAACGGTTCTTGACCGCCGGGTCCCTCCCTCACAGCTGACGGGCAGAAGGGCGGGAAACACTCGGCGAGCGGGTGGGCTGTCTTTGCTCCTTTGCTGTTCGTGGCGGACGGTGGTGATTAGGACAAGGGATCAAGGTGCCGGGCGGGGACGGCACGGCAGGCTGGCAGCAGACTATTGGGTCCAGGCCACACCTAGTCCTAGGTGGCAGGCAGGTGTATGCGTGGTGTGGTCATATCTCAGAGTGTGTTGGAGACGAAAAAAAAGGACGAGTCTAAGGAATGCGACACAGTTTCTGGATTACCTACGCTTCAAACGCCCACCCCCTGTCACAAGGCAGCCCGCCCCCAGCCGCTGCTCGTCCGGCCGCGCGCTATTGGCTGCTGCCCACGCTCGTCACTTCTGAGGGGAGATATACACGTCGACTCAGGCAGCAGGTAAAAGGTACGGCCGTCATACAGGGACAGGGAGGCGCAGCTCCGAAGGGTGATGGGGACGAAGGACAGTAACGAACAACAGCACGCAGGACGTTCCGTCGTGGTGTGATGTGATGTGATGCGATGCGATGTGGGAGACAGAGAGGAAGAGAGAGAGAGAGAGAGAGAGAGAGAGAGAAAGCATGTATACGGAGCAGTGCGGAACAGAACAGCGGCCACGTGTGTCGAGTCAATCATGCTGCTGTTGCCTCTGGGCGTGCGGCCTCATATGCCTTGGCGCTGTGCCCTTTTGGTTTGTGTCCCACGCCTCTTTCCACGCCCAAGCGCGCGAGAGAGAGCGGGAGACAGAGAGGGGAGCAGGTTGGGCTGGGCAACCAGCGGCACCTGCTGCAGCTATCCGAGCCCTGGCTCCCTGTCAGAGCTTCTGTGTGTGATGGATGAGTGCCCGTCAAACAAACTGCCAGAGGGACACGCACTGGCCCACCTTCGCTCCTCGGCCGACTCTTTCTGCTCCCCGGCACGTTTCCCTCCAGCGGCGAGCGTGTCTCTGTAGGTGTATTGTAGGTGTGTGCGTGTGTGTGTGTGTGTGTGTATGTGCTATAGGCGGGTGGGTGTATGAGTGTGTGCGTGTGTGCTATAGGCGGGTGGGTGTATGTGTGGCTAGCGTCTACGCGCCTGTTCTTCCAGGGAGAACGAGTAACGGCAACATTAGCAGCACCTAGCTGGTGGCTTGATGGGCTCGTGACCCGGTGTGTCCCTGAGGAGAGAAGGGCAGCAATACGTAGGAGCCAGGCCCAACCAGCCAACATCGTCCTCCCGGTATGGTTGGCTCTTGCTGCCGGTCACGGGCCAAGCAGAGGCCCTCAGGAAGGAGACGCAAGACGGCCAAGCCCCACTGAGAGCAGCGTTCAACCAACCCGACCTACACATTCGCAGGGAGCCAGTCAGGAGGCCCGCCGGCGTGCCTGCTTGCTGCTGTTTGGCTGCGCTGGACTGCCCAAGCACCTCGCAGACGACGCCGGCCCCGACAGTTTGCGAGGCAAAGTGGTGTAGACGCCGGCCGTGCCCCCAAATACTTGCGGTGTACACCCCTGGGGCCTCTTCGGTGACTTCCCGTGCCCCGTTCTCCGTCTCGTCCAGTCACCGGCTCACTCTCGTCTTTGAGCCTTGCCCGCGGCCTCGTCGCTCCCCGCCAGTTTAGACATCCACGCACCTCACGCCACGCTACCCGACCTCTTCTTCTTTCGAGCCAGGGAAGAGCAAGGGAGAAAGGAAGGACAACAAAAAAGTGACCCGTCTCTTTAGGCCCCGGCTCACCAGCAGCAGCAACACGCAGCCTGCTCGAGCACAAACTGGGTACCCCCTGGAAGTGCTGGCTCAGCTATTTCCCTTTATCGACCTGAACAGAGGAGCTGGCCGGTCGACCGTCTTTGATTCCCAGGAACTGTCCTTCGCTCTCGCCGATCAGCTGTCACTTTTTTCCCGCTCTCTGTCTCGAGCCACCCTTGCAAGCACCTGGAGCAAAAGAAAGAGGAGGAGAGAAAAGGAAAGGGCGGTGGGCTGCCAAACGGGGGTTCTCTGCTCTCACAGGTCGACTCCCAGCAGCCTCGCGAGCAGAACAAAGAAAAAAGCAGGCCAGCTGCATTGCGGGCTCCACACCTCCCTTCCCGCTCCTTTTTTTCCTGTGTTGATCCTGCTCGGTGCCGGCGCTCTCGCCCGAAGGAAGGACCGCCATAGGCAATCTTCGGAGGGGAGCGAAAGGACGGGCAAGAAGCCACGGCGTTCTCCTAGTGTGCATCATCCCCTGTACGCTCATATCCCCCTTCGTGGTCTCTCCAAGGGCGGCGCGGTGGAGAGCAGCTGTTCTCTTTGATAGTACCTTGTTTGCCGCCCACCCGCCCAGTTTGATGTTCCCCAAGCGTCGCCTGGGGCGTGGTCCAGCACCGCCGAGCAATCCAGCCGCTCGCTTGGTCGATATAACCCCCCTCCTCCCCCGACTCCGGCGTCCAACCTCGATGGGCTTGACCATCCCTTCGCATCTCACTTGCACGACCTTCTCTCTTCTTTACCACAGCATACTAGACTCGCCCAGTGAGTCCTTGTCTTGTCGTCCTCGACTTCTTCCTTGAGAGCCAACATCATCTCGAAGATCCGACGCCACCCTCGAAGGACCTTCAAACCCGCTTCCACCACCAACCTTGGACCACCAAACGATGCTGCCTCTGGCATCACTAATGAACCCAGACAGGGTTATCGAGCCGTCCCCGGGGATGCGACTGCGCCCAAGTGCCATGTCATCGACACCGGCGACTCCCTACAGCGACAGGTTACCCTCGCCGCTGTCCCCAGAGCAAGGGCTATACGCCCACAGACCGCCATCGCCCCCACGCACCGCGCCCAGAGAGGTGTACTTCCCTACGACCCAGACCAAGGGCGCAGTAAACTACCCTCCACACGAGAGTCTTGATGACTACTCCCTGGCCGAGGTTCGAAGGTTCCGGGTCGAGCCCTTCGGTGCCATCCGGGAGACCTGTAGGCACATCCCCTATAACTCCAGCAAGAAGGACTTTGGTGCAAAGACGGGCATGGAGAGCCTCGAAGGTACGAACATATCCCCTTCTGCTACTTACCCACCCTCCTTTTTCCTGTTCTCGACCTGTCCCTTCCGTACTTGGAAGGGGCGCAAGGCGGCGCAAAGATGTCTGCAAATGACATATCTTGAGGCTCCCCATTCTTGCATACTAATAAAGACGTCGGACACCTTTATCTAGTTTTCGAGTACACCTTCTATGTCCAGGACAAGAAGATCCCGGAAAAGGAGAATCGATGGACGGTCCTCTGGGACTACAATGTTGGCCTCGTGCGAATAACCAACTTCTTCAAGTGCCTGGGATATTCCAAGGTATGCAGCTCCAAGTCCCCCGCATGTCCATTTTTTTGAGTACGAGAACTAAGCCAGCGACTACAACAGACGATTCCAAGCCGCTCATTAAATCAGAATCCAGGCTTGAAGAGCATAACCTGCAGCATCACGGGCGGCTCCATCACAGCTCAAGGTAGGGCGGCTCTGTCTCGGCTCTTTCCCTACCCAAGACCATCACACTCCCCTCCCCTTTGTGGTCATCAGACCAGGGCTTCCACTAACAGCTCGTCTGTCTCTGCCCCCTCTAGGATACTGGATGCCATTCAACTGCGCCAAGGCCCTGTGCGCAAAGTTCTGCGACGAGATTTCCGGGGCGCTGATTCCAATCTTCGGCCCCCAGTTCCCCTCCGAGTGCGTCCCCAAGAACTCACCCGAGTTTGGACTCTTCGCCATAGACCCGGAGATTGTCGAGGAGGCCATAAGGCAAACCCACCTCTGGTACGACCGCTCCCCGGAGGCCTCGCCAGCGCATGACGCATACTACGACGAGCCGCAGCACGCCCCGGCTGGACACCACGGTGGATTCCACCACCAGGAGCAGCTCCAGCCGCCACACAAGCACTGCGGCCCTGCCGGGCCCCCCACGCCAAGGGACATCTATCCAAGGTGGCTTCACGGTAGAGCTGGCCCACGCATCTTCTTAGGAGAGCGTTCGCCGCCGTACCGGGCCCGCGTGGGCCCGTTCCAGAGAGCACTGGACTACACGACCTCCTATCGCGGTCCCCCGCGTCACGAAAGGGAGCATCGCCGCCCCAGGAGCGGACGGGTCCACAGCCCCAACGGCACAGATGCCGAGAACGACCCTCCGTCCCCTAGGATGGCGCACGCCTACACAGACATGGACATGACGTACAGCGAGCATCGATACCGCCGCTCACGGTACCGCCACCGCCAAACCTATTCAAACACGTCACTGCCGTCCATGCAGGGCGACCTGCCCTCGGTAGCCTCCTCGCCCGCAGACTACCGCCTTGGCGAGCCGGCGCCGCTGACGCCGTCGCCGTCCACCTGGCCCGCCGAGTATCCGGCAGCCCAGAGCAGCCCCAGCAGCCCCTACCACTACGGAAGCGGCGGCGACGGCGGCGCCCCTGACCGCTCTGAAGCCTACCGCCCCGGGACCTACAAGAACCGGCACATGCACCTGTTCGGCGAGCACGAGGCCAACCCCATGCTCAGCGCAGTCCCGCGCTCCCAACCGTGGATCCAGCAGCGCCAACCCCATCCCTCTAGCGACAACGGCGTCTATCACCAAGGCTTCCGCAGCGAGCCCCACTACTACAGGACGGCACCGCCTACTCCCCAGCCGCTGCCCGAGGAACACTTCGAGTACTACCCTCCAGTGCCTTCCCGACACCCGGCCAGCATGCCCTTGCCCGCGACGGCGCCCATGACCACTGAGCCTCCGCCCGCGCCCAGGGCAGCTGAGCAGCCCGCCCCCGCCCCCGCCAACGCCAACCGCCGCCCCAGCAGCGCCGGCGACTACGAGACCAGCGTCACCAACCTGGCCTCGGCAGCCGTGGCCGCCATGGCCCGGCACAGCCAGCCCCCTTCCCCGCAGCAGGAGGACCTCGACTGCCGCTACTACGGCGTTGCGCCCGAGAAGAGCCAGCAGCGGCCGCAGCCTTCTGGCAAGGGCAAGAATGCCGACCGGATGGATACCGACCACCGCGCCTGCGACGGCAAGGACATGGACGCCGCCGCGGTGCTCCTGGACCTGGGGAACCCGGCAAGGAAGCCCGCCCCCGCCGGCGCCGACATAAACGGCAGGACCAAGGACGTGGTGCCTGGGCGGTTCGCGTCGCCGATCCCGTTCCATCTGAGAAAGGGTCGCAAGCGCGCGCTGTCCTTGTAGAGTTTGCTGACGATGATGACCTTGTGTTTGTTCCTTTTTTTTTCCTGGTTCTTTTGACAATTTTTCTTTTCATACCAGTCCTCTCAGTTCTCCTTGGATTATTTCCTGCTCTCCTTTTATCGTTCTTATCCTTCAAGTCCTTCAACACCCCCTCATGTCCAGACTCATGTCCAGAACAGCCCTCCACGGACACGGCTGCTATCATCCTGCTCCCGCCACTCCATCGGTGCGCCTCTGGCTACTACAGAAGAGACCTTACGCTGGTGATGCCAGAAGCCTGTTGCCGGTTGTTTACTGCCAGACTGGTTCGAGGCTGTCAAGCTAGTGATTTCTTTTCCTTTGTTAATAGCCACGCGGTATTTTTAACACACCCTATCTACTCTCTGAAATTCCTTCTTCATTGAGGCCTACACTTCCTGTGTGGCGTCGACTCTAGTAGTCGGCACCTGGTCAAACAGAACAGAACAAAAGTATCCTGGGGAGGTTCCTTGCTATTGGTGTTTTCTTTCTCCTTATCCACAATCATTTCTCTATTTGTTTGTCCCACTACCCATCAGGTTGACGATCTGGAGTTTACTCTATAGGAGGTAGTGAGCAACCGATGTAACCCAGGGCCCAGCTCTGACTCTGCGGAGACACCGAGGTACCGAATATGAATGCCAAATAAACATTGCCTCGATCAGCATATTTGTCTATTGTCTTTTCTTTTAGCCTTGATAGTGAGTGATGAGCGTGTTCAAGATGCGTGGGGGAAAAATTATGTCGAGCATTTCCTGGTCTTATTTTGCTTCCCACATCTTACTCTATTTTACACGTCCTTCCACCTGTAAATTTTAACTCGGCCAGGTCGGTTTTGACTTTCATTTTAGTTCTTTTCTATTATCCGTCTCCTTCGTCCCTCAGGAGTTCAACACCCTCTTGTAGTCGGCTAAACAAAGCCACAGCCCACATCCGAGCACAAATTTGTAGCTGAACACTCCCTACGACCCGCGAATGCTCTCATTGCCCAGAAATCGGGCTACAGTCAGCTACCTCCCGCCCCAAACGACAACACAAGGCGTGGAAGGAAGAGCATCCCTAGAGCCCTGGCGGAGGTTCTGTCTTCTTCATTGACATCCACTACGACTCTCGGCAGAGTCAACAACCAGCTAGCGCCATGCCTCAGGCATCTACTCTCCCCTAGCGAGCAGGAAATCTCAACCAAAATCCCCCTTACCCGCTACATCTTCCTTCTTGGATGGAATTGGCTGTAGTGGTGATGTCTCAGGGGGCCCCCCAACCACTGAGCCGCCAGCCCCACCGTTGCCCGAGTTGAGAAGACTTTGGCGCCGTGATCTCCTCGGGCTCGACACCTCGACCTCTTCCTCGTCAGTCTTGTCCTCCTCGTCGTCAGCGTCGTGCCTCTTTCCGGCGGCAGCACCACCACCACCGGTTCTCCCTGTCCGATCCTCATCTTCCGAATCATCCTCATCGTCGCTGCTATCTGCACCGCCAGCACTGCGCGATAGCTTATCGCGCACCACGGATGCCGCCGCCAGCCCGTCCTTGAGCCGCGAGTTCAGCCCCGCCATGAACTCGCTCGCGAGAGCGAAGCGCGTGATGCCATCGTCGCTCTGCAGCATCGAGTACATGACGCGCGCCTCATTCAGGCACCGCTGCGCCTGCAGGAATTTGCCAAGACCCAGCCACGCCTCGGCCGCCAGCACGCTCCAAAGCGCCGACTTGCGCCGCCAAGATCCCACGCCGGCCGCGTTGAGCGCCGGCCGCGACGCGCAGACGACGGCCATGCGCTCACGCATTAATGCGTCACCCACGACGCCCAGAAGCCGCGGCGTCGTCTCGGCGAGCCGCATGCCCAGCTGTGCCGCCGCGTTGACGCACGAGGCCCCGCCTCGAAGCCGCAGTAGCTCGAGCCCAAGCACCGAAGAGCGGAGGGCGCCGTACGGAGCGCCACAGCGTGTCTGGTATGAGTATGCAGCCTCGCGGAGCATGTCTGCGGCTGAGTCGAGTGTTTTGGCCTGACTCTGAACAGAGGCCTTGGGGTGAGCCATGATCAGCATCGCCAGCGCGCCCATCTCGTTTGCAGCCGCGTGATGCCTCCAAGCGTGGTCGCTCTCAAAGTCTGGTCGCAGCAGGCCGTACGTCGACTGCGCCAGCTTCCAGTCGCGGAGCATGAAGGCATAGTCCGCCAGCCGCCTCAGCGTCGCCTCGGGAGTGTCTGGTCGATAGAAGCCTTGGCTATAGTTTGACCCGCCGGGTGCGTTCTTGGATCCGCCACCGAACGCCCATCTTCTCGACATGCTCACTAACCGGCCGCCGAAGCCCTTTCGTTTGGACGCCACCTGGTCGTTCCATAGGGAGACGTTCCGCTCCATAGTTGGCACGATTGACTGGATGACCATCTCGCGAACAAAAGTGCGAATGGCGGTCGCGTCCGTCTCGAATAGGTATTTGGTCGGGTCTTCGAAATGCTCCTGGGCTTCGCTTTTGCGAATATCTGCAAGTTCCTCCGCCGCCGACATCCACTCACTACGGGGCAGCGGTATGCTGTCATCGTCTGTTTCGGCACACTGTGTGCTACGGATTCGAAGGAGGTGGCAGTGAAGCCCAAAGTTCCGCTTCATCTGCTCAAAGAGCGCCATGGACTTGGAAATGTCGCCGTTTTCCTCGTCGTGCACAAGAACGTAGTAGCGGAGGTAATCCGGAGCGACCCAGTCCGGCAGCCTGCCCTCGCCCTCACTGGTCTCCTTGTAGAGGTTCCGCAGGGCGTCGATGGGCGAAGGGTTACGCGAACTGATGGCCATGACGCAGGCGACTGGATGGCCAAAAGTCTCATGGCTCTCCAGTGGGATCCCGGACAGCAGCCTCCGTAGGTAGAGAGAGTAGTAGGGCGACATCGCCTCGAGATCCATCTCTTGCTGCGTCGGGGACATGGGCTGCTGCCCAATGCCGAACATGGACTGCTCGGCATAAGTCAGATGACGGTCGACCACTGCCTCGACCTCGGCGAGCCTCCGAGACTCGCGAGACGTGATGCCATCGGGCGAGTCCGCACTGCCAGCTGAGCCGTTGGGTGCCGTCGGAGATCTTAACACGGTAGACTGCGATGTGTGCTGGAGCGGCGTGCTAGGCCCATCGTCTTCGCCGTAGCGTACGAAGCGCACGGCGTAGTCGTCCCAGGTCCTCGAGCCGCCGACGCTATCTCTAATAGAGACTTTGCCCTGGACCTGTTCGCCAAATGGACGCAACAGCTCCCACAGGCCGCGCTCAAAACCCTTGTCCGCGGCCAGGGCATCCGTGTCGGCCGATGCGTAGACGGCGACGTGCGGCACGAACGCTTGCAGCATCAAGGCCAGCGGGTCGCCGGGCCTGTCGAGGGGGACGTTGTCCACCAGTGATTTTGCGAATACCGAGGCAGCGGAGCCCAGGGGGTTGCGGGCGAGGAGAGACTGGCGGCCAGCGGGAGAGGCGGATCGGGAGCCGGGCGGGGTGAGGGTGGAGGCGTAGAGCGAGGCGACCGAGGGGTTCGTCGCGCGTCGGGGGAGGGAGCGCAGGTCGGCGTCAGAGTGTGAAAGCGGCGCGGGATCGTCCAGAGGCTGCCGCCTGCTGGGCAGCCTTATGGTGGAAGCCGCCATGGGCAAGGACTGGATTGAGTCGGGCGCCGGCGATCCATTTTCAGAAGACTGCATGAGCGAGGCCTCGGCTGGGGCGATTCGGAGCCGTCGGGAGCGGGTATTTGCGATGACGGGAATGGGGCAGCCCGGCTTGTGGTCGCGTGATTGAACAGGAGTCTGCGCGCGGATTATGCGGGAGATCCGTCTGGGCAGGCGTCTTGACGATCTCCTTTTCGCGTCGTGTGGTTGAGGGTGTCGTGTCGTCGCTGCTCAAGAAAAAAGCACGCTCGGGACAAGAAGCTGTGCTCGAATGTAACGTGGGGGAAGAGATTGGGCGGCCAAAGTTTAAGTGGGTTGAGACAACAGAAAAGGCACCCCAACGGCCGGATTAAAGAGCGAACTGGGCTAAGCAACAGAAAGCCAACAGACGGTCGCCTAGGTAGCGCAGTGCCGGAGTTGGTGGCACTAGATCGAAAGCTCGACTATCTCGTCGCACGGCAAGGCCATCGCGGTGGAGGTTGAACTGCGGGATGGAGCTTCAGGGTCAATTGCCAGACTCGATCAGGTGCTTGCTGAGGCCAAAAATGAGTCTGAACAACGCTGTGCGGCATGATTGGGCGCAGTGGCCGGCAAGACCCACAAAAAGGTCATTGATTCGACGTCGGCCTATTTTCGAGGTGACCTTCGCCTGTTTCTGTTCTGATATTCGAATTCCTCATTGATCCTCCACAATATTCCGACATACTTGGCCGAGAGAATTGGTCGGGTATCAACGCCTCGAACTACCGCCAAGTTAGTTCGAGGCCCCGATCACGCCCTGCATCTGGGCGGGTCAATCAGGTAGGCCTCCAGATCTGGACGACTTGCAGTCCTGACGACAGAGGCCACTCCGGGGTCGCTCAACACGCTGCGTCTTTGATGCCATAACCATGTCCCCGTCGACGCTCACCATCTGTAGATCCGGCACTTGCGGGCCAGTGCCCTCGGTCATGTTGCTGTGACTCGTCGCTCGCCTAGGTTGCCGGCAAGTCGGCCAGGGGCGCCGCGATCTCAATTGTCGGCCGCCTTCCGAGCCAGTTCTGCCGCCGTCCCGGTCACCCCATCAAGGTCGTTTCGGAGAGTGTCCGGCATGAATTGATTGTTTGAATACTGGTTGAGATTTTGGTAAAAAAAAAAAAAAAAAGACTACAGCAGCCTGGTCTCGTAGCCAGAACTACTTAGGGCTGCTGTTATTCCGCGTACCCTGCTATCGAAGGGCAGCGTCCGGCCACTGGGATTGCTTCATATCGTCTTCTTGGCAGAAACTCTCGGTCGGTCGCGGGGTTGATAGTTCACTCAAACAGCGTAGCTTTATCTCACATCTGCATGCGCCGCAACGCGTCAAAGAGCGCGTGCATAACATGGTTTCACTCGGCCCTATGCGCAGATAATCCGCCGAAGGCTGCTTCCCCAGCGAGTCCGCCACGTCCTCGGCCAAAGCTGCCCGCCGCTTGGCTTCCTATGATGTGCACAGGGGTTGTTGTACTATAGTATTTATGATAACACGAACAATCCTGTGACGATTCGAATGTAACAGTGGGCGAAGTGCGAGTGAGGGAAAAGCGGAGCGATTCCTTTCTTGGCGCAAGAACTCAATACCGCGCAAGTCGACGTTGTAGCCCCCAGACAATTCGTGTTGTGAAGGATGGCATTTTTCGTCGCCACTGCCGTGACCCATCCCTACGGCACACCCAAGTCTTGACTTGGCCCCTTTTGACCACCGCTGTCACAGGTGGCAGACGTAACGCTGATGATAATGGGGCTATCCACCTCCACACGATGGATGTCTCCCTCCCACGTTGCCGTACTGGGGCTGGGTGGCACTTTATCATGTAAATCGCTGGACGTCGCCTTGGGCTCCAGGAGGCTCCATTTTTGGGATCGAAGGCTGCGCTGTTCTGTGCTGTCGAGGCTGCTATAGTAGGAACATTTATCCCACATTGAGCAAACTCAAAAAAAACCGTGTTGGCCGCAAGGTGAAGTCGAATTTGATGCCGCGTGCCGCTCCTCATTTCCCACCCCCATGCCCCCTGCTCTATATCAAAGCCGCACGAGCTATAAAACTCGCCAGATCCCGCAAATCTTGCCGTGCCTCCCATTACCGCGGATTCGGAGTGGACCATTCGCCCCCCGGCCTCGACAAGGCCACCTGCTACGCGGCTGCAAGAGCCCCATCCGATGCGCGACCTCGGGACCCTCCAGAGCGCACTGACATCGCCTTGATGTGGACTTGGAGGTCCTCGAAGTTCAGGGGCGATCCCTCCTATAGCCACAATCGCAAGTGGGGGATTACTTGGCAGTGTCATGAATTTTTTTTTTCTCGCCCTTCTCTTGTGCGCCCACCATTCACTCCGCCCTGTGATTATCTCAATATGCCCATCCCTCATAAACGACGGGAATCTCCATGAGGGGACACCTTCGAGGCTTGGAAATTCGCATGAGGGCTGCGGATATAATTAATAAGAATGGGATTATGCGCGCAGCAGCTATCTGACTATGTACGGTATAAACAAGGCAACGAGAAGAATATGATCAATTCCCTGCCGGTCGGGTCTCGATCCTGTAGGTTACGTGCCTGGCAAGGTATGGGTGTTTCGACGATGGTTAGGAAATGGAGAATATGAAAGGAATGTGATGGTTTTTGTTTACCCTCCGCCTTTTTTTTGTATTAGAATTATTATCATAATGCAACCCCCACACAATGGTCCCGTGTCTCTCCCAGGTTTTCGGACGAGACGCTGACTTCGACGGTCTTGTGTATGGCCAGGCCGAGCTGCTTCTCTTTGGCCCCCGTTTCGTCCAAGGCGAACATTACTGAGCTGCTGCGCCTATTCCTGCCAGCCGCATTGCGGACGAGCGGAATATCGTCGTTGGTCCCGGCGTTTATGCTGCTGTTCCGTGTGTGCGCCCCGATCCCGCCGCCGGCCGCCGAGTCTGGGCTGGCGATGCCCCGCCTTCCGCGCTCCGGGTCGTCCAAGTTGAGGCCGTTGAAGGCGCTCCAGTCCTTGTTGGAGTGGCCCTCGGCAGCCCCGCCCCCGGCTACGCTGCTGATATCCGAGGTTATCGTCTTCTTCCTCTCGACTTGCGACTCGCCGCTGCCGGACCCGTATCTGTCGGTGAACTTGCCCCTGGCCTTGCGGTAGAGCGGCCCCAGAGTCGGGACGGAGGCGCATATGATTAGTATGCTCCCCTCCGCAAGCCCAAGCATGTTGAGAAAGGGTATTGGGTCTGTCAAAGTCAGCGGTGGCCACGGGTTGGGAGGGTTTGCGCAAAGGAAGCATATAAGAATGGGAAAACTTACAAGTAGGGTCCTTGGCCACGACCTCGAATACTTCCCCAAAGATTATCAGCTTGTAGATGGACACAATGCAGGCTACCACGCCGAGTCCAAGCGAGGTCGAGACTGTGATGCGGCTCTTGAGCGGCATGTTGAGGCGCATGATGAAGGGGATCGGGTAGAGGCCGAAGAAGATGTCGAGGAAGGCCGAGTAGGCTGATACGAAATAGCCCAAGTCCGAAAACACCTTGGTGCCGGAACACACGCCGTCCACTGACGAATCCCATTGCCTTGCTATGGGGCGGCACTGGGTGAACCAAAAGACCGAGACGGCCATGATGCAACCCTGGGAAGTGATGGCGAGGCCCCAAAAAAGAATCGTGGTCCTGATACCGAAGTCGAGGATTCGCTGGAGCGTGGCGATGACAGCGAATTTTGGCAGCGAGAAAGTCCAGATCAGGACCGCGCTACTGATGACGTTCCATTTGAGTGCCTGCTTGACGTTTTCCCGCGGGTGAATATCTTCGATGCGACGGCCCGAACCGTATGAGTGGGCGATGGTCACTAGGACGCAAGTAATGGTGAATATGAAGAAGCAGACGGCTGTGATGTAGTCGTCCATGTACAGGCCGCCGCCATGTTGCTGTTTGAGGATGCATGCTCGCGTGTACATGCGCAGGCTGACGACCACTATGCCATATTCAAGCCGCAACGTTAGCTTTGTTTCAAAAAAACAGCTGTGGTTGATAGTGTTCCTCCTCCTATTGGTGTTTCGTGTAGCCCCTTCATCGAGCACACGGTAGGGAAAAAAAAAAGTCAAGGGACATACCAAAAAGTACACCAAACATAGACCAAGCAGCAATGTTGGCCACTGGACCCCAGTTCTCCACCGTCCAGAGGGGAGCAGACACCAGCGCCATGGTTGCTTCGGCGCGCCCGCCCCGAGTGTCGATGTCCGACCGATGTCTCTTCTCCGGGGAGGTGGACTGGACTGCACGGTCGAGAACCTGTGCGCGAGAACAAAGACAAACGACGATACCGTACAGAGAAAGGGATCGCCCATCAGTGCGGAAGGGTCGCCCTGGTTATTAAGAAGGATCACAGAGAGAAAAAAAGGGCAGAGCACCTTGACAAAAGCAAGTGGATACAAGAGCCAACCGAGCTCTCCAAGGGCTGGGCCTCTGGGCCAGCCAGGGGAGGGTGGTCATCGAGAGAAAGCGGAGTTCCCTCACGGTAGCATCGCCGGAAACACCCCCTCTCTCCACCTCCCAGACGGCCGGATGCGCAGGCAGGCATCGGCGAGCGAGATTTCCATGGGTCCCGAGGAGAGTTCGATGGCGTGGGAGTAAAACATGGGATGGCATCATGTCTCCCGCCCGTTGTTGGCCGTGTTGGGCATTGCCGCGGACTGCCGTTGTCCATGGCGATCGCAACCACGCACGGCAGCGGCGGCTCGAGGAGCGAGAGCGGAAGAGTCCCGCCGGCTTGCTTGGCACGCGCATTTCATCGTCTGCCGCACTAGGCTAGGCAGGAATGGCGATAGCAGCACAGCTCTTCAGCAAGCAGGCAGCGTGGCAGCCGCCCTCAGGAGCCGTCAGCGTTGCCTCGGGCAAACTGGAACACGAGGTCCTTGCGGCGTGATGTGATAGCCCCCGGAGAGTTCGCGTGGGTGGTGGGGATCCAGACCGTGTCGGTGTGGGTATCTCGAAATGAGGCGCAGACCTGATCGACAAAGATCTTCACCTCGAAGCCCCATAAAAGGAAGGCAGCGCGCCAAGACTTGTGACAGACAGGTGGGAAGCGCCCGCTCAGGGCTCCCGGCATGTGGGGTTGCCCGGCGTGCCTGGGTGCAGGGGTCCGCAGTGGTAGCCGCAACGGGCAGCGATCTGCTTTCCCACGCGGTCGACACCCACCTCCATGATCCGAGCATTGAGATTTCTGCATCATGCTGACTGGATTGCTTCTAAGCTACAACACCGAAACACCCACACAACAACATAATCGTATTTCCCCTCACGCCATCCACGCGCCCGCCCAACCCCGCGGCTTTCTCATCCTGATGCTCTCCCACCCTCCCCTAGCTCCATGATGTTAATATCTCTTGGGAGTCTGGCCGCCAAGCGATGATTATCGCTGCTGCGATCAAGGCCTAACCCGGACCCGAGGGTGTGCGTACCAAGATGCTCCGGGGCAACGTTTGTTTGCTTCCGGGCTAGGCTAGTGTTCCGTTTCTCCAATGTCGATGACTTGCATCTCAAGCTCGGCAAACAGGGAGTCTGGCTCTTCCACGCTGTCTGGCCACAGGAAGACAATTCTTGGGAAATAACGAAGCGCGCTGTAGAATGCTAAATAGATACGGCCGACGATAAAGTCAGTATCTGCGTCCAACCAGGGCGAAGGACCAATAACAAGCTTAAAACTCGCCTTCGGTGTATGCTGAGTCTCGGCCCCTTCTGAGAGAGCGACGCTCCATCATCTCGCCACACCGTTCGATGATATACACGGGATTCGCGTCCTCCACTTCAACGAGCCTTTTCCGCAGTAGCCTTTCGAACTCGCCAAAGTCCGTGTGGGAACCCGTCTGCTCATGGAAGTCCCTCTGGGGATCACGGAGGAGTGAGAGAGCGTCGATACGCACCACCGGCTTCTGCGCATACTCGGCCGTTGCTTCACGAGCTCATGTTAGAACAGCGGCACATTTTGGATCTTAGGTCTCTGGCTGGATTGGGAAGAAAATAACCACAGCCACGCGATATTACACCTACCTTTGGCAAAGGTTTTACAAGCCACCCAACTACCCTTGAGCCAGAAGATCAACCCAGCTCTAGGCATTGCATTGTACGGTGGATTTGCGTGCTGGGCCCCAGCTGATTTGGCGAGGGATTCTGAAGCGGAATATTCGCGGATCTGATCCGCAATCTCCTGCTTGCGCGGATGGGTGACGGCGGCAAGGGGATTTGGCAACCACTGAACCGGTCTCAAAAAGTCCAGAATGCCGTACACGTGCCTATTCAGTGGCTCGGCAGGCAGGACGGCGAGGAACCAGGGGCTCGTTGTTAGATAGTCTATACCGGATGTTGACCCCTCGGTTCTAGGGGCCCTGCGCATTTCTTGGCCGATGGGCTCTTCTTTCACGTAGCGTACGAGGATACGATCATTCACCTGCCCGAGGAGAGAAATTAGACTTCTATCAATATCAACCTGTAGGTGAAGAGCGTCCTGGAAGAGATAGGAACTTGCGCGCCAGGTACCGAAGCTTCCCTGTCAACCAGAAACCTTGAAGATTCGATCGGAAAGCCCCAACGGGGAGCCGGTTGTCTCCACAGGACCATTGTAAGCCCAGAGAGTGCATCTGCTCTCCTTGATCCGTTTATATCTGTCGTGCCGCTCAGCGATTCTTGACGCAATCTCCTCTCGCTCACAGACGGGAAGCAGGCGGAGTGGCACAAGAGGAAGTCGGTCGGCATCTGCCAGCGGTATGCTCCCCTTGAAATCCCGCAGTCGATAGCCCACGCGTGGCCCTTCGCGCCAATGACTTGGGCGCATGGTCTGGACTTCGAGGAGCCCGCCATCTAACAGGTCAAAGTCTCGCACCACGTAGAAGATTGGGGAGCGGATGTCATACGTTGCGTCTTCTCTCATCCCCTGGCCTCTGTATCGAAAGCATGCAAGTGAGCCCCCCGGAAAGTGCTTTTCCAACATATCAAATGTGATGGACCCCCCATCCTGTGCAAGCTGAATCACATCCTCAAATTGAGTTCTTATGAGCTCTATAAGTCGAGAGAGCCCGGTTTTGAGGACCGCACTGGACGGCAATTCCTCCCATTGTTTTTGCAGTTGCGGATAAGCTAGAATAAGGTTCGTTTGTGGCGGGAGGATAGTTATGCCTCCTGGCGCCTCGCGGAGACCAATAGGAGGCTTCAGGCCACGCAAGACTTCCCGGATCGTCTTTGGTACGTCGTGATAGTCAATGTCTATTTGGTCGTTAAAAGGACTTGGGGAACGGCGGCGGGGACTTGGGGAGCTCTGTCTCACCGATGCTAGTGACGGGCTTCCTTGACGTCGATCGTCGTTTTGTTTGAGGATATTGACGAATTCCTCGTAGTTGGCCTCCGAGTCGGCCATTATGACTCTCCAATCGCCACGAGGTTTGTCTCCTCCAGTACCACAAAGGGGCCCATGCAGTGTCGAAGATCAATCTGATCGCTAGAGGTTGGGGGGGATGTCCGGCCTTACCACCCCGTAACTTATCAACTTATCTGCTTACGATACAATGCATGGAAAGAGGGGTTCAGCCTGGCCAAGTGGTGTCGAGACGAGGGGCTGGACGCTTCTTGCAATATCCATTTCCCGTGTCCTCAACTGCTTGTGTGCATGCAAATAAGTTAATCTTCTGGGCACATCAAATTAGGCACGACACCAAACCAGTCCTCTCCGTTTTCGAAGCACGGGCATGGCGACGGCATTCCAACGCCGTGCTTATCCTGCCACCATTCGTGCATCCGGCGTGAACAACGACGACCAGGACCGCCGACTACGTCCGGGAGATAGCACCCCGCAATGGCTGCTGCGGTTAGCCCCGAGATCATTGACGGAATCATGAGATTCGCCGACGCCACTGCCGTGCCCGATGTCGACCCTAGCCGCAGCGACCCTGACGACAGCAAGAGTTCCTCATCTGAAATACCCAAGGCTTGGGTCGCTAGCTGGCTATCAAGTAAACCTCGATTCTGAGCGCTCCCTGTGGAGGCTCGAAGCACGGCGGCTTCTCGCAAGCGAGAAGAGTTCATCGCCGACAGTTTTCTCACCAGGAGAGGCAGCCAAGCCGCTTACTGAGGACAACTTGTCGGAACTGGGAAAAGACGCTGATGTTGTGTCTTGTGCGCTTCATATATGGCTTGCAGACGACGAACTCACCATCAAGAAGTTTCACCCAGTCGCTGCATCACCGAGAAGAATACGTAACTGTCACAGCTCCCTCGAGATGCTAAGCGGCAATAGATATGATATCCCGGGCTTTCGTGGGGGTACAACTGAGCAACGGGTGCCAGGTGCAAGGATTATCACAGGCCGGGAAGCTGCCCAGGGGTTCATGGCACGCTGCTCTGAGTTGAAGAACCCCCTAAACTATCGACAGTACTTCGCTTCGATAGACTTCTTCACCGCCGTTCTTGCCCAAGTGGCCCTGGCTGCCGTATCTGATCCATACTGGCGTTTGGTTATCCTCGCTTGTTTGGCCAAGGTAAGTTCTGTCACTGGTCCCATTACCTTGTGCGCACAGCACGAGTGTGTTCCTGTACCTTTCCTAGTGATTGTGAGCCCATGTTCGGTTTCTATTGTATAACCAAGTCGTGTGCTCAGCTAACAATGACCACACCCTACCCACCTAGCTATCAGCAAAGATGAAAGTGCTGGGACGCAGGGGCCTTGACGAACTTATCGGAGTTTGTGCAGCTGCCACGATGCGCGGCCTCGGGGAGGACCCCAACTCATATTTGGATGAGCCAGAACCCGAAATCGACCTCAACACCGCTCCTGTGCCCCTACGCTACTGCGCTATTCACGCCGCTGTTTCGCGGTGGATTTACGATAGTATCTCACTGGCCCTTTCTGAGTTTAGAACTGTGGCTCGCCCAAACAAGGACAAGGGCGGGCTGGATATGTGCGCCCTGGTGTTCAAGGCTGGCCTTGGAGCCACATCGGTTCTTCTCCACCAAGATCGCTGCGGAAATGTCGCAGGGCTCGCCGAAACTATACCCCTATCGTTCGTGCAAGGCTCATTGCGTCTAGCTATGGACATCGGGCTGGAAGTCGGGGCGGAAGCAGGCAAGACGCCACCTCCGCCGGCCGTTCGACGCGGAACGCTGTTGTGTGCCTGGGAGGAGCACGAGAGCCCTCCAATGTACTATGAGGAGATCCCGCTGGCAACGGTCGCTGATTTGGTGTCTGTCGTCACACCTCTGGCCTTGGCAAATCCTACTATCGCACATCTGTTCGAGTATGTCTTCCGGATATTCTGTGGCCTGCCTGGGACGAAGGAGATGGAAGTGCCTCCCATCAACTTCACTTGCCAGGCCACAGTGCTTAAGCAAGGGAGTCCACCAGGGAGCCGGCTTTGCACGACATGACACCCAGACGAGTCTTATCAATCCATGCGGCTCCCCCGGAACATGCAGAGGCGATATCCATGTCACGTTCCCTGATTTTGAAGAACCGATTGAACCTCTTGGTGTTATCTTGCGACCGGTTGGAAGCATCGGCCACCACAAGGCTGCAGGCCTCGGGGATGGGAACCAAGCTGGGCTATATCAGATGCATGACTGCCGGCTGGGAGATTGACGAGACTTCGGTGACGGTGGGATGTTCAAGATATTCCTTGACCGTCTCCACCATTTGCACGCTCCTTGTGGCGCTCGGCCTCACATGCGCCTTTACGCTTGGCAATCGCATGGAGGCCGTTGATCCGTTCGGAATCGCGGGTTTCACATGGATCGTGGCCGGCTTCGTGGTCTTGGTGTCCAAAGCCCACCGGGTCTCAGACTGGCCCTGGCATGACTTTCTTCGCGGGCGGGTCCGGTGCAGAAGCGTCGAGGAACTGCGGAGAGTGACAGGGTTAGACGCACAGTTTGTCCTGTTTTTTCTCCTGTCGTCGCAGGAGGAATACAGACTATGGACCATAGGTCCCTTCAACCGGCCATTCCGTGCGCGGTCGATCATAGAGGGCTTCTCCATCGATGTGCCAGTCCAAATCGAAACGCTCCTAGCGTGCGGGATCGTACCGGTCAAGGTTCTCGGCAGTCAGGGCCCCATCCTCGTCTTCCTCGACTTGATTCCACAAGCCGGCACGAAATCCGGTCTGAGCAGAATAGACCAAATACGGCCAAACAAGGATTTCGGTGAGGAGATGATAAGTTGCCGGGATATTCCGGGCACACAAGATGAGCGAAACGCACATTTAATGAGGGAGGAGGTGAGGGGATGGAGCAAGATCATCGGACTCTACAGTCGGAAAGGACGAAATTTTGCATGACCGCCTATTTAACCGCAGGAAGGAAAGCGCTTCCTAACATTGATGGAATGAAGAGAAGACGTCAGAGTTTGGAGCAAGAGGAGGCCAAAGGCCGTCTCAAACTATAGATCTCCATGGCTTTCTACTCCCCTTCTTTAAATTTCTTGAAATTCTGTTTTGATATTCAAAAACCTGGCCAGAGCCAGCTCGCGGGCACAGCAGTTGCTGCATCTAGATCTCCAAACCTGGTTTATATCATCAGTAACCCCGCGCCCTATTTGGCAGTATCCATCCCCTAGCTGATGAGCATCTTCGAATCTTACGCCGCTTCAGCAACAAGGCTAAATTGGTCACCGCCGCAGCCGTTCTCGTCACGGAAGATGCCCATGACGTCCTTGCAGTTGCCTAGCTTGTTGTACTGCGCGCCGTTGGGCCCGCCCTCGTGGCAGGTGACGGTACTGGCGTCGGCGCACCGGGCGCACACGATCTCGTACGCGGGGATGGCCGCCAGGCCGCTGGGCGTGATGACGGCCAGGCGCGAGTCCTGGTCAATGACGGCCGCCACGGGGCTGCCGGCGTTGTCGACCGAGTAGAGCGTGGTTGCGGCAGCGCCGGTGCCAAAGTACCAGGTCGACGCCTTGGACGCGTCGGCGGTGAAGCCGATCAGGTGCGACATGCCGCCCTTGCCGATGCCCAAGTCCTTCCAGTCGACCAGCGTCAGGTACTCCCCGGATAGGGCGCCGCTGGCGGGACGCAGGCGGAACATGGCCGGGGCCCCCGTGGAGCTGGGGGTGGCCTGCGTCGAGGTCGAGGACGACGTCTCGGTGCTGCTGGTGGTGCTGGCGGCGTCGGTGGGGGCTGTGGACGAACCGCTCGAGGTGGTAGAGGACATGTCGGTGGCGCTGGTCGGCGGTGCAGAGTCGGTCGCAGTGGCCGCATCCGTCACTTCGGTCGGCGAGGAAGTACCCGTGGTCTCAGTTGACGAGGAAGCAGCCGTGGTTGAACTCGTCTCAGTGCTGCTCGCAGAGGTTGAGGCATCTGTGACACCGGCGTCGATAGGTCCGCCCGAGACGCTCGCAGTGCTAGAAGCAGTGGTGGATGCATCGGTTGCCGTCGCCGAGGAAGCATCTGTGGCAGCAGTTGGTGAGGCTGTCTCGGTTGGCGAGGACGTATCAGTCGATGCAATTGAAGAGGCCGTGTCCGTTGAAGAAGTAGACGAGTCGGCGTCAATCAACGCAGTCGAAGAGGCCGTGTCGGTGGAGGTAATAGATGAGGCGGAAACAATAGAGGCTGTCGATGAGATCACTTCAGTCGTAGAAGTTGACGAGGTCGCATCAGTGGAAGTGGCCGCATCTACGGTGACAGATGGAGTGACTGTATCAGTCGAAGTGGGAGAGACTACATCCGCTGAGACAGTAGAGGAAGCCACACTGGTCTCAGAGGTGGAAGTAGCATCGCCAATGGTGACAGAAGGAGAGACTGTCTTAGGGGTTGCGTCGGTCGAGGCAGTAGAAGACGCCGCATCAGTTGAAACAGTGGAGGTAGTTACTGAAGTTGCATCAGTTGAGGCTGCATGCGCTGAGGCAGTCGACAAACCAGTCGAAGAGGCCGCATCAGTGGAGGCAGTGGAAGATTCGGTGGACGAGGTCACATCGGCCGACACTGTCGACGAGGCTACGTCAGTTAAGACAGTAGAAGAAACACCGTCAGTAAAGGCAGCGGATGTTTCCGTAGACGAGGTCACATCAGTCGGCACCGTCGGCGAGGTCGCATCAGTCGAGGCAGTGGAAGAAACCCCGCCAGTAAAGGTAGCGGAAGAAACCCCATCGGTGAAGGCAGTGGACGACTCCGTAGACGAGGTCGCATCAGTCGACGCGGTAGACGAAGTTGCGCTAGTGGAGACAGCATCAGTCACAGCCGACACCCCAGCCTCGGTTGTGGTTGAAGAGGTCACGTCAGAGGTCGCCGAAGAGGCAGTGGTGTCAGTCGGGCCGGAAGAGGAAGCACCCGCAGACTGGGACGAAGTCTCGCTGTTAGTGACTGTGGTCGAGGCTAGGCCAGTGCTGACAGCACCGGTAGACGAAGTCGTGTCGGTACTGGAAGCAGACGTTGAGGAGACATCGGTGCTGGCCGAGGCGCTTGAGGTGGCGCTCGCAGCGGCATCTGTGACGCCAGCAGTTGCAGTGGTAGAGGCCGTGTCGGTGGAAGTCTCGGCGCTGGTAGTAGAGCTAGTAGCTGGCATAGAAGTATCGGTACTCAACGTAGCCGTGGTTGACTGGCTAACGGCACCATCTACAGGCCTGCCAGCGGTGCTGGAGGATACATCTGTGGATGTCTCAGCGCTCACGGTGGTGGAACCTGTGGACGTGCCACTGTTGGCAGTGGTGGTCTCGGTGCTGCCTGCAGATGTGGTAGAAGCGGTGGAGGCCTCTGTCGAAGATGAAGCATCGCTCGAGAGAGCAGAAGTTTCCGTGCTCGAGGTGCCAGCGGTGTCAGCCGTGGCAGTAGCAGCGCTGCTCTGAGATGCCGAGGCATCAGTGCCGGTGAATGTGCTAGTCTCGATGCTGGCAGCGTCAGCCGTCGCAGTAGCGGTGCTGCTCCGAGACGGCGAGGCATCAGTACCGGTAGATGTGCTGATCTCAGTGCTAGAGGTGCTCGAGCTGCCAGTGCCGGCAACAGACGCGCCTTTCACGGTGACAGTAACAGTCTCGACGCCCGCCTGCTCAACGGTCGAAGTCTGGCCGTTGGTAACGGTGGCGTCGACGGACCGCACAATGGTCTGAAAGGTTGTCCCTGCTTGGGCGGTCGTGGTGATGAACTCGTAGACGGTCCGAACAGGAGTCGGCAGGGTGATGGTGGATCGCTCGACGCCAACGCAGGAGCAGGCGCTCGCATAGCTCTCCTTGTTGAAACAGGCTATGGCATACATGGGGAAGCCAAGGTTGAGAAAGCCTGCGCGCTTCGCCACGGGTGCCTCGGTGACATAGGCCGTCGCGGTGCTAGCAATGGTCTTGGTCTGCAGGTCGAGGCGGCGTCAGTCTCGCAGTACCATTGCTGGAGTTATGAAGCTACACGAGCACCCCACGCCTGTCAAGAGAGATTCTGCTTACGACCTGGACCGCATTGTCGACTGTGACAAAGTTGGTAGCGTCAGCCGTGACACCGGCAGTGTTCCATCCACCGCCCACCAGCTGCGTGACGGTCGAAGTGAAGGTCCTATTTTGTGCATACGATCCGGTCAGTCTTGTTGATGGTTCAGGGGCGCGCCTAGGAACTAAGCACATACGACGTAGCCGGAGTTACGGTAGTGTGGAAGTACAAAGAGCACTCCACCCTCCGAGACGGGTATTGAGTGGCGCGGACGGCACGGAGGCAGTTGTTGGCCGCGCAGGCCCGGGGGTCGAGCTCCCCGCGGGGGTGCGCCACCGCCGCCGCGAGGAGCGGGAGCAGGGTGAGGGCCGCAGAGTGCTTCATGACGGGCTTTTCCTTGTGGATAATGAGGGCTATAAGTTTTTTTTTTTTTTTTTTTTTTTGGAATGAGTGGAAATACTAGGAAAGACAAATGAAAGAATCCTGTGGTAAAGCGAGCGCGGGAAAGAGAGCCCGATGTAAGAAAAGAGCGTGATAACCGCAAGTGTCAGTCAACGAACGAATGGAAAGGCGGTGCTGGCGTGGTGCTGGTGGATGAGGACCAAGGGATAGACACAGGAGACGGGCTGACCAGCAGCTCATCATCCTTTATATCGGCCTTGCATCATCTCCATATCTGCCAACCGACCTACCCGCCCAGGATCTTGCCATCCTGCCCACCATCATCACGGCCGTGCTTTCAGCTTAGGAGCGCGTCGTCTCTGGACCAAGCGTTCCGCCGCCACTCTACGGCATGCCAGCCCAACTCCTTGATCCATTGCAAATTTCAGATGACTCTACTCCCGAATGCAATCTGCAGAGCGGGAATACGAAAACATCGGGAGGGCGCATTGCACGAAACACTCGGCCAGCCGCGGCTCGATGTCTGACCACTAGCGCCAGCAGGCGGGTGCGCTTCACACGGACCGTACCGAAGGAGGAAAAAAGCAGGTTCTCTTTCCTTTCTTGGGCATTCCAGCTCCACGGATCCAGGATCAGAAGTCCAGGTCCGTTGGCACGGGCGGGTGGCGGCCTCGCTCTAGCTGCTGAAGCCTGCCCACTTGGCTTTGCTCGGGGGTTTTCGATGGAAGCGCGGGAGGAGAATAAGAAGGGGGAGGATGCGGTGGTCGGTGGGTAAATCGTGGCAGCGACCGCACAGCCTCAGCCAAAAAGTTATGACAGGAGCGAGGCTAGATTTTCGGGCTTGGGCCTCCAAAACCGACGGTTCCGACGGCCGCTTTGGTCGACGGCTGTCCTTGACTTGGATCAAGGACCAAGCTTTTATACCAACCAGCACGAGTTGAACCAGAATTGGTAATCAATGCTTCATCCGTCGGTAGGATTCGTGATCCGTGAGAGCACAGGCGAGCGAGCACGACTGCGCAGACCCGTTTGAGCGCTGCCAGGTGGCTGTCGAAGCTTTGTCCGGCGCCTAATTACTCTGCCTCGCAAAAAGGACCAAGCTTTTTTTTCTTTGTACGGTCTATCTGTGACAGGACGGGTGGTGTCATTCTGGCCGTTACGAAGGCCCCTCCACGGATCTATCGAAAATATCCCCTTCAGCTTCTGCCATGCGCCTTCCTCACAGACCCGAAATACGGACGGTGAACCTCTGTCGCCGACGCTAAATAGGAGCCAGATCAAATTCCAGAATGCTCCATTTTCTCCCCCTCGCAGGGCCAGCACACGATGTTGCAAGTCCGACGCAAGAAACCAAAACTCCTCATACACTCGCGTCATTAACCATAGAAGCCATCATTTTCATAAGAGCAGTCGCAATACACAGAAAGAAGAAAAGAAACAAGGGACATGGAAGAAAAGGTCATCAACGTTTGTGACGGTGGATAGGAGATCCCATGTGCCGGGCAAAGTTTCTGCCGACATTGTGCATCTGTGGCTTCTTCTCTTCGGCAGTCTTGCCCACTGGATTCATGACCAAGTTGCTTAAAGCCGCGTTGGTGACCTGGCGCAGGACCGCGTGTCTCTTGCCACCCTTGATCCCGGGGTTCTTGTTGGCGATGAACCCGTCAACGAGGGCGGCCCCGACCGCCGCCGTGGCCACTTGGGCCCCCTTGGTGCCGATCCATTGGCCGGGCTTGTCATGGGCTTTCAGTGCCGCCATTGTTCCGGCCTCGAGGGCGCAACGTGCCGCCGCCGACCACGGTATGTCTCCGAAGGCGCCGCCGTCGCCGCCTTTGCTCCCGCTCCTGCTGCGACCGCCGTCTCCGTTCCGGTCCTTGCTCTTGCTACCACCGCCAAAGCTCATGCTCCGGGTCTTCTTCCGGTTGTCGGCCGAGTTGGGCGGGTACTTTGACGTCGAGGAGGAGCCCGCATGCCGGCTGTGCTGGTTGTGCGACGAAGACGGGGGATACTTGCGGTTTGACGGAGGCGGTGCAGAGCTCGACTGGCGGCGAGGCATGGGCGGGGCGCCGCGCCTGCCGCGGGACGCTTGGTAGTGATCGCCATCCTCACCGTCGTGGTGGCGATGATGGCGGCTGCGGCTCGTCCTCTGTGGAGACGAGCGTCTCGATGGATCTCTCCGAGAGGAGGATCGGTGGCGCCGGCTGCCAAAGTAGTCGTCGCCCTCTCTCGTATTGTAGGCGCTGCGCTGCGGTTGCGATTTGGACCTCCAGCCAGCGCTCTCGTCACCAGAGAGATAGTACTTATCCTTCGGGTCGTAGTAGTCGTCGTGGCGACGCCGGCCCCTTGTTCCGCCGTCTTGGTGGTGCCTGCCGTCGGGTGAGTGTCGACGGGCCGAACTCATCCCGGTGGGGCGGCTCGCAGCTCTCCTCGGTGTGTATGGATCCGCATCATAGTCCTCATAACGATGCCTGTGCCGAGGGGAGCTTTCATCGCGGGAGGCGTGTGCACTATCGTGGTCGTAACCATAATCGTCTCTGTGGGAACGGTGGTGACGATGGTGATGGTCACCTGAGACAGAATGCCTGTAGCTGCTCCCCGGCATCTTCTAATCTTCGTATGAGTATTATGTAGTGTTGATGTTTGGTGATTTTTTTTTTTTTTGCGCCACCAGACGCCGTGTACGCGTATCGGTTACAGACAGCTATGAGATGAGTGTGACGTGGTAGTAGTAGATAGAGGTAAGGAGGTGGTATAAACTGAATATTGGTAACCCTTGTGAGGATCAGCAAGGTACGCGAAATCCTTCCAGAGCTGTGATGGTGTGTTGAATACCGAGACCACGTTTGAGATTTGGGGAAAGGCGCAAAGGCTGTGATGGCCAAGGTGAAGAGGAAGGAAGCCTCAAGGATGGATATAAGCTGTCTTTCTCTTCTCAGACCCTGGGCGGATTTCAGGGGAGGAGGCGGGATGGCTCCGTCCGACTTGGCCAGATGGGACGCCATGCTTGAAACAGCGCAGCGCAGCGCCAATCCGATAAGGTGCATGCTACTAACCACCCTTCTCCCAGACCCATGGAGCAAATACCGTGATAGCTGGATGGAGCTCAGCCCCTCGTCCCGTCAAACGCAGGAACCGGGGGCCTAGGCTGTCGATGATGTCATGACCTGAGCCCGAAATCTGCCAGCCGGCCTGGCCGGGGCCTTTTGCTGGTTCATCCACCACGATCCCTCACCAACCATCGCGCACCAACACCACAACACCATGTCCTGCATCGGCATCGGACCACACTGCTTGTCCAGTAAAGCCAGCCCCGTGTGCTGGCTGCGACGATCCCGCGCACCCCTTCACCCCTCCCACCCCGAGAGAGATTTTTCTTTCGATCTCTTGGCTGCTGCTCTTCTCAACGGCCTTGTCCCTCCATCAGACCCTACGCAATGCACGCCCTGACTGCACTTGCCCGGGCTGGGCTATCATCTGCCCCCTGCCTAGATGCGTGCTCCCAACAACTGCCGACTGCATGGTCAAGTGACTGTTAGGTCGAGCTCTAAGATTCCGTTGCACACTGATGGCTTTTGCCGGCTGCCATGTCCACCGCCTCTCTTACGTCAATATCATTGCACCTCTGCGGATGCTGCATCATGCCCTGTCCGTGGCTGTGAACTTTTGCAGGTATGCGCAAATACCAGAGCCAGATCACTCAGGGAGTGGTGCAGCGGTGCCTGGAGTTCCTGGCTGCCCAACTACCCCGTTAGTTCACTGGGATGCAGCCTGGACGCACTATGTGTGCTCCAGCCGAGCTATCCGAGACATTCCCCCATCTTTGCAGTTGGAGAAGTCTTGGAGGTCGTGATACCCCTAATCTTTCGAAGATCCATCTCGCCATGTCTACCAGACACCAACCAACCTGCATAATGACGCGGATTCAAGAGAAGTAATGCTAGAATCGGTCATTGCAAAACGCTGTCTGACGAGAAAATACACCACTGCCCTGTTTCGAGCCCGCCCGGCCTGTACTCCCGCCGTTGGTCAGCTCGCACGGCATAGGATGTCGGCGCCTAGTCACACCCTCCAAATGGGCAGCTATGCCGCGCTTCTATCACCACTTTTCTGGGCGGTTCAGCGTCCTTTGTTGTGCGCCCCTGCCCGATGCCGTCAGACTGCAGCGGCGTCTCACCTGCCGATCATGCAGCTGGCACCTCCCCGTCTGTTGGGCATGGTTCCAACCACGTCAGCTTTGAGCCGGCGCTTCACGTCCTAACCGCGGCTGGCTGCGGAGGCATACGCGGCCTTTGGAGCTTCGACGTTCTTCAAACTAAGCTTAGATAGACGTCATAATAACAGATTACCTATTGTTGGCCGATTTATAGCGGCCAGTCACCGAAATAGCTGGAAGGCTAACAGCATGACAGGCCGACTACAATGGGTACCCAGGTAGGTACGCGGACAGAATTCCGCCCTTATCCCTCGACGCTTTAGGCAGCCCGTCGCTCGCGGCCGCTGATGAGGTACAGCGCAGCCCGCACGTCGAGCAGCGGGTCAGCAGACGGCTCGACGCCCTCGACGCGCGGGACCGGGTCGAAGATGACTGTCTTCTGCTGCGCCGCGTCCTCATCCAGGGGCACCTCGGCGTCCAGGCTCAGCGTCCCCAGCTCGACCAGCTCCCTGTCTTCCGGCCAGAGCTGCGAGCTGTCGTCGGTGACGTCTCCCTCCGCCGCCACCTGAGCTACAAGCTTGAAGGAAATAGGCCCCTTTTCGAGCAGGGCGGGCAGGCCCTCGAACAGGTAACCACCACCCCTGGCCTTGGCTTCCTCAGCTGAGATGTGCTTCACCCCAGCATCGGGCACCCAGCGGTACCTGATGAAGGTCCCCTTGCCGTTCGCGGCGACCAGCTTGTAGGCGTGGATGGCAAAGTAGGCGTCGGTGGCGAGGCTCTCGGGGAACGGCTTAGGCGCCTCGACGAAGCGGCGCGCGACCGGGTGCGACGCCACGTAGTCGCCCACGGACCCGTCGGCGAGGGACCGGAAGAAGGCCAGCGCGTCGTCCCCGTCGACGCCGGGGAACAGCGGGATGCTGTGCGCGACGATGTCGGTGTGGACCCGGCGCGGCTGCGAGGCCAGCACGAAGCGGACGGCCAGGCCGCGCGGGTTGCCGTTGGGGTCGTTGTCGGGAAGCTGCGGGATCCCCGTGCCGCTCGAGAAGCGCGCCAGGGCGGGCGTCGAGGGCGAGGTGAAGTGCTGCGCCTTGGAGAGGGTGCCGGCGGCTGGGGTGGGAGTGAAGGTGCCTGTGAGGAGGCGGCCTTTGGCGTGGGCTTTGATGTTTTCAGAGCTGGGTTGTTAACATGCGCTCTATACATCTGGTAACCATTCACTAATTATGTAGCTTGTAAGTCAATTTCTTTCTTACCCGGACGGAATCCGGGATGAGGACCAAATAGCCCCTTCAAGGTTGAGAGGAGGCCATCGCTGGTCTCGAGGACCTTTTCGTCTGTTGGAAGAGGCATGGTTTATCGAGGATATTTGGTGGTGAGGCGCATGAGATGTCTACCAACGTTTCCTCTATCCTCCTTAGCACCTGCTCTACCCTACAGCCTCAAGGGATGGATGCTCTTATTTATAAAGATGGGAGCAGAAGCGAGGCTCTTCTTGGGTAAAAGCACCTTTAGCTCCTTCTGCTCAGCGTATCCCCTTCGAGGAGTCTCCCTCGCCCGCCACCTTCCTATGTAGTGGTACCGCAAGTGACAGGTAGCTCATGCAGCCCATGCGTCTTGATGCTGCACCTATTCCCAGCCTTTCCTCATGCCATATCCTAATGACATACGCTGCGGGGGTGATTGGTTCGCCTGTCGACGCCACCGAGCGCGGTACCAATCGAGTAGACGACCCCTCAGTGGGCGCTGACTGAGCGAATATTTGTGCACTTTTTTATTGCTTTGTGATAAGCGGACAATGGGGAGAGTGGCGCGGAGGCGAGATCTAACGCCAAGGAGCACGTTGGTCGGCGTCTCGCCGAGCCCGCTCGCTGTTTTTCGCCTTTTCTTTCTGTTCAGGGCGCTCGCTCTTGCCTCGGTGTCCACAGCAAGGCATCCTGGTTTTAGCTTTCTTCATATTTTCCATTTTCTCCCTTACTCAACATCTCGACACGAACATCCATTCCCCGAGCGTAATTTACGGCTCGGGCTTTGCGAGCCCTCCTTCCTTCTGTGAGGCAGGGGACTAAGATCCGCCATCTCCTCCTTGCGCATGGGGTTCCGCGCCGGCTGTCCCGTTGCTCCTTTGTAATCTTAGTGGCACTTCAAGGCTAATATGTTTTTCTGTCAGCCACTTTATTCATGTTCATCGTTTTGGAAAGAAGTCACGATGCCTGCGAAATAGTATTCAGAGTTGCTTATACCTTCTGCTAGACAAAAATCCCAGCGCTTGGGGAATGGGTTCAAACATACACCCACGCAGTACATGTAGGTCCCATCATATCCGGTCTCATTTCATCACTACCCTTTCTCTCCCTGCTTTTTCTTCTTCTTTTTTTTCATGCACTCCCTCATCACACTAAAATCCCTTCCTTCACCTTTCCCCTTCTAATTGCATTAAAAGTCCAACCACCTGTGATTACGACAAAGGCGGGGCGTTGGGGTCCATCATGCACTGGTCGACGCGCATCAGCTGCTTGCCCGTTGCCTTGGCGATCTGGATGAACTGCCTAAGGTACGATACGGTGCTGGGGTAGAGGTAGTGGAGCACGACAAGGTTCCCGCCCTTGTTGACGTCGCGCTTGAAGGCGTCCAGCTGCTTCTCGGGCGTGGGGCCTTCCGCCCAGAGCCAATCCTCCACGTCGACGCTCCAGTTGACGATGTAGGGCGAGTTGTCGCCCGTGGTCACCGCGAGCCGCTGGCGCATGCGGGCGCCCTCGTTGCCAAAGGGCGGGCGGAAGTAGGACGTGTGCAGGCCGTTGAGCTGGTCCTTGGCGGCCTGGATGTCGCGGTTGTACTCCCAGTCAATGGCGTCGTAGTCCGGGAGGCCCTCCATCTTAGGGTGCGTGTACGAGTGCAGGGCCAGCTGGTGGCCGCGGCCCATCATGTCGCGGTAGATTGCGCTTAGGTTGGTCGAGAGGTCCTCGAGCGGGGCGCCGACGGTGAAGAAGGTGACCTTGATGTTCTCCTCGCGGATGATGTCCATGACCTGTTGCGCCAGCGCGGGCACGCCGTCGTCGATGGCGAAGGCGAACGAGTTGGGCCGCTTGCACGCGAAGACGAGGTTGCCCGACGGCAGCTTGGCGGGGATGGTGAAGCCCGCGGGCACCTTATCGATGATCTCGATATTAGTCAGATCGACCTGGTCGGCCGTGTAGAAGCCCTTGAGGGCGACGCCGATGACGCGGGTGCGCTCGATGTTGAAGTGCGTGAGCGGGATGTAGATGTCGGTCGCCGAGGCGTAGCGCGCCGCCTCGATTGAGTCCCACGTCTCGGGGAAGGGCGCGATGTTCTCGTTGCACTGCTGGTTGTGCTGCTGCAGCGCTACGGTGAACTTGTTGCTGCCCGAGTACGCGATGTGGAGGTAACCGCCCTCGAAGCTGGTCATGTCGCGGCACGTCGCAGCTATGTTGGTGTAGAAGGAGTAGTCCGGGTCAGTCGACTTGATCGTCAGCTTGCGCGTACCCCACGTGAGCTCCATGCCGTCGTCGGCGCCGTGCCAGTTTCCGAGAGAGTTCTGGTTCTCGTTGGAAAAGTCGTCAATCACGAGCTTGGCCGAGGTCGGTCCCGCCGGGGCTGGCACGGTTGGAGTAGCTCCAGTCGGCTGAGGCGACGAGGGCGGGATGTACTCGGAGACGGTGTTTCCGCAGTAGAAAGCCATAGGGCCGAAGGTGACGGCACCCGAGAGCTCGGTGAAAAATATCGAGTTCAGCTTGGTGATATCGACGTCGGGGAACTTGGAGAACGGGAAGCTGTAAAGCTTGGTAGTTCCGTCGAAAGTCCACCCGAGATCGGCTGTGGACCTGTACGAGAACTTGTCTTCCTGACCACCGCAGGTAGAAGTGGAGGCCAGCTGGATAGCAAACTTGGCGTTCTCGGGAGCGTTGATCTTGAAGGAGATACCACCGTACACACTCTGGGCATTGGTGCAGCCCAGCTGGCTGTAGAAGTACGAGCCGGTGTCCTTGGGCGTCAGGGTGACGGTGTTGGAGGCCGAAACCACAATGCTATTCATGCTACCCTCGTCGCTCGTAGCCTTCAGCATAGCGTTGTAATACAGAAACGTCAGCCGAGACTGCGACTCCCAGTCGTCGATTACAAGGTTCTTGCAAGTCCCTGAGGCGGATGGCTGCGCGGAGATTGTCGAAGAAACCAGCGTCGAAGGCGCATTGGCGGTAGGGCGAGACGACGAGGTGGTAGGCACGCGTGTAGATGAGGCCGGGGACGGCGAGGTTGGCGAGGTGCTCAGGGAGGTCGAGCCAGCGGACGACGACTGGGAGCCACTGTCAGCTGAGCACACGAACTGGATGTTTCCAATCTTCCACTGCTTGTCCTGCACCGAGAAGCCAGACCAGGAGAAGGCCGTCACAAAGTCCAGGCGCGCGCCGCTGAAGGAGCTCAGAGGAACGGTCACGGTCTGGGCCGACGTGGACAGCCCGGTCACGGCGGTGAAGGCGCTCTGGTAGCCTCCGTTCGCGTTGGCGCAGGTCGGCTGGTGCTGGAGCTCCAGCGTCAGGCTCGACCCGGCCGCCGGAGCCTGTGCGGTGAACGAGATGGCATTGTAGCCATCGGCGGTCGTCTTGCGGCAGCCAAACGACTCGTAGAAGTGCGAGTTGGCTTTGGGGGTGAAGCTAAGGAGCCCTCCACTGGCAGAGATCGATGACATGGTATTATCATCTGCGCAGATACATCTTTGTTAGTCGATTGCCGATCACACAACTGGTCAAGGCTACTCAATGGCGCAGGAGAATGCGAGACCCACCACTCGCATAGGAGCTGAGGCTGTTGGTGCGTGATGCCCATTTTGAGAAATCGTCGATGACAACATTCTTGGAGCAGGCAGCCCCGACAGCAGACGTTCCGAGGCCCAAGCCAACGATGAAGCCGATTAGACCCATGGTTGGAGATAGAGTAAGAGTGTATGAAAGAGTGTTGGGCGTTGGGCAAACCAGCAGCAGCCTCAGTAAAACGAGAGTGTGGCCGAAGAAGGTCCGGCGGAGAACGAAGGACTAGAGTCAAAGACTCACAACGAATGATCACCTAGCTGCCCAGGGAGTTAAAAAGAAGGACGGCAACGAGACTGTTGCTCAGCGGAGGATACGGAAAAACAGGGTCTGACATGAGGTGGACTCTGACTGGCGCGTCTTTGATATATGATGCAGTGGACACACTGCGCCATAAGCCGACTGCTTCTAGAATTAGAGCATCCATCTCGTATCTCGTATGATTGGGGTACATTTCCCACATTGCTGGCCGCTAGGGGCCACAACGTCAACGGCGAACCCGCACGGCGGCGAGGGCCAGTGTCCGAAGGTTCCCATGGTCCCCTTGGCGGTCAACGGGCCTCTCGGGTCTGAAACCGCCCAAAAGGGCAGCCAGCTCACAGGTGAGGGTTGTGGCAATACGGGGTGGCTTGGCCGTCTGTGTCGCGACTAGTGGTGGTGCCCTCCGTCCGTCCACCAGGGGGGGACGAGAATGATGAAAGAGGGGAAATGTTCCCGCTCAACCGAGCTAGCCAGGCACGACATTGTCTAGCGCGCCCACGCCCCGACGCGCTCGCACCGCCGCCCAGCACTAGCACCCGAGCCGTCGTGAGCTCTGACCGCAATCAAAGCCGAGAGGGTCGCCCCGCGTCTCTTGGCTTTATTTCCGCTCGGGAGAACATGTCAGCTGGGCGGACTTCATCGGAAGAGGGAGAGATGGATTTTCAGCTAGGATGCAAAGCAGTTCGGGAGGGTAAAAATAAGTTGCACCGAGCTAGATGGGTTCCGATGGTGGAGGAAGGGAGCGTTGTACAAAGAACCAGCTCTCTCCAGGGCCGTGTCTGGGTTTTATATTAACAAAATATGCTGTTGAACTCTTCAAGGGAGATGGATGGATGACGACGAAAAACAACACAAATGAACAAGCCCGTTCCCGAGGATTCCGCACGTCGGGAACTCCCTTCAAACCATCCCTCGCTGGGCATTTTCGCAAACATCCCTGACCAGCTGCGCTATCCTAAGGGAAACCTCGGTCGATCTGGGCACATCGTGGCCGCCTCCATGGTCGTACATCAGCCTTTGGTTGCAGAAGTAGGCAAGTTGCATACTAGCCGGCCACCTTGGGTCTTTGCCACCCGAGATGTGGACTGTGGGAATGTTGATCCTGATGTTCTGAGGGAAAGTCGTGTAGTCGAGGCCAAAGACGTCGGTAGGGCTCGGCTTCTTGTTCGGGTCGTGCAGAAGGCCCTTGGTATTGTCCCACAGGCCAACCCCGAGTTTGATCTTGTCGACGTTGGCCGCCCACATCTCGAGCTCTGCGGCCTTGTTCTTGAGCATCTGCGATGTGCGGTCGCTAATGTCGTGCGCCCCCTGAGAGACAGGCAGGCCGAGGTCCTCTAGTGCGGAGAAGGGTATGCCGCCGCAGATGAAGATAGCGGTCTTGAACGGCAGCGGAGCACCAGGGTTCTCCTTTGCGTGGTACAAAAGGTAGCTGCCAACTAGCGAGCAGCCCTGGGAAAACCCCAGAACGCCGTCGTATGGGCCGTGCTCGGCTGTGTAGTCGTCCAGCCAGAGGTGAGCTGCACGAATGGCCTGGGGCGTGGCCTGGGGCCACCAGGTGTAGTTTCCGCTGTCGAAGAAGACGTCGACTCCCGGCGCCGGCGCGCACCGGAAGGGGGCGTCGACGAAGTCGAACTGGTACGAGCTGTCTAGTTTGTTCCGGAAGGCCACCGTCTGTGACTTCATTATCGAGGCACTAGTGCCGTGGCCGTGGAGGCAAAGAAACCGCATCGCGTCTGGGATGGGCCAGAGTCCAAGGATGAATTCCTGCTTGCAACCGTCAAAGGTTCCACTGCAGTTCCGAGATGCAGCCCAAAAAGAAAAATAAAATGCGGTCGGGTGAGTTTTCCGAGCGGCCTGCGAGCTGGAGAAGGGCACAATCTATATTGGAGGGTGGCAGTCAGGCAGCTATGTAAGCCGCCTATGGACGCCTCTCGCTCTTATCGCGCTCATCTTCGGCTTTTCGTTGGTTCCGTCGGGACTCCGGCATGGAGGGACTCCGGCAGAGCCCTAAGCCCCCAAATATAAGACAGAATCTCCGGCCGCGGACGTGAGATTCTTTTATCCGCTACGTCTTTTATGGGATGGTTCCAGGGCACTGTGGCACCTTGGCATGGCATGCCTTCGAATGGGCGTCATCCACGCGTAGTGAACGAAAGGGCGAAATTGAAAGAGAAAGATCGTCACCTGGACAAATGGAGTCTCCAATAAGGTTGGTGATCAAATCTGGCCAGTCACGGTGCTCAAAAAAAAAAAAAAAAAGCCCGCAGTTCTGACTACGCTAATTGGAACTTCAACTGTCCCAATTCTTTCCTATATGGATCCTTTCTCACTTTCTTTCCTGTATTTTCTTCCTGTTTCCTTTCCTGTATCTTCTCCTGTTTCCGGTCGGTTCACACTTGTTAGGGGCATGCATCCATGGGTGGGACTGCAGGCTTTTACTGAGGAACGTGCCTGAGCTGCTACCATGTTATGCCCGAAAACAAAAGCCCTTTCATCTTCAAAGCAGCCCGTGATTCTGTCTAGCACCCACGGCGGGCTGTCCCTGAAGGCCTGGCGCCGCGGAAATCGTGAGAAATCCGAAGATAAGGATCCGGAGCCGGTGCACAAAGGTGCCCGGGGACGACAGGATGTGTTGTTGTTGTTGGGTTAGGGTTGTGGGATAAGATAAGAACTTCAGGCCCGCCAGGCGCCCGCCACCCGCGTCGCACCTGACGACCTCGAGTATATGTAAACATTCACGGAACACCAGTTGGCCATATTACGTCTGGTCAGGCGACGGGAGTCGCTGCAAGCAACGCATTTCACAGGCTATTCTCCGGACCTAACTATCCCATTTGTCTCTTTATTGTAACATCTCGCTACCGTTCTCCAAAGATCTGTAAAGCGAAGCGGTCGTCCTTTCACACGTGCAAAACCAACTCCGCCTCCGCCCTGAACCACGGCGATGGGCGACCTCATCGATTTCCTCACCGAGAACGCCGATGGATTCCGGAAGTAAGTGGTGGAGTTGCACATTATAAGTGCCATTGAAACCTAACATTCCTCAAAATCCAAATCTCGCAGCCATCTCGGCCCCCACAACTAACGACGTCATCGCTACCACCTTTAGAGCACGATTACCAGCCCTCTACTCAGACTTCCGCGGCCAGCGGGCCACCAACCCGGACGGCTATGCCGCCAACGTGTCGACCTGGCGCCGTGCCCTAGCCGCCATCGCCCGCTCCGGCCTGGCCCCGTCCTCCTCCTCCACGGGCCCGCCCGACTCCCTCATCCTGACCACCGACGACAGCCTCCTCCGCGCTCTCGAGAGCAGGCAGTACGGCCGGCCCCTCGCCCTAGGCGTCGCCGTCAACGAGGCCATCACCGCCGGCGACCTCATCCCTCTGCCCCAGTACCTCGCCGCCAAGCAGAGCATACTCGCCCGCCCCGCCTCGTCCTTCTCCTTGGCGTCGGTGCCCTGGACGGTCCTGTCCTGGGGCGTCAGGCAGGTCGGCGCCGCGACTGGACTGAGCGGCGGCGGCGTCTCGGACAAGCTGCCAAAGACGCGCCTCGTCGTCCTGGCCAACGTCGAGGCCGCAGCTAAGAGCTTTGCGGAGAAGACGGAAGACGCAAGCTCAAGGTTCGAGCGCACCTGGTCCAGGCCGCACTTCCTGAAGACGTTCCAGGCCGAGCTCCTCCCGTCGGGGAAGCTGTCCGCGGCAGACGCCGACGTTCTTCTGGCCTTCCTCTCTAGGGACAAGGGCCTGGTCGCATGCGACGGGAAAGTCGTCAAGCTCAAGGACGACGCCGGGACCAGCAGGAGCAGCGAGATCACGTCCGAGGACGCGGCCGTCGCGCAGCTCAAGGAGCTGACCGAGTACCTGACCCACCAGACCAGCATCCTCAGCCGCCGCGTCGACGAGCTCAACGCCGCGGCCAAGGACGCCGTGGCCCGGGGCAACCGCGTGGCGGCGCTGGCGGCGCTCAAGTCGCGCAAGATCGCCGAGTCGTCGCTGCGCACCCGCTTCGCCACTCTCTCGCAGCTCGAGGAGGTCGCGGCCCGCATCGAGCAGGCGTCGGACCAGGTCCAGCTCGTCAAGGTCATGGCGACGAGCACCGAGGCCCTCAAGGGCCTCAACAGCAAGGTCGGCGGCGCCGACGCCGTCGGGGACGTCGTCGGCCGCCTGCGCGAGCAGATGGACGCTGTCGACGAGGTCGGCATCATTCTGGCCGAGTCGGCGGGTCCCGTCGTGGACGAGGACGAGATCGACGACGAGCTGGCGGCGCTCGAGGGTGAGGAGAAGAAGAAGGAGGAGGAGAAGGAGCGGGCGAAGAAGAAGGCGGAGGAGGCCAAGGAAGCCGAGGAGGTCCAGCGTCAACTCGAGGCCATCGGGAGCGCCAAAGAGCCGACTGCCGAGAAGGAGCAACGAGACACACCGAGGCCAAGGTCAGCCGAGAGAGAAGCCGTCGAGGGTATCCGGAGGCTGTCTCTGGAGGAGCCACTCGAGGCACAGCCCACCAGATAATGGTCATGCACACCAATTTGGGAGTGTACGGCTCCAGCAAATACGTGCCCATCTATAATTATGTCGGAGCTATTCCTTGCTTTCGCTTTTAGTCTTTGCCGCCCTCGTGGCTTGCAAAGATGTGCCTATTTGACATGGGGTAAGGCGTTCAGCGGTTGCTATTTGGAGCAAATGTATTTCGAGAATGATTAGATCCAGTCAGCCTCACTTAGGCACCCTGAAAATTCCCATCATATACAGAATTTAATTGTGGAGGCTGTCCTCCCACAATAGCCATCCCGGTATCACAAGTTTCCAGGGAAGGACCGGCATGATACAAATCGCCCTGTGCGTGTACAGCTAATGGACTCGTTAGCTCGGCCTTGTCGCCACCCTTTGTGTGCAGTGTTTCTTCGCTACGACTTGGTGGCTGCTCCGCGCTGGTTCTGGGAGGCCCAGGATTCGGCACTGAACTCTCCTGGACCTGGTCACCTGCAGCGACTGGTCCGCTCCACTCGGGCTGCTTGGTCTTGGACCTGGTTCGGCGTGCATTGGCAATCAGATCCTTGAATGAGGACTCGTGCTTGATGGCCCAGGCCTCGCCGTCGAAATCCTTGTCCTTTATCTGGGCGCCCATGGCCGAGGAGCGCGACGGGGCGGGGGCGCCGACGGTCCGCTCCCACACTGCCAGGTCCTGCAGTAGCTCCCCTTTCCTCTTCGGCCGCGACGAGTCGCAGTTTGCGTTCCACAGCGTCACCCACTCCTTATGCCGCCGCTCGAGTAGCTGCCGGGTGCCGGAAGGTGAGACCCCGAGGGCCGAGAGTTTTTTACGCAGCGCTTGGTCGGTCAATATCGAATAGTTGAGAAAAGGGAGGCGTTCGGGCGGCGGCTTCGCAGATTGCTGCGTTGCCGCTGAGGCGAATGGACCAGAGCTTCTACTGCTACTGCTTGATGCTGCGGCTGCGGCTCTGGTGGACGTCGGGTTTTCTTGCGGGACTCCCGGACAAGACGTGTCGATGTGCTTGTCTACCTGCATCGGCTTCATCCGCGTCCAGCATATAGGGCAAGCCACCAAACCGTCGTCTGTATGTGCTAAGTCAGCAAAATAGAATTCCATCACCCGACGGGGGGCAGGAACTCAATTACGAACCTGGAACATAGTCCGTATTCTCCCCATCCCTGATCTCGATTACGTCCACCTCCTCCCTCATCATAGCCGCGGTGGCCTCGGCTGCCTTTGTTTTGCTCCGCCTTGTAGACACCCTAGGCTTCTTCCGGTCCGCCGTTTCGTCATCCTCGATACCGTCTTCGGCCTTGCGCTTGGGCGAGGCTGGCGCGGGAGGCTGGGCGCGGGCCACTTGAAGCAAGGCGACCCTGGTCGCGGTGAAGGCGTCGACGGCCTCGCGGAGAGCCCAGTTGCCCCGCAGCTTGTTCTCTTGGTCGGTTGCGCGGCAGAGTGGGCACTTGCCGTCGACGCTGAGCGAGCGCCGAATGCACAGGGAGCAAAATGTGTGGGAGCAAGATGTGATCATGGGCGAGTTGTACAGGTCCTTGCAAACGTGGCACCTGAAAGCCTGCTCGACCTGCATCAGGCCAGCGAGAGGAGTGCCGAGCCAGTCGGTCGAGTCTGGCACGTCGGAGTCCATAGCGTTGTCCGAGATTAGAGTGCGCGGGGATGCGCTGGTGCCTGGATTGCGTCTTCGGCACGCTCGGGTGTGTTGACGAGCTAGGAGGCCGTTTTCCTAGCTTGTGTGTTGGGAAGACCTCGGAGAGAGGAGTGGGTGTGGATCAAGGTGACGAGAGAGCAAGATTGTGATGTTGTGACAAGAGCCATTCAGCCTCCTCTCTGCAAACGATCAACGCGCTCGCAGGTTCCTTCCACGCGTCGGGTTCAAAGTGGTTTGCATGGATAATGACGGGAGGGCCCCACATTCGGAGAGTGAGTCTGGATGATTGGCGGAGTTGAACTCGTGGTCAGGTGACAGCGCGCTGCCGGTTCAGGAACAAGGATCAAGACTATCGGAAGCTTACCTAAGGATGGATCCTCAAAGCCTTCCCGACTCGAGCCCCCTGATTCGCCGTGCTTTCTCTCCAATTCACCTGGCTTACATCCGCATGAACCCCAAAGCAACGTACCTAGGAAAAGCCAAACCAACGCCACGCATTGCCATCCGTGATGTCGATCCAATCCAATGCCAGCGAACCCGTCACCGTGCCTACGCTTTCGGGCCTACCCGCGCCCTCGGCTCACCGACTTCTGCAGGATGCGGGCGACGGAGCCGGGCCTCGTGACCGAGGATCCCGACACTGCTTTCTTGCCCAACGAGCGATCCTTCTTTGCCTTCACTGTGCCACCTTGATGCTCGTAACACCAGGCAGCTACCCGTTAAGACGAACCAGAGTTGAGACCGGTGGTCAGACGAGGTCACCGTGCATGTGATAGTGAGGAAACTTGGGGGCGGGGGGAGAGGGCAATCATTAATAGCTCCCAGAAGGGAAGGCAAGTGAGGATTCCGAGGCCATGGCAACCCTTCAGCCTACATGCCCAAGCTCGGTGAGCCCGAGCCCAGGTCAAGACGACGAGCCCATCTCAGCACCAAGCTCAGGCTGATGTCATCCGGTCGACCCTACGCCCCTTCCTCCCACGCCGAGAGTTCGATAAAATCCATTGTCACCGAGGCATTGGTCAGCCTTGGGTAGTATTTAGCTCGTGTGTAAGTTGCCCAATATTCACCATGTCATACCTCGTAGGGCAGACTACGTCAAAGCGATTTTCTGTAGCCTTGAGAGGCAGCTTGGACATGTGTGGGACTGAATGATATTTAGGTCAAGATCGGTCTTGAATTTGATTGATGACTTTTGTTGCCTTCCGAGTGCTGCTAGGCTAGACTACCGTACCAGCGCTACACGATGCCGAGCTTCAAGGCCTTTGTCGTGAGAGCCGCCGGTTTGGCAACAAACCTGGTCTATCGCGGTGACACTGCGCAGCAGGTTCTAGCAACCCCCCCAGCTCCCCCTCCGACATAGGACTGAACAGATCTAACTTGTACGCGTCCGGGGTGTTTGACAATCAGATTCCCGACGCCCAGCCTCCAACTGGGGGCAACTGGCTAGGATGGGGCGCAGGAGTCTATAACAACCGCTGGGCTGCCTCCGACGCAGTGGTGAGCACCAGGAACATCGCCAATCTCACCAAGGTGTGCTCTGTGCAGTATTCTGGCGCAGGGCAGAGCGCGGCACCGCTGGTTACAGGAGGGATCGCCTACTATCCGACCTTCACCGGTCTTTTGGTCGCCCTGGATTATCAAACCTGCTCCGAGGTCTGGAGCATCAATGTCACACGCATCATCGACAACTACCGGCCCGGGCCCATCGAGAATTTCAAACCCAAACTATCACGCACCACGCCGGCGCTCGACAAGAATGGCGATGTCCTCTTCATCGGTACTCTTGCTCACGCTCTCGTCCTGGCTATAGACCGTCGCTCAGGGAGGTTGATAGACAGCATCCAAATCGACAACCACCCCTTCGCCGTCTTGACCCAGTCGCCCACTTTCTACAACGGCCGGCTGTACGCTGGCGTGTCGAGCACCGAGTCTGTCGTACCACCAGGGAACAAATGCTGCTCCTTCGTTGGATCCTTCCATGCCGTCTCGCTGGTCGGCGGGAGGCTTCGGCATGAATGGAGCGTCCAGACTCTCCCCCATACCTCACCCGCAAACGCCAACCTGAGTGGCGCCGCCGTTTGGGGCAGCCAGCCGTCGATCGACCCGATCCGAAAGCAGGTCTTCTTCGGAAGCGGCAACCTCTACCACATTCCCCAAAGCTTTATAGACTGTGTAAAACAGACTACCAACATCAGCATCATCGAGCAGGGGCTCACGGGTCGTGACCCCTGCCTGCCTATAGAGACTTACCAGGACTCTATCATGGCGATTGATCTGGAGACGGGCCGCGTTAATTGGGCCAAGCAGCTGGGGCAGCTAGACGCGTGGAACAGCGGCTGCATGGACGGTCCCGGGTTTCCGCCGAACCCAGGCGCGTGCCCGGAAACGCTCGGACTGGACGCAGACTTTGGCATGGCGCCGACGTTTGTCCTGGGTAGCTCCGCGACGCCGTCCGGCCAAGACGTTATAGTTGCTGGGCAGAAGAACGGCATGCTGTACGCGCTTTATGCGCAGACGGGCACCGTAGCCTGGGCGAGGCGCACCGGCCCTGGCGGGATCGAAGGAGGCTTAACGTGGGGCGTGGCGGCGGACGACAAAGCGGTCTACTTCACAAACACGAACTCGAGGCACAAGCGGTTCCCTATGCCCGACGGCCAGGTCATCTCCAACAGCGCGTTTGGCGCGGCGAACCTCAAGGACGGACGGATTCTGTGGCTGACGCCGGCTCCAAACAACCACGACAGTTTCGTCGCTCCGACGGTGGTTAACGATGTCGTTTTGACTGGGACGACCGGGGCGAGGGGTGAGGGAATCGAGCCCATCGGGCCGGGCTTCCTGACGCCGCTGGACAAGAATACGGGGAAGGTACTGCGGCAAATCGAGACAGACTCTGTGTTCAGGGGAGGAATGGCCGCCGTCCGCGACTTCGTCTTATTTGGAACCGGGTATGGCGGTCTCCACGCTGGTGTTTCGGGATCGTTTAGCGTATGGAAGATATAAAAAGGGATGCCGAATGGGGAGGAAGCGAGAAAGAGCTGGAGGTCGGGCAAGCCTTAGGTCTGCGATAGAGCGGAGTGGCTGAACCGAAAAACACTAAAACAGAAAAATGCAAAAGCTCACCGAGCACCGCTCGGTTACGAAACTCCTCGTAAGGGTTTAATGCGTTCTTTTGTGGTGATCAAAATTCTGATCAATCGCACAGGGGTTTCCACACGGGCTCGAACTGGGACCTAGTGGTGATGGATGGTGTGTGGTGCAATCGTATCCAACTGCACCATCCGTGGTACCCCGGTTGTTGCGACAAGACGGCAGGACTTGAGATGGTAAGGGCAACAAGCACCCAGGCAGAGAAGCACTCGACCCCCCTTCTTCTACTCCGACGTGGCCATCGCTACCTCCTCACTTCTGACTGTTTCCCAGCACTAGAGGCTGGCAGGGGAGAGCCCAGGTCCCAGTGTTATATAAGTTGGATAAACCATAACGGCCGCAGCTCCCTACCTCTGCGTTTAAACATGTAAGGAAATATTTAGCTGTTAGAAGCCGCTACCTAGATAGCTGTAGACATAAAAGGGAGCTTCGAGCATTTGTGGTATTTTCCCCTCATCTTTCCCTCGCGCCAGGAGTGATGTTGGGGATGGGAGATGAACCCCTGGGCTGGAGCCCCTGTCTTTATAAAGGGTTAGGGTTGACAAAATACCCCCGCGACACGTGATAGCGCGTTTGTCGACTCCATCCACCACTCGCCAGATCGCGACTCCGGCTCATTCGCTTCCACCTCCAACCACCACCCACGTTTGTTTGGCCTCAAGATTTGATCGCTTTGCTTGTTCCCACGAAGCTCATACTGCAGCAAAAATGGCCAGCACAAGTGACTATAAGCGATTCCTCGGCGAGAAAATCTTGACCGAGGACCAAGTGGTTTGTCAACCAAAAAGCCCTGCTTGAAACTGATCAGACGTTTGAAATGGCTAATGGCTAGCTGGCTGGCTCTTAGATAACATACCGCTACCTAAGCAGAGCACTCGGCATACATGTCAATGTCTCCAAGCAGTAAGTCCAAACTGCGAGTGAGAACTGAGCGGGAAAAAAAAGGAGATGTTTACTTACCATCATCGTATGGGTTAGGATGCTCTATGAGTTCCACAAATCGCAGAATGATCGCAAGCCCGGTTCTGTCCATGCCACGTACCTGATGTACGGCGTCAAGCGGGCTGCTGAGCAGCCGAGCCAGGCGGACGATGGGGACATCGAGATGGCAGAGGAGCCGTCGGAGCACGTGCCCATTTATACCCTCTCGATTGCCAAGGAGGAGGACCTCAGTGGTACGTTTCCGACATATACGGACATCGTAGTCTCTGTATGAGGCTGACATTTATATTCACGGGAAAGATTGTCTCGAGTTGTACGATCGTGTCTCCTCGATCCATGTTTACAGCATCGGGCCGAACCCGACCAAAGTGAGTTTTGCGGACCCTATCTTGAACCACATGATAGAGCTGTTTTAATTATGCTAACAGATCCATCTGTACAGGACCTGCAACTGCTGTCGGAATTCTCCCGCCAGGTTCTTGATATGTCGGCGGGTGAGGACCCAGTGGAGACGAGCCAGAAGTACGGCGCTATCTCCAATCCCCATGTGCAACGCAGGGAGCGAAAAGGGCCTGCGCCCATCTCCAAGCCAGCAGCGGCGGGCCTGGCTGGGGTTTCCAAGAAGGCCGTACCTGCCAGACCCGCAGCATCCGCGGCGGCCAAGGAGACAGCCAAGGAAGAGGCCAAGCCGAAGGCACCGCCCGCGTCCAGCCCCTTTGCGCGCGCGGCTACCAAGGAGGAAAACAAATTATCGCAGACTCCGTCCTCATCGGCCGCCGCCACCTCCACTCCTTCCGACAAAAAGCCTGCGCCCTCGCTGAAGCGGGGCGGCTCGGGTATCATGCAAGCATTCGCAAAGGCAGGCGCTGCCAAGCCCAAGGCTAAGGCCGCGGCGCCTGCGGCTGAGCCAAGCGCCATGTCGGACGACGGTGAAGACGACGGTGATGTGCTCCCGGCGCCTAAGCAGGCGCCCGACAACGGTAACAATAACCGGAAGGAGCGAGAGGAGGCGCTCAAGCGCATGATGGAGGAGGAAGACGAGGCCGACAAGGCGGCGGAGGAAGAGGAAGAAGAGGAAGAGGAGAGGGCCGACATGCCGATGGAGGAGCCAGAGGAAGAGGTTCCTGCGCCGGCGCCCAAGCCAGAGGAGCCGGCCGAGGTCATCTCGGCTAGCACCGGAGACGGCCGGAGGCGCGGTCGGAGGCGGGTGATGAAGAAAAAGCAGATCATGGACGATCAAGGCTACCTCGGTAAGTGGTTCCCCAGATCTCTGTGTAACCTTTTCTCTCTGGGAGGAGGACAACAAAATCCGAGATGTCTCCCGGCTAATTCCCGTGTCCAGTCACGATCAACGAGCCCGGATGGGAGTCGTTTTCGGAAGACGAGGCTCCGCCAAAGCCCTCCTCGTCAGCCAAGCCGCCAGCATCTGCGGCTGCCGCAAAGGCCAAGAAGTCGGCGCCGAAGGGTCAAGGAAACATAATGTCGTTCTTTTCGAAGAAGGCATGACTGGATGCTATCATCCTATGGACATGTTCAGGGGCTTTCCAAGACTCTTGTTCCCTTTTCTTTTCTTGGTCTTGCACTGAAACTCGCCGTGGAAAATGGCGGCTGTGTTATGTGCCACCGGAATTGAGGACCCGGGTATTTGTCAAACAACGATTTACCTGACGCGAGGCCCCGGGACCACCTGCCTGGGGGGACCATCGGATGGGTGTACTTTTAGAGGAAGGTAGGCTTGATTCGTTTTCCCACCGACATAGTAGCCAACTCGCCATAACGCTATTTGCGCGATAAACACAGTCGCCGAGCCTTGTGGATGTGCACGCTTCATTCACGCAGAGCCCGATGGATTGGCATTGGACCTGACCAGCGTAGTCGAATGCTCCGATACTCACAGCAACAGCCGTGAAACTCTGGGGAAACCCAGTCGGGTCCCCTGTAAACAATCACCAGGGTGACAGATCGGGCGCGGACCGCCGAATTGAGCCCTGGAAACCGTTGCAACGCCCCCCCTGCCGTTGACCCCCGCCGTGCTGCCAAATTCCCCGCAGGCTCAAATTGCAGCTCCCCGCGCAGCGCTCAGCTGTGTCGCCGCCAAGTAAGGGCATCGTGTGGGCGGCGCAGGAGCATCGAGGTCGAACCTGCTTCCTGCCACGGCACCCTTCTTGCGAGCCTAGCCTTCAATTAACAGCTTCACCTCATCGGCTGGACTCGTGGCCGTGTCGATCCGTCAGAGGTTTCCGGCGCACCGCAAACACCGTGCCACCTCAATTGCGGCCTGTTTGCTCCCTACTGCGTTTTGTATACACATCATGATCACGCTTTGAGGTCTCCTCTAATTTGTTCTTTTTACTCGTCCTTTGCGGTTTGCTCGACGGTTGCCTGCCCCGGACTTTGCCAGCTAGGACCGACCGACGGATCTCGCCCCCGCGCCGTCAGCCATGCCTCCAAGATCGATTCTCCTTTTGGGGGCTTCGGCGGCCCTGCTACCGCTTGTTGGAGCCTCGCAATATGCTCAGCAGGAGCCCATGGGCGCGTTCGACAAGGAGGCTTGCCCAGACTACAGAACATATTCAACATACAGGCAGTGAGTTCTGGCGCCTGCCGTTCCGGTGTCATATCTTCACCTTTGCGCCGCCAGTCATCTGATGTCTCCCTCGTCCGCCATCGCAGCAAACCCTTCAGCACCGGGCCCCTCGAGCTCCCCTACCAGCGGCCCGACCCGCGTTGCCGCACATTCCGGTCGGACGCGATCGAGCAGGTCATCGAGGACGTGACGTCGCGCATGAAGGACCCGGACCTGGCCCGCCTGTTCGAGAACGCCTTTCCCTCGACGACCGACACCACGGTCAAGTTCCACACCGACGGCAAGACGAAGCAGGTAACATACGATGACGGCACTAAGAAGCTGTATGGTAGCCGCGGCTCGAACCAGGAGAACGCGTGGGAGGGCCCGCAGTCCTTCATAATCACGGGTGACATCGTGGCAGAGTGGCTGCGCGACAGCACAAACCAGCTGTCTCCCTACCAGCCCCTCGCCCGCAAGGATCCGGCCCTGCGCACGTTGATCCTGGGCGCCATCAACACGCAGGCCGAGTATGTCATCGAAAGCCCCTACTGCAATGCCTTCCAGCCGCCCCCTATCGCTACCGAGCTCTCGCGGAGCTACAACGGACAGGACGACACGGTACATCCTGCCTACGATCCGGATTTTGTGTTTGAGTGCAAGTACGAGCTCGACAGTCTTGCCCATTTCCTCGCCCTCGGCAACGAATTCTTCGAGGCCACAGGATCGACTGCATTCGTCAACACCCGTTGGTTGCTTGCTGTCGAGACGCTCCTGCGCGTGCTCGAGCAGCAGTCCATGGGCACGTTTGACAAGAACGGCCGCTACCGCCACACCGAGTACACGTTCCAGCGCCGCACGAACACGGGCACCGAGACGCTCAACTTGGGAGGTGTGGGCAACCCGCTCCGTAACGGCACCGGCCTCGTGCGCTCCGCCTTCCGCCCCAGTGACGACGCCACCATCCTCGGCTTCTTCATCCCCGCCAACGCCATGATGGCGGTCGAGCTACGCCGGACCGCAGCCATGCTCAAGGCTGATGGCGCGCGCCAGGAGTCGCTGGTAAAGGAGATGGAGCGCTGGAGCAAGACCATCACCGACGGCATCTGGGAGTACGGAGTCGTCAAGCACCGTGACTTTGGCGATGTGTTTGCGTACGAGGTCGACGGCTACGGCTCCACCATCATGATGGACGACGCCAACTACCCGTCGCTCCTGGCCCTGCCGCTCATGGGCTTCGTCCCCCGCGACGACGAGACGTACCAGAACACGCGCAAGATGATTCTTTCAAAGAACTCGAACCCGTATTACCTGAAAGGAAGGGACTTTCGGGGTATTGGAGGTGGGCTTTCCCATTGCACCAATTCGTTTCTGGAGACTCACAGTCTCGTTGCATGTCTTGCTATGGAACTGACCGGTTTCCCTCGTTCTCAAGGCCCGCATATCGGATTCATGAATGCCTGGCCAATGAGTCTCCTGAATCAGGCGCGAACGTCGGAGGACGACGCGGAAATTGAGGAGTGCCTCGATTATGTCCTGAAGTCGGCAAAACTCGGCCTTGTGCATGAGAGTATAGACGTAAACTTTATAACTTCCTATACCAGGAGTTGGTTTGCATGTAAGGAGACAAATTGCCATCTTCCCATTTTCCTCGATGGGGGTTTCTCTGTATCCCAGGATCAAAACAAGGGTTCATAAAGTACTAACCCGAGAACCAACTGATAGGGGCAAACGGGGTCTTCGCCGCGACCATCTTGGATTTGGCCAAGCGGAAGCCACATCTGATCTTCAAGGCGCCTGCGAGACCTTACGAGATTTGAGTAACGTTCATGGTTTGTTCGACGCCGATAGACATTGTGAGGACATCGGGACGACTTTCTCGGCAGACATCCATGGGTCGTTTTTATGTGCCAGCAACTTATGCTACCGTCCGGAAATCGGGCTGAAATCTGTACTATGGAGGCTTGGAAAGACGGGACGCGCCGTCACCGGTGGCGGCGGCACAGGCGTGGCGTTTGGCGTCGTGAAGAATACCTCAGAGGGGTTCTTATGTTGTATGATTGGCTGGGCCCCCATGCGGAATGGTTATTCTTAGCCCAATTGTCTTCTTTTTTTTTATTCAACGGTGTCCAAAGTCGAGACCAATGTAAGACGGATGTCTTGGTCATAGAATAATGCTTACATGAAGGCTGGGCTTGCCTTTTTACGACAGCTAAAACATCGAGTGAGAGTCGCTGGAAATGACGTGAACAAGCCCCGCTACATGACACTCCGAACTCGGCATTTTTAACAGGGCCGAAGCTCGACTTGGCTGCTATTCTGCGCGTTATTCCGGAGTGCCAATGCCAAACAACGCAACTGACAACCATCTGGGCTTACAAAATCTACCTCTTTCTAACATTGGAGAGGTTGATGTACCTGCAAGCTGTCATTAGAATACCCAGCGGCCGCCCTTGCTTTCTCCAGATCACATCACGCGGCGACACGCTCCTCACCTCGAATCGTCATCGTCCCGGCTTTTCCTTTGTGCTCCCAGGCCCCATCATCAGGACGATGGCAGCGACGACGTCGGTACCGCCAGCCCCGGCAGCCGCGGCGGCGGAGGGGCCGCTCATCAACCTGATCAGGGGCTGGCCGGCGCCGCGCCAGCTGCCCGCGGACCTCCTCAAGGCAGCCGCGGACCGGGCGCTGGCCGACCCGGCCGTCTTCGTCCCGGGCCTGCAGTACGCGCCGGACCCGGGCTTCCAGCCGCTGCGCGAGGAGCTGGCGGCGTTTTTGAGCGCCTACTACTACCCAGGAGGCGAGTTCGCCCCGGATCCGGCCCGCATCTGCATCTCGGGCGGCGCGAGCCAGAACCTGGCCTGCATCCTGGGCTCCTACACGGACCCGGGGTTCACGAGGGCCGTGTGGGCGGTCGCGCCCTGCTATCACCTGTCGAACCCCATCTTTGAGGACGCCGGGTTCAAGGGCCGGCTCAGGGCCGTGCCTGAGGATGACGAAGGGATCGACTTGGAGTGGCTCGAGAGGGGGCTCAAGTCGTTTGAGTCGAGCGAGCCGGCGGAGCCTGTGAGTTACCTGGCGGCACCTAGGCAGGTAGGTAGCTCACCTGCAGTGACTGACCCAAGAGAGGCGTACCCATCTACATGATCAGGTTTTCAAAAGCCTGCTTCCCCAGAGGAAGGCCTATCGTCACATCATTTATGCAGTCCCTACCAGCGCCAACCCCTCCGGCAAATCCATGAGCCTGCGCCGGCGCCAGGGCCTGATCCGCCTGGCCCGCGAGCACGACGCCCTGGTAGTCTGCGACGACGTCTACGACTTCCTCCAGTGGCCCGTCGTCTCCCCCAAAACCACCGCCGGCGCCCACCAGAGAATCGATAGCAGCAACAGCAGCAGCCCGGAGTCGCTCCTCCTGCCGCGCGAACGGCCGCTGCCGCGCCTGGTCGACGTCGACCGCGCGCTGAGGGCCGAGCTGGGGCCGAGTCGGCACGACGCGGCCGGGTTCGGCCACGCCGTCAGCAATGGCTCCTTCAGCAAGATGATCGCGCCGGGCGTCCGCACCGGTTGGGCCGAGGGCACACCTGCCTTTATTACCGGGCTAGCGCACACGGGGGCCAACAGGAGCGGCGGTGCGGCGAGCCAGCTTGCTGCGGTGATGATCGTGAGTTTGTTTTACTTTTCAATCCCCCCTTTCTGGTCCAATACAGGCCCCCTACCTGGTGTTGGGGTGTGAAAAGCCTTGCATGCTGACCGTCGACCTGGACAACCCCAACAGTGGGACATGATCCGCACCGGCGCCCTGGCCGCTCACGTCGACGGCGTCGTGCGCCCGGACCTGCAGCGGCGGCACGGCGTGCTCCTTGACGCGATGCGGACGAGCCTCGGCCCGCTCGGCGTCCGCTTCGAGGAGCCGCGGTCCACGTACGGCGGATACTTTGTATGGCTGACCCTCCCCGAGCACGTCTCCGCACCGATCGTGGCCAGGCGGGCGCTCAAGGACGAGAACCTGGTGGTGGCCGCGGGCGACATGTTCCAGGTCAAGGGCGACGACGGCAGCGGCCAGGGCGGGGACGGCGCCGCCAAGGTCCGGTTCCCGCGCAACCTCAGGCTGTGCTACTCGTGGGAGGACGAGGAGCGCATAGTCGAGGGCGTCGAGAGGCTGGCGAGGGTCCTACAGGGGCTGCGGGATCGGCCGGCAACAAAGGAGGAGGCAGAAGAGGTGCAGCAGGCCTTTGGATTTGTATAGAAGACAGATTTGATAAAATAGGGTATCTATGAGTTTTGCGCCCTCACAACAACTGTCTGTGTGATTCGAAAGTGAATGGGGTGAATATATACAACTTGAAGTGTCGGGTTACAAGCGAGCCGGCACAGCCCTTCGCAGCACCCTTATAGATCTCTTACACATCTTAAGGAGCCCAGAGTAGCCGAATTTCCGTACACACTCCTGGCTTACCAACCCCAGGTCCGCGAAGCCGCCGTAAAGACAGGCGGCTTCCACTGGATGCGGTTAGGGTCGATGATCCTCTTCTTCTTGGTCTTTGACTTCTCGCGCATCTCGAGCAGCTTCTCGGGCACGACAATCTTGTGCTCGCCCTTGTGATAAGCCTGCATGCGCAAAGCTTGAAGTGTGTGCTCGACGTCCTGGGTGGTCATGGCCAGCTGCGCGGCGATGGACTCGATGCTGCAGCGCTCGTCGCGCTCGTGGTAGCTGATCAGCAGGTCCATGATCATCTCGGACCAGTACTGACGGTAACTCAGCAGGCCCAGATCCGACAGCGGCTTCTCGGGCGAGCCCAGCTTGCCCTCAATCTTGGAGAGCTCGTACGAGAACTGGATCAGCAGGCGGCCGAAGCCCTTGCGCTGGTACTGGGGCAGGGTCAGGATACAGGCTACGTTGTAGCCGTCGGCGCTCTCCTTCTCCTTGGAGAAATAGCCGACCAGGTGGTCTCCCTTTTCGTCCTTGGTCGTCATGACGTAGAAGAGGAAAGGGTCGACGTCGTAGTAGAGCGTCTTGTGATCGAGGAACATCTTGGACAGCAGGCACAGGTTGCGGCACCACGTGCGCTGGCGGCGCCCGTCGATCTCGAAGAAGGACACGTGCTCGTCGCGGTAGATCTCGTTGCCCGGCGGGTGCTGCAGCGTGCACTTGCGGCGGTGGCGCGCGAACGACTTCGGGTCGCCGTAGTAGCACAGGCAGAACTCGCAGATGAAGATGACGTCCTCCATCGAGAAGGCCTCGGGGTAAGGCGAGAAGTACCAGGGGTACAGGTCGAACTTGCCGAACTGAATCTTGGAGATGTTGCGGATGCGCGAGACCTCGGTCGGGTTCTGCGTCATGGACCCGGACGTGCGCAGCTTCTCGATCTCCTCCTCGCGGCTGAAGGACGGGTGGTCGTCCTTGTTCGCCCCGTCGCCCGCCTTGTCGTCGTCGCCGACAGCGGTCGTGTCCATGTCATCGCTGGCGCCGCCGGGCGTGACGACAGCCACGGCCGCCGACGCGGGCTGGCCGGCAGGGATCAGCCTGTCATCGCCGCCCTCGTCCCCCGGCGTGGCGGTCAGGGGGGTCTCAGCCAGCGGAGTCTTCAGCTGGCTCTGGGACTCGACAAACTCGGACCAGGGGTGGGCGGTGGTGGGCGTGCCGGCCTCTGACACGACCGACTGCTCGCGCTTGCCAATGGGCCGCTTCTGGCCACGCTTGGGCGGCTGGTTCTTCTTAGAGGTCTGGCCGGACGAGGCGCCCTTCTTGGAGGCCTTGCCGTCCTTGGGTTTGTCCTTGTCCGGGTTGGGCCACTCGACATCGCGGCTTAGGTCGATGCGGGCGAGCGGGACCCACTCGTCCAGCCGCTTGTTGAAGTTGTCGAAGTTGCAGTAGAACTGCCGCCCGCTCTTGGTCTCCTTGATGCTCAGGATCTCTGCCCGCCGCGGCTCGCCCTCCTTCTCCACCCACGCGATGCACCCAACCAGCAGCGTGTCCGCTGTCGCCCGCCCCTTCTGTCGCGGCTCGCTCGAGCCCACCGCCACGCCGTCCCCGTTTGTCGCGTGCGGGCTCATTATGGGCTGTAACAATTCCCCCCGGCCAGCGCTTGATGAAAAACCGCTTGGAATCGATGCAGGGTCCCTGGCTGGCGGTGTTTTGACGGATGGATTTTGCGAGTTGGTGTTGTCGCAAAGACTCGATGTTAATGGATGCGACCGACAAATTCACCGTCGCGTCCAGCGGGTTGCGCCTTCTTGTTCTGGAAAATTCAGCGGGGCGAGTCACTGGTTCCGAGGCTCATTTTGCCCCCAGGATGCCTGAGCTGCCACTGGGTTCTAGCGACAGGGCTGATTAGTCGCCTGACTCCATTGAGCTGAGACGACTAGCACGCCCACCCCAGCCGCCTGGTATCGATCAATTGGACTACCTACCGCTTCCCGGCATCAAATTCTTCAAATACTCCATTGGAGTCTCCAAGAACATCAGGAAGATGAAAAAAAATCAAGATGGCGTCTAAAATCCTGCGGATAAGGTGACAACCGGATGCATGACTTTGCATCTTAAATACTGTGCTAAATAGGTATTTTTTTTTATGAGTCTGCTGCACCCACTTGCTCGCATAGCGCCGAGGCTTGTCGAACCCGACCGGCGAGCGACTGAGGCTCGGATCAATCCAACAAACACCATCATGGCGCCTGAGTTATCCGCAAACTGGAAGAAACTCCAAGAAAAACTGAAGAAAGAGTCCACGTCCGCCAAGTCGAGGGTCAAGAGGAAGGCCGCAGACTCATCGGCATCATCAGCCAAAGAGTCGCTACCCAAGAAGAAACAAAAAGCCCTCCCGCCGCCTGGCGCAAAGAGGCCGCCACCCAAAGCGGCCACCAGACAAACGGCCCCGTCTTCCTCAGGCAGCAAAACGTCCAACAAGGCCGGCGCCAGCAGCGGGATGGGCGTGACCCAGAGCTCCCGCGTCACTCACGCCGCGCCCACCAGCATCACGCCGTCTCTCGCTCTCTGGGCTGAGGACAAAGACATTTCGGCCGAGGCCGTCGCCGAGGCGTACGGCCTGGGCCTCAAAGGCGACTCGGCGCTCCGAGACGCGGTGTCACGGCCTAACGAAGGCCTCGCCCCGGACTTCAAAGAGCCCAAACAGCGGCTAGGCAAGTACGTCGGCATCGACTGCGAGATGGTCGGCGTCGCTGACGGCGGCCGTAAGTCGTCCCTAGCGCGTGTCACCCTCGTCGACTTCCACGGCACCCAGGTCTACGATTCGCTGGTCCTCCAGCGCCAGCGCGTCACCGACTGGCGCACCCACGTGAGCGGTGTCGGTCCGCGCGACATGGCTGTTGCGAGGCCCTTTTACGAGGTCCAGGCCCAGGTCGCGAGCCTGCTGGCGGGGAGGATCATCGTCGGCCACGATGTCAAGCACGACCTTGCCGTCCTAGAGCTGGACCATCCATACCGTGCCATCAGGGACACGGCCAAGTATTCGGGCTTCAAAAAGTACGGCCATGGGCCCAAGCCGGCGTTGCGCGTGCTGGCGCGGGAGATTCTGGGTCTTGAGATACAAGACGGAACGCACTCAAGCATAGAGGACGCACGTGTTGCTATGCTGCTGTTCAGGCGGCACAAGCCGCTGTTTGACGTCGAGTGTATGAACAAATTTCCTGAGCCCGGTTCGCAGCCCTCAAAAAAGGGCGCGTCTGCAAAGAAGAAGGCCAAGAAAAAGAAGAAGAATTGATCCATCTTGGTGGACTCAAGTCAAGCGCCTTCGAGAAATAACATCCCAGATATTATGTAACCAGGGAGGCGAGAGTTTCTCTCTAGTAGGGTCCGCGCGTGTTGAAGGTACCATGGAAGACCTATGGTTTCTCGCCGGCCATAAATATTCGGTAGCTACTCTTGGACTACCTATTACGGAGGGTTGAAGAGACTTGTTCTATCAAGAGAGGAAGAGAGAATCAAATGACATCCGACGAAGTTACCCGCGGTAGGGCTCCCTTCCGCTGCTCTCTTTGAGATCTGCCTGGCTTCATTATCAGTGTCTGACGCAGTGGAAAAAATAGAAAATAAAAAACTAAACAGAAACAGCAGAGTGTCACTAGTCGCCTCCCTCTAAGGTATTTACAAATCTAACGCTCCCCAGTCGCAAAGCAGGCGACCGCCCAGCCGCAGTTCTCATAACGGAATTCCCTCCATCAGCTCCATGGCACCTTCTCGTCCGACAGTTATTATCGCATCCCCCAGCGTCTTGGTGAGAAATCCGGCCTCGCAGTACGTGAAATAATACTAGGCCGAAATGTTAACTTATTTGATGAAGCAATGGGCTTCAGTCGCCGGAGGGAAGACAGGGATGTTTTCTTACCTCCCATTTCCTTCTGAAGACGTCGATTTCTTGCTCCGTCATATCGGCGTGCTCTTTCTTCAGCGCCGATATGATCCTGGTGTCAAAGTTGCCAAGAAAACTTTCTTTCCACAGACGGAGCGTCTTGGTGTAGTGTCCACCAATATTCTCGACGCGCTCCACTATGAGCGTCCCCTGAGACTCCTTGTTGATGTGGTTGAGAAGCTGTGTCGTCGAGGGAAGGTAGCCTCCGGGGAAAATATACTTGTTTATAAAGCTGGCCAGGTTCCGTCAGTTTCTTGTGTTCCACACGTCCAATCTCAAGGAGCCACGCAACACGAGCTCAGAGACTTACTCTTCTCTCTTTGAATAAGCCTCATGTCGTCCCTCAGGCATGGTTATGGCTTGGAACACGGCAATCCCGCCGTCTTGTTTGAGGAGCCGATTAATGCAAGCGAAATACGTGCTCAGGAACTCCTCGCCGACAGCCTCGATCATCTCAATGGAGACTATCTTGTCGAATCTCTGCTCAGGTACCGGCAGCTCCCGGTAGTCCATTAGCAGCACCTGAATACGATCCGAGAGTCCCGCGGCCGAGATCCTCTCCTCGGCCAGCGCCTTTTGCTCTCGAGAGAGCGTGAGACTGGTGATCCTACACCCTGTCGTCCTGACGGCCTCGATGGCAAACGAGCCCCAGCCGGTGCCAATCTCGAGCACGTGGTCCGTCAGTTTTATCCGCGCACCATCGATGAACCGGTGGAGCTTGGTCATCTGCGCCTCCTCGAGCGACTCCTCGCGCTCCTCTGCCGCCGTTCCGCTGCCACTGACCGCTTTCCAAATGGGACACGAGTAGGTCATGTCCGGCGACAGGAAGGCGGCAAACATATCATTGCTAATGTCATAATGCGCCGAGATGTTCAGCAGAGAGTTTCCAAGTGCGTTTGTCGTCCTTGCTAGGCTGGTGACGGCGCTAGATATCGACGAGAAGCGTGTGGTGCCGTTCCCCAGCTTGTCGCGGTTGATGATGAAGAGCTGGAAGAAGGCAGTCAAATCGGCGCACTCGAAATCCCCGAGCATATAGGATTCTGCGAAGCCCATGTCGGCGAAGAGGAGAAGCCGCATCCAGAAGGCATCGCGCTTGACCACAAGCTCGACCCATGGGACCTCGGCGCTACTGGCGGATTTGCTTCCGGTCTTGCACCCATTGGTCCGCGGGGCTGATCCGTCGTCACTCGGGTCAAGGCTCCGGCTGCCTTCGCTGCTTGGTTTCTGGCCGAAAATAAGGCGACGGCCTGCAGGCTCATCAACAAGCACAAGGTTTCCGACCTCGATCTGGCGCAAGACGGCCTCGATGGCCGGCTTTGCGACGGCCAGGGCTGGGCCCCAAGTCAAGCCGCCGATGGTCTCACGGGCCGCCTCGAAGCCTCGTGCCAGGGGCTTCGAAAAGGGTGAGAGGAGGGAGGGCAACATGGTTCTGTTGGGCCCGGAGGAGTCGCCCGCCCAATCTAAGAACCTTCGCTAGTCCGACCAAAGCGCCAACACGCACACACAGTGACAAGAAAATAAGAACAAACGCATAAACGAACAGAAAAAGAAAAAGAAAAGAAGCTCTGGAGGGCTGGCACAGGGCACCGGGTCCGGGATAGATCCTGGACAATGTTGAGGTATCACAAAATCCGCGCGCACGCACTAGTGCGAGGTGGGAGCCCGACAGCTCTCTTGCCCACGGCAACGCCAACTCAGCGCAGTGAGGGGAGAACCGGGGGAGATCAGATGGTGCTTGACCGGGAGAAGTCTGGTTCCTGTCTCACTGACCCTGTTCGGTCAGTGCGACTGCATACCCATTTGTGGCCTAGACCTGTCTGCGAGACAGGACACCAAGCCGCCGGCTTGACGAACTTGGCAATCTGCATAGGATCTCGACCCCGTGCGCTGCAGCGTAGGCTCCGTCCATCGCCATCGCCCACGCATCTGGTGATTGCGAAAGTCCCCATGGGTTCGGGAGGGGGTTTCGTCACCGACTCAGTTCCGGTATCGCACTACTACTACGTAGACCGCCTCTGGCTGGTATCGGTAGTAGAGCTATATCCCGTTGTCGCAGCCATCTGCATGATCCGCCGGGATGCCGGGGTTGCTTGTGATCGGGCCTTTGGATTGGCTGCCAGCGGCTGCTCACCCTAGGGCGGCTGCATGATACCTGGCACGGATGCCGTCACGCCGGTGCGCCCATGTCCGACATGGCCGGCTGTTCGATATGAACCCCCAGGCAATGGTCATAGGGGACGCTGGAATCGGGCGCCTGGGGGGTAAAACAGCCCAACCCACGGCGTGCCACATGCCATTGAAACTTTAAAAACTGCGGGCTGCATCAAGCCGGCAGTGCGTGGCTTCTCGTCTTATCAAGAGAACGTGGATCCTCGGAGTTTAGGTGTGCTGTTCCCGTGCGTCGTCATCGAAACTTTTTGTCCCCATCTTTCCATCTTTCCCCTGAACTGGGTCTTTGCGGGTCCTGGTTTTCGTAGCACGCCATTGCCTTGTTTTTCTTGTTCTGCTGAGTAGCCAGGGAGCGTTTGAAGGCGGTGGAAAGCACCATATAAGGCAAGTATCTGCAATTCGGATGTTTGCGGGCTCAGATCCATTCATCGCAGCCGCGTGCATTACGTTGACTTCTCGTCCTCGAGAAGAGGCGTGATGCCGAGGACAAAACGAAGGGAGCGTTGACGCCGGGAGGATCGCCCCACCCATTCAAGTCTTCATTGGGCGACCTAAAGTGGCGGGGCGGTGTGGCCAGGCGACGCGATGAGACGCGTCTGGCTCAATTGATCTTTCTGAGCTGCAGCACCGAAGCGTTTGGTACGACATTCAGCATCCGATTGATAGACCTCTTAACACAACCTGCCCAATCCAAAATGTCGCAACCACAGTTCCAGATCACATCGCAAGAGACGGACCAGTCCAAGGTCGTCGTCAATCTTCTGCCATGTGCTGTCCATCACGACGGACCAGTTGATCCCATCCAGGCCTACTGGAGACCAATGGAGGACAATGGTATGCTCATGCGGTCACCAATCTCATTCTAGAAAACTCGCTCACTGAATGTTGGATAATGAACAGGAAAAAAGACTGCTTATTTCCGTGGGCGAAAGCTGCAAGGAAATACGGTTAAGGTCCCTGAGGGATACAAAGGGGTAGTGGTTGAGAGGAGTAAAGCCGAGGCCTCTTCAGAGCGGAACAAGACGGACGAGCCCGAGGCCATCGACGTCGACGCAGATGAGAAGGAGCCGGATGCCAGCAAGATGGCAACCAAAGGCGAGTTCGGCGAGGTGGTGGTGTGGAACCACGAAGCCACGGCGGACGCATCGACGGATCCCTACGTCAGGGGCATTGAGGAATGGACCTCGCTCTCAGAACAGGTTTGCTCCCATAGAAACACCTGTAAAGACGTGCCTCCATTTTGCTAACTGCGTGTGATTACAGATTCATTCGTACTAGAGCATAGCCGCGTCAAGGAGCGCTCAGGGGCATCAGGCGTTTGGGCGCTAGATATGATGGGGTTAGGGTTAATCATGTTTATTTGTAAACCAATTGGAACATTGGCTGGGAAACCACCCTAAAACGGACTAGCTTCCTGCTGCACCAGTCAATTAAACCCTTGTTCCTGAAAACGCGACTTGACGCGTGATTGCGCGCTCCAAATTCGACTCCTGAATCCACCAGGCCGCCCCCGCCAAAGACGCCCTGAAGCAGTGATATCCCACCAGAGTGGACGTGCGTCGCCCGGACAGCAATCGCAACGCCCCGTTGTCGCAATAAACTCCCGCCATCACATCCCACCTTGGAGGCGGCGCCACTTCAGGCTTGCGACTGCTCAGTAATATCCCGCTCGGCGACGAAACCAACACACGCAACGATGGCGACCCCAATGAGCGAAGCGGCGACCCCGCGGAGCGACCTAGGCTACATGATGTCCGAGGCCCCTAGATCCAGCGGCGCCCGTCGGCCTCACAATCCGAGCTCTTCTGCCGGTCGCCCTCGCGCCCCGCCCTCCGAAAGCAACGGCCATCCCAGTGACGACGAGGGCGATGGCTTCGCCGACGACCAGGTCCCTAATAGGGCTCGCCGGCCGGACCAGGTGATCCCCAGGGTCGAGGATCGGGTCGGGTTGGCGATCCAGGAGCACTTTCAGAACTTTATAGAGCAGTATGTCCTCCCCCCGCCTGCGCTGTCTTGCGCCTTTCCTCGCTCTACAGCCCCTCGCCCGCCCATTCAAGTTGCGCACTTGCTGATACGCAGCAATGCTCGCCCCTACAGGTTCACCGAGGACCCCTCCTCGTCGGCGCCCACGTCAAGCGCTGTTACAACAAATCAGTACTACGTCGCCCAGATCCACGGTATGAGGACGTACCAACTGTCGACGCTGTATGTCGACTTTAAGCACATGGCCTCATGGCACAACGGCAGCATGGCCGAAGCCATCGTGCGCGAGTACTACCGCTTTCTACCATTCCTGACTGCCGGGCTACACAACATGATTGCAAAATACGAGCCCCAGTACTTCCGCGAGCATCGCCAGGCCACCACTGCCTCGAGCAACGTCACAACGTCGGGCGCCAGCAACGCTGGCTCTGCTAGTCAAACAGAGCAGGGCTCCAAGACCAGCAACCAGCAGACTGACAAGCTGTTCGCCATCGCCATCTACAACCTCCCCCTCGTCAGCCGCGTGCGCTCGCTGCGCGCAAAGAACATTGGCCAGCTCCTGAGCATATCTGGCACGGTCACCCGCACGTCCGAGGTCCGCCCGGAGCTTTCGCTCGCCACCTTCACCTGCGAGGCCTGCAAGAGCATCGTGCCCAACGTCGAGCAGACCTTTCGCTACACCGAGCCCACCCAGTGTCCCAACGAAACTTGTCAGAACCGCCTGGCCTGGCAGCTCGACATCCGCCAGAGCACATTTGTCGACTGGCAGAAGGTTCGGATCCAGGAGAATAGCAGCGAAATCCCCACGGGCAGCATGCCGCGCACCATGGATGTTATCTTGCGCGGCGAGATCGTCGAGCGCGCAAAGGCAGGCGAGAAGTGCATATTCACCGGCGCCCTCATTGTTGTGCCTGACGTCAGCCAGTTGGGCCTGCCTGGCATCCGGGCCACCGCCGTCAGGGATGATAAGGGCCCCCGCGGTGCGGATGCTGGTGGCGCGGGCGTGACGGGCCTCAAGGCCCTCGGTGTTCGCGACCTCACCTACCGTCTCGCCTTCCTCGCCTGCATGGTGAGCCCAGACAGCTCGAATGCCGGCGGGGCGAGCCGCGGTGGCGCGGCGGAGATCGCCGCCGCGCTGACGCATGCGTCGTCTTCAGACTCGACTGAGTCACAAGAGGAGGCACAGGAGGCCGTGCTTGCATCCTTCAGCTCTTCCGAGATTGATGACCTGCGTTCCATGGTGCATAGTGACAAGATTTACGACCGACTCGTGCAGTCCATTGCTCCCACAGTCTACGGTCACAATGTGGTCAAGAAGGGCCTGCTCCTGCAGCTTATGTCGGGTGTCCACAAGACCACGGCTGAGGGGATGCAGCTGCGTGGTGACATCAACATCTGCATCGTGGGCGACCCCTCGACTTCCAAATCGCAGTTCCTGAAGTACGTGTGCTCGTTTGCGCCGCGCGCCGTCTACACGTCAGGCAAAGCGTCGTCCGCCGCCGGTTTGACGGCCGCCGTGGTCAAGGATGAGGAGACGGGAGAGTTTACCATCGAGGCGGGTGCGCTCATGCTGGCGGATAACGGCATTTGCGCCATCGACGAGTTCGACAAAATGGACATCTCAGACCAGGTGGCCATTCACGAAGCCATGGAGCAGCAGACCATATCGATCGCCAAGGCGGGCATCCAGGCGACGCTCAACGCGCGCACGTCGATCCTGGCGGCCGCGAACCCCGTGGGCGGGCGGTACAACCGCAAGACGACGCTGCGGGCCAACATCAACATGAGCGCGCCCATCATGTCGCGCTTCGACCTCTTCTTCGTCGTGCTCGACGAGTGCAACGAGCGCACCGACCGCAACCTGGCCGAGCACATCGTGGGGCTGCACCAGCTGCGCGACGCGGCCATCGAGCCCGAGTTCAGCACGGAGCAGCTGCAGCGCTACATCCGATTCGCGCGCACCTTCCGGCCAGAGTTCACCGACGAGGCCAAGCAGGTGCTCGTGGACCGGTACCGCGAGCTCCGGGCTGACGACTCCCAGGGCGGCGTCGGCAAGAACAGCTACCGCATCACAGTCCGCCAGCTCGAGAGCATGATCCGCCTCAGTGAGGCCATCGCCAAGGTCAACTGCGTCGAGGAGATCGCGCCCCACATGGTCGACGAGGCGTACAACCTGCTACGCCAGAGTATTATCTCGGTAGAGCACGATGACGTCGAGTTCGAGGACGATGAGGAGGACAGCCAGGAGACGCTGCGCCGCGCCGCCCAGGCGCAGAGCGGTGGCGACGGCGACGGCGACGGCGATGCTGCCATGGGCGACGATGCGGCCGCCTCTCAGCAGCTGCAGCAGAGCGACGCGGCGGCGGCGGGGGCGACGCCCGCCAAGCAGGCGACGACCATCACGCACGAGAAGTGGGCCGCGATGCTCAACATGTTTGTGCAGCGCGTGGCCGAGGACGAGGTCAACGGCACCGGCGAGGGCATACCCGGCAACGAGCTCGTGCAGTGGTACCTGGAGCAGAAGGAGGACGAGCTGGCGAGCGAGGACGACTACAACAGGGAGAAGAAGCTGGCCACCATGGTCATCAAGAAGATGGTCAAGGTTAGTATTCCTTTTTTGGCCCCCAGTTGCCGCTTTCATGTTTGCTGACCATTTTTCTTTTATCACGCCACAGGAAAACATCCTCATGGCCGTCGAAGCGCAGCCCGCCGACGGCGAGGATGCCGCTGCCGCTGCAGATAGCGGCGAGGGCTCCTCGGCGGCGCCGGCCGCCAAGGTCGTCTACGTGCTCCACCCCAACTGCGCTGTGGAAGAGTACTAGTCCAGCGTCCCGATTGTTCTTGCGCCTTTTGTGTGAAGTTTTGTTGGGTTCTTTCTCAACTCGATATTATGTTGTTTGTTGGCTGATGAGCTTGAGAAATGATGAAAACGTTCTGGATGAAACTGGATGGAGGAGTGGTCATTCATATACGCATATCCGGGTGTTCGCGATTTTTGAGTTTCCGCAGAAGGAGCACAAGGCACGACGAGGCAGAGGTTCGGAGAGGGATCTGTGTCTTAATTTGGTAATTGTTTTAGGTTTGTTTTTCTTATATATACCTGCTCGCGAGCCTGGGCTTTTCTTTATCTTCCCGCGGTAACTGGACGGAGTGATGGAATCACTGCGTCGGTTGTATTTATCTCGGTGGTCATTAGTATTGGTTAGAGGGTCCAAAACCTTATACTTTGCGGGTGCGTCGAGTCCGTTCACAGGGCAATGTCCGAGGTCAAGCTTGTCACTAAACCCTCTGCGGCGACACTAGAGCTAGAGACGTGCCAAAGCAAACACCATATGAACACTGACGAAGTCACTGGATAGGCGTAGAGATTCACCATCGACTTCATGCCACCAGCCTTGATCTAACGGTTGATACTATGTATTGGCAATATATTATCAGGTCGTCGAGGGCCATGGCTGTCTTCTCTCATCTCATAGTCATGGTCCCCGAACGATGCCGATATCGTATTCACATCTCCTGCAGACGCAATAATCACTTGAATGGCCCTGTCATCGGCCAAAGCCAAACCACCCCTTCTTTTTCTGTTCGGGCGCGGCCGCCTTGTCAGCGGTCTTTTCGGCCGCCCTCGCCTCGGGTTTGCCCTTATGCGCGTAGTCAATGTAGTTATACGCGATGTCCATGAAAACCGGTTTGACCGGCACAGGATCCAGCTTGGGCGGGTAGGCGACGATGTTCTTGAGATCGACGCCGTCTGAGGGGTATAGGGCCAGCCTCTCCGCCAGTGGCAGGGACGGGTCACCTCTGGGGCCGCCAGCCTTGCCCTGCTTGCGCAAGCTATCGATCTCGACCAGGGCCCAGTAGCGCTGCACCTCTCCGGCTAGTAGATCGGCGAGAAACTTGGCATCTTCCGGCAGCACGTCGACGCTTCGCAGGGGCGAGCCGCTTTGCGACGCCGGGGCCACGCCCAACACGGATTCAGCCTGTTGACATTGGTCGGAGCCGTGTTTTATCAGGGCCAGTGCGTTGACCAGATTACCCACAATGATGTGAGAGCGGCCGATCGCTAAACACCTAAATATTATTGACGAGAAGTGAGTATATTGTGTTTCTGACAGCACACAGCAGCCACAGCTAGGCGTCGAGGACACTTACTTGAGTGCGGTAAAATACTGCGATGTGGCGTCAAGTCGTGCTGCAAGCTCGCTGTCGGCTGCGACACCAGGGAGCTCCTTGATAGACTCTAAGCTTTGTAGAGCGCCATCATACAGAACGGCCTTCTCCTTCAGCTTGGCAAGCTGGCGGCCGGTCGGCTCGGGCTTGGCAGGGGCGGCATCGTCCGCCGGGACCGTCTTTCTCCGCTTGTTCGCTTGGAGCGCCGATTCGATTACAGCGCCATCCCTGCTTCCTGTCAAGACACGGTTGCGGCCAATACGCCAACCAATCATCTCGTAGCTCACAGCGGTGCGGGTGATGGCCAGGCTCTGCATGCGTGGATCGCCCTGCGGAATACCCTCTGCTTTGAGCTCGTCTATGGCCTGCTTGGTGGCATCCACTGAGTCCTGGCTGGCGGTCAGGACGTCATCATAAGCCGCCGCCATATCCTTTGGTGACAAATTGCCAGCCGACAGTTTCTCGGCCAGTGTCGATTTGGCGGCCTGCAGCGCAAGCCAAGCGGTGGCGATGGCGGCGTCTTCGATGCGCACCTCGCGGGACCTAAAGGTGATGGTGGTTGGTGGGGTGTCTCCTTTGCTATCGCCGCCGTCCTCCTCGCTCAGAGCCTCGGGATCGAGAGACTTGACGCTGGCCACGAGGGCCTCATCATCATGGGGGAAGGCCTTGCGGGCAATTGTCGGGATGGGCAGAGACCTGGGGGTCTTCAGCTGGTAGGCGGCGTAGCGGATGGAGGGGTCGATCGTTTCTGACAGGAGATCCTTGAAGGTCTCCTTCTTGGTTGAGGCAGAGAGGGCGCTGTATACGACGCGGGCAGTGGCATAGCTCCTTAGGCATGGCTCCCAGCTCTGCTTCTCCAGCTGCTCGGCTCCCCTCAGCAGGGCAGCGTAGGCGGTGGCCTCCAGGACGTCGACCTGGCCGGCGCCGCTGGAGGGGTCGGATAGGGCTGCAGCAAGCTGCTCTGCGGTGCGGGCGGCCTTGTGGAGGCGCGACACGGTGTGGGAGCGCGTGCTCCCCGTGATTCCCTTGTTGTTGGCGGCATGGGCCGCCTTCATGCTCATTGCGTGAGCCCATGCTCGCTCGGCGGTCAGGAGGTACAGAACTAGATATTCTCTGTTCTGGGCCAGCAGCTCAGGGGTAGGCAGCGGGCGAGGCTGGAACTTGGAGCGGCTCTTGGCGGCGATGCTCAGCTTTTTGCGGCAGTTGAGCAGCTTGGTGGCCAGCTGGGAGCGGTAGGTGGCATAGTCGCCATACAGCATGGCCTTCTCCCTGGAGGAGACGACAAAGCTGGTGATGTCCATGGTGGCGGCGGCTCGCGTGGGCCCCCTGTCTTTACCTGGTGGGCGCTGTGCTGCGGCTGGCTGCAATCGCCTGGTCTTGCTCGCGGCAGAATGCGCGCAAGCCTGCTTGCAGTTTCTCGGCGGTGCGTCGCCCGTCCTGGGTTAGCCAGTGGCGACCGATGCCGCGAACGAGGTGACTCGAGAAGCGGGCAGTCGTCGTCGCGATTTGGGCTACTGTGGCCGATGGTCTCACATTTTGTGTGGGGTACTTGGCGATAACGATGCCCCTCTAGATACCCCTTGGTGGCTGCAGCCTCGGAATTGTGGGGCTCCTTTGCCCAACGTCATTTCAATTGAGCTTGAACTTTTTGGCCTTCCGCCCACCTGACTGACAGCCTCGGGCGGGGGAGCTCCACGCCCCGTTGACTGAGTGCCTGTGCACGTGCCACCAGATCGCCATCTAATCTTCGGAATCAACGTTTTTCCACAAAAAAAAACATCCCGGCAGGCAAGGCGCGCAGAATGACATGTTCGGCCCAGCTCAGGGGTGGGGTCAGCTCATGGAGCTTCTGGAACGACAAATTGGGAGCTTCCGCATGCGCAAAAGGTGCAGGCGATAATTGGAGGCCAAAAAAAAAGGACAAAAAAAAAAGAGAGAGAGAGAGGCCCCATCTCGTTGAATATTCAGCACTCTCCCATCAACACACGGCTCGCCAACTCGCCGTCCAACGCCCTTATAAATACCTCTCCGGGTATATCGACCTTCGCTACTCGACTGGGCTGGGCTTTTGCTTCCCAATCGGCCACCATCACCATGATAGTGTAATGCAGCCACTCGTTACCCCCGGCGACTCGAATCTGTCCCCTGATGCCGGCTCTGGAGCGATCGGCGGCCGTGCTGGAACCATGCAGCTTTGGCAAGGCCCTCTCCGCCGTGAAGAGCAGCCGCAAGCTCCACACATCCTTCTGGCATCACGGCGCCGCCGACGTCGAGCTCTCGCTTGCATGGCAGGCCCTCGCCGCCCCCACCCCGCCAGGTGACGCCACCCCCGACGTCGCCGCAGCCTCGGCCCTCCACGCGAGGCGGGTCCCACCCCTCATGGCCTCCGTCTTCCTCTTCGACTTCCTCTACCCCCGGGGCGCCCGGTCCCTGCTGCAGCGGCCCTTGCCCGGGCCCCTCTCTTGCGCCCTCGACCGACACGAGCTCCCGAGGCCTAGTCCTGTGGCCAAGGCGACCGCTAGGGCATACTCGTCTGGCGCGGGCTCGGACAAGACCCCGGAGTCGACCAGGCCGGGCAATGGAGATGAAGAGACGGCATCTTCGGAGAATAGTAGCGAAGAGTCGGCAAAGCCGGAGCTTTCCGTCAACGTCGCCTTCCCGTTGCTTGCGCTGCGAAAGGTGATCAAGGGACAGCGACCTATCCAGATCTACGAGAGGGAGGTGATAATAGCCGAGCAGGAGGAAAAAGAGCTGGGCGTCTCGGGCGGCGCGCTAAGAACGGAACTTAGGGAGAATGCCCGCAAACCCGGCTCCTACCCAGTCGAGGCCGACGACTCCAAGAGCGCCGAGAGCATCGAGGCCTTTGAGAAGCTCTGGGACGACTACATAGCACTTCCTGACGAAAAGAAGCTCGCCCGCCGCCCCGGTCTGATAGCCGCTCTCGGCAAGTCCCGACGGCTGACCGAGGCTTGGCATATATCAGAGCTTTTCCATGAAATTTCCGAGGAGGCGTGGACGGCCGACGCTGTGGCCGCCCTGATCAGATCCGAAATCAGTCTTCAAAACACCCCGGAAGCGGTCAGAGTGTTCAAGGCTTGGGTATCCCGGGGCCATGCGCCTTCCGGCTTCGGCTCTCTTGCCTCAAAATTCCTTGGCATATCATCATGGCCCGATCTTGAGGACCTCTGCGCCTTCTGCCCGGGCATGACTGCCCCGCAAAACTTGGAGGAGCCCGCGGTTGTGCAGCATTCTGTGGAGGAAAAACCAGTCGACAAACACACCGCCGCCTTCCTCGATGCGATGGGCGAAGTGACCCCTGAGCCGCCTAGTGTTGATGCGACTAGTATCCTCCCGGATGGCGCGGAGAAAGCCCCCCACGCCGACTCTGAGGAGAAGCTGAACAGCAATCAAAACGATGTCAACGAGGTCGGCTCCGAGGTGAAGCTGAATATCAGTCAAGTCGACATCGATGAGATCGGTTCAACCCCCGACCTACTCGAAAAACTCAGCCAGCTCTATGTATTCGTGCATCAGGGGACAGACTCGCCTCGGACTAAGGCTGCTCTCGGCCCTCTGCTGTCAGGTGCCGTGAGTTGGTTTCTAGACCGGTTCAAACCGGAGACAGCCATGGCCGTGGTGAAGCACTACGGCGACCCGCTGCTCTATGAACAGTTCATCCGCTTGGCCGTCCAGCGTGACCAGAAGGCCCTGGCGACATATGCGTACTTTCTATACCGCGAACTGCCCGGGGTCAAGATAAGGATTCCGATCATACACTTGATGATCGACGGAGTCTTCAGGCCGAACGGCGACGTGCGGAGGATGGAGACGGTCCTACATGACTGGCGCAGCCGCTACGACCATCTGGACCGTTGGGGATACAAGAAGTATCTTTCGCTCTATGCAATGACGGGGAACATGCGCTCCTTTGAGAAAATCCAGCAGGAATTCCTGACCCATTACCCGGGCGAGACCGCTATGGTCCTCCCTTACTTGCTGCGAATCAATGGGGTCCTGGGCCGCACTCAGGCGGTGGAAAGGGTCATCAAGGTCATGGAGGAGCGCTATCGCACGAAGCCAACGACGGCACACTTCAACATTCTCCTCAGTTCATACGCAAAAAAGTCCGACGTGCAGGCTGCCGCAAAGGTATTTTCTCGTCTCTGCGAGGTCGCGATGCCGGACGAGCAAAGCTTCGCTGCCATAATGGGCGTTCTAGGCCGCACGGGAGACCTCGAGTTCTTACAGCGGCTCGAACATATGGCCAAAGCGAGAGGCGTGCAGATCACGCCTGAGATGCGAGCACATCTAGTAGATGCGTATTGCCACAACGGCTACTTCGCCGAGGCGCTGGATGTGTGCACCTCTGTCACCAAGGCGGCTGGCTCACGGCTCTCCAAAAAGCGGGCGACTGAGGTGAGGCGCATGTGGCACACGCTCCTGGTCCAGTACGGCAAGAAGCGCGACCTCAAGGCCGTCCACCGCACCCTCAAGCTCATGACAGGGTTCGGGGTGCAGTACGACCAGTGGACCTACTCGCACCTGCTGATGGCCCTGGCCTACTGTCGCCAGGCCCATCACGCTCTACATCTGTTCCGAGCCGGTATCGTCGAGGGCTTCCTGAGACCTAGTGCGAAGCACTTTCTGACACTCATGGTCGCCTTCATCGAGTCCGGGGAGCCACACATGGTGCTGAGAATCGACCGCCTCATGGATCGACTAGACTTGCCCCCCTCGGCCGACCGCACCCTGCGGAAGATCTCGGCCCGGCTGCAATGGGATCGCCAGCCCCGCACTTGGCAACAGAAACCAGATCCAGACGAGAATTTTACCGACGCGCTTGCTGATCTGCTGGTGCTGCAGCAGCGACGGGAGCCTCAGATGGGCTTGGCGAGTGGCAACGGCCCGGGCGACGCTGATCTTGCCGCATTGTCAGAAATTCAAGATGACCTCCTTGCCGCAGCTCTAATGTTCGCCGTCAAGCAGAAGAAGGACGGGGCTGTGCGGAAGCTTCTTGACGTGCTCGACAAGAACACGGCGCGCGACGCAGAAGGCCGAAGCCGCGGAGCGATCCGTATTATGGAGGCTGTCATGCTGCACGAGTTGGGCAAGGGGCACTTGGATAACGTGAAAGCTACCTGGGAGACTCTGCTTGACATGGCGTGCAAGCTAGGTCGCCCCCTTCTATCGCTGGGACGGATGAAGCGGACGATTCCTACGGATGATCAGGGAAACGGCCAGGTCAAAATTTTGCCCGCTTCCCGATACCTACTCACGGGCGGTTTCAATACGATGCTAGAGGTTCTCACGGCCGAAAACGACGGCAAGGGCATCATGGAGCTGCTGCGCCTCGTGCTAGACGAGGGCTTCAATCTGACGGGCCGCTCCTGGAACTACTACATCCAGGCCCTTGCGCGGGTGGGCAAGGTGCACGAGGCCTTCACCGTGTGCGAGGAGATGCTGATGCCCAACTGGACCGGCTGGTACCAGGTCCGGCTCGCCGCGCGCGAGGTTGACGCGAAGCTACCCTCGGACCTGCGCCGGCTGGGCACGGCGCCAGAGCACCGCCGCCCGACCTCCTTCACGTTCGTCGAGCTGAGGCTCCACTACAAGGACCTGCTCCGCCGGGCGCCCTGGTCCAAGGAGGTCGAGGTCGAGCTGGCCAAGGTCGAGCGCGACGCGGCCAGCACCATCAAGGCCATCCGGACCATGAGGCGAGCCCGGGACCCGCGCGAGGTCGCCCAGCGGTACGGCGTCGATGCGCCGGACGAGGACGACCTTGGCGACATGACAGAGGATGGGCTGGACGAGTGGGACGAGTTCGCACGCAACCCGGCGGCCAAGCAGGAACCCGGTCCAAAGGAACAGGGTTCCTCCGAAGACTCGGCGGGCGAGCGCAACCTCGATGAGCTGCTCGAGATTATAGAAGCTGCAAAGAAGGCGCCTTCCGACGAACAGTGAAATGCGGGTGGCTTTGTTGGACCCGAGGCAGAGGGAGCCAGACAAATGCACTTTAGATGACACTGGACGCTGCTGTAGCTGTACATTGGATGCATTGCATACACCGCTTCATTCAGATATACTTGTATGTAAACTACATATTTCACGGCCATATTATTACGATATAGACGAGTTGCCCGTAGAACCCCTCAAAACCTCACGCACCTTCCCCATCGCAAATGCATACAGATAGCAGATATCTGGCACCCGTGTGCCGTGATAAGTTTCACGAAGTCCAAATATGTTGCTTTCTAATAATGTATACAGTTTTTCAGGCTCGGCAATTTGAGCCAGGGCTAGGTATAGATTGATGTTGGTATCTCTGATGTGTTCCCATCCCCAGTGCAAATGAGCCAATAACTCCTAGTGCCGCTCAATGGTGCCCAAAATAAACAAACTAGGGGAAAGCAAGGCCAGGAAGAGTAAGTGAGGGTTATCAGCCCCATGGAAACAAAGAAAATCTAGATGCGTAGGTAAAGTATAACAGGATTCGAGCCGAGCCAAACCCGGGCCCTTTTCCAGGCTCTTCTCACGGCGACTGGTCCTTGATAGGGCCGAGGTCACTCTGCACGCCAAGGGACCGGAGCCGCTGGGAGAGCAAGCCCTCGGCAGCAACCGGTGCGCCTTGCGATCCATTGGAGGACGTAACAGCAAAGGCGTTGCCGCCGTATCCAACGTCACCCCTGGTCAGCTTGCTATATGGAGGCAGCGCGGCTCCGTCGCTGCGGCCGAGGCCGTCTTCGCCATTATCGAGGGAACGGCTGCCGTCATCGCCACTACCGCCGCCGACACGACCCGACCATACCGCCGCCGCCATCGCAACCGACGCCGGCGAAAGTTCGTGGGCGTCTCCCGGTCGAATCGTCTGCGCGCCTCCCGTAGTCGCATCGCTGCCCTCGCTCGCAACGCTCTCGAGCCGACCCCTGGGCAGCCGGAGCGGGATCGGGTCGATGGGCGTGTTGGGACACACTCCTCCCGCATCGCCGCCGCCGCCGCCACCACTCGGGGTAGAAGTTCCAAAGAATCCGGGGGCGGTGAAACTAACGGGCGGCGCCGGGGCCGCGAACCGACCGCTATGATGGCTTCTGCTGATAGTGCTGATGCTGCTACTGCTTCCACCGCCGCCGCCGTTGGACGTCTGTAGCGAGCGGGAGACGCCGCCGTCCAACATGTCCAGCACGCCGGGCGAAGGCAGCATGTGGTGGCCGACACTGCTGTCGAGCATAAATCCGGAGCTCCGGCGCCGGAACGCCTTATCGGCCGCCAGGAGGGCGGCGGGCCCACTCATCTGCGCCGTCGCCGCGGGCGGATGCATGACCCGAGTGGGTTTGTAGGTACTGAAACGTGGCTCGGGGAAGGTAACTTCACTGCGGAGCTTCTCTTTGCCGTCGGGGACCCTGTTGGCGAAAACAACGCGCACGCTCTTGTAGAGATAGTAGCGTCCCTTGGAGGGACAACAGATGTGCAGGTGAATGAGGTACCGCAGGATCGGGCGCGCAGAAGCAGCCGCAGCAGCAGCCCCGTCGGGGTTTTCTTCTGAGGGCCCCTTGCCGACAGCCCCGTCGATGGGGAGGCCGGCGGAGAAGATACGTTGTCTGATGAAGGTTTTCGTGCCCGGGTCCATCCCAGCCAGGTCATAAGGCACCAGGAACAGCTTTACCGCCGTCTTGTTTTGGTTCTTGATGATGATTTGCAGCTGGCCCTTGCCAGGGATGCGATAGGATCCGCCGGGCGGCGCCCTGGGCGAGGCCGAACGCCGCTTGGCTTTGGTAGGGGCCTGAAGCCCGGCATCATCCGACAGCGCGGCCGTGAGCACGCCAGTTGGGGAGTCCCCACCCATGCTGACGTCCTCGGACTGATCTTCCATGGCACGGCGCGCCAAGCTCCTGGACTGCATCTTCCGCCTGGCCCTGCTCGCCTCACCTCCTTGGTTTGCGAGACCGTTCTCCAGGTCGATCATGCCGACGTAGGGGCTCGGACCGTCCTCAGACTTGGACCGGCCGTGCGAGGTGCTCGAGTAGCTGTAAAAGACGGCGGAGAAGGGGAGAGTCACATGAGGCGGGCAGCGGAGGCTCGGCTTGCACTTGCCTATGCCCAGCACTCCTATCTGGGCCAGGAAGTCTAGCGGTTTGGACGGGGTCGTGGACATGCGCCCACGCAGGATACTCTCCTCGTACGACCCTACCATGGATGCATGCTGGAGCGGCGACGAGTCGGAGCCAAACGAAGGTCGACGTGACCTGAGGAAGGCGGGTGTGCCCGGAGGCGGCTCGGTTGGGCCGGGAGAGAAGCTCGGGAAGGAAGCCAGGGAGCGGCGCGGCTGATGCGCTTGGTAGGGGTAGGTGCCTTCTCGGCGGACGCTGGATGACGGCTCGTGAGCCGGAGGGTGGGCCGAGGCCGTTCTGGCGCGCGGCGTGGGTGAGCCGTAGTCGTGCGACGTTAGAGTGTGACGGCGTGGGTTCCTTGCCATGACCGAGTCGCCAATATCAATGTTGCCCATGGGCACGGTAAAGTCGGCATCATCGTTGCTCTCAGACTGGACGAGCGGGCTGGTGGGGTGCATGTAGGCAAAGCTGGAAGAGAACGATGAAGACAGAGAGCTCGGGCCCGACCTGTGACTGGTAAACGGAGCTTGTGCGAACGAGCCCCTTTGCCTGGCCGGAGGTCGCCGGCCCCCATCCCGCGCTCCTATATCGATAGCGTTGGAGTGACGCGGAGGCGAGGTCGCCAGCCACGAGGTGGGAGAGTACTCAACATGGCGGTCTCTCTCCCGCAGCGCCTCCTCTGCCCTCCCTCTCGGCTGATGGGCCCGCGGCGGGGCGCTGTGCTGGGTAAAGTCCCCACTGTGCAGGGCGGACCTGGGCCTCTCGATGCCCAGACCGTCCTGCAAACGGTCCTCGGCCTCAGATGGACGGCTGGGCGGCCGGGCGGCTTGCTCGCTGGTTATGTCGGCCGCCGGCAGGAGGGCCGTCGGGGAGGCAGCCGAGGGAACACGAGTCCTCGTTGGGGACGGGGGACTCCGGTGGTGGAAGAGCGATTCGAGCTGGCGGGAACTGACATCAGCTGCGGGCCTGTCAGACAGGGGATGGACGGCGGACTTACATGGCGGTTGGGGATCCAAGTCGGACTTTCCCCGCGTTTGAGCCGCTCAATCAGCTCGGCGCGGTCTGAGGTCGCCACAGCCGGGTCCTGGTCGGGGGTCTTGGTTGGCGGGCTGTCGGGCAGGGGGCCTTCACACAGGTCGGTGCGGATGCTCTCCTCGGACAGGCGCCTCGAGGCCGAGAGCTGGATGGCGATGGGCCGGGCGGCGGCGGGAGGATCGCCATCGGAGGGACCAGGCGAGGTCGACCGGCGGCGGCGGTCCAGCTCTGCTGGGTCTTGGAACATGGGCATCGTGGGTGGGAGAAAGTGTGCGGGAGGTCACCTCTCAGGCATGGCGTGATGGGGCTGCCCTGCCCCTGCCTGCGAGCGGCCGACCTGCTGCCCTGGAGTGCCGGTGTTGGTTCTGCTGCTGCACTGGGCCGGCGTTGTAGTGTTTTTTCATGGGCGAACGAGAGGAAAATCTAGGTAATTGTTGGAACCGTGTCGTCGTCAAGTCAAGTCCCCCAGCTCGCCGTGGTGTCTTTGTTTGCTTTTTTTTTTCTACGGTTCGGGTCGGGTCGGGTTCGGTCCAAGTCTCGCTGCTGTGGCGGGCCAGAAGCACGGGTCTGGCCTAGAATTGGCTGGCAAAGAGTCATCGACCTGATTTGATGACCAAAGAAGGACTGGCGAGGAGGCCAAGCTCCATCGACGGAACCGGACGGATCCCAAGGGATCAAACCACCTGCAAGAAAAACCAAAATTAAGAAAAACCCTCGTCCAATTCATTCCCCAACGCACGACGCACCGACTCGGAGACCAGTGATGATATCACTGGGGGTCCCGTCCTGGCCGTGCCAGATTTAGAGTTGGGCTCCAATTTGGCTGGCCAGCACAGCAGCCTGCCAGCATCCTGCGACTGCCACTGCCGAGGCTGGGAGCACCTCCATCATTACGAGCATGGGCGCTAGTGAGCTGGCCAGGGGGGGACGCTGGAGCCACTGAAAGCTGCTGATTGCCGCCACTAGGGCGGAGGTCTGGTGATTTAAAATGGGGCCGCCAGTCCTACATTGGACTGCCCCGCATAACCGTGCAGGGCCCCTGGATATCGTCGGCAGGCTTGGGTTGGGGAAGAGAAAAAAAAAAAAAAAAAAAGCGATGCAGAACCAGCATCCATCCGAAGTTGCCAAGGCATGCTGCAACATCAAACGAGAAGCCGAAATCTGAAATTCTAGAAGCAATCTCAGCGGCATTCTTGTTTCCACAAAGGGCGAACCCATAACATATAGACTTGGGAAATTTGACTTTTTACACCGGACGGTACACCACTCAAAACACACAAGGGTGGACGTGCTGGTGCCGGGTAGGAACGTCACGAAACAAGACGTCCTCGTCTTGGGTAAAAGTCAGCAAGGGAAAGAAAACGAAACAGCGGGGGAAAATCATAAAAAAAAATAAGGGGCAAACATGCCAGCAACCGGGAAGAGGCGGCGCGATGACGACGCATCCGCCCCCGAGCCTGGCCCCAAGAACCGCCACGGCTTCCGCGTCGGCCCAGCAAACCTACCAGACGGACCTTGGCGGAGAAAACGTAAGTTTCAGCTCAGGCCCCGTTTCCGTGTACGGAATTATTTTGATATTGACGCGACACCTCAACAACAAGTGGCCAAGGTCAAGCAAGGGCTCATCCAACAGGCCAAGGTCAAGAAGCAGTATGCCAAAATCAAGGCCCGGCACCAGCAGGATGAGAAGTCACAGCATGGGAAACCGGTAGTATCTGGTGGTGACGATGACGGCGATGATGGTGATGGTGATGATGAGAGCCAGAGCAATGTGCACCCTGGCAGGCAGGCCATGCTCTACGGCACCGACGAAGCCGGAGGAGCAGCCGAGGATGGTGATGATGCCGGCGGCGAGCGCGACAACACAACAGCCACCGAGCCTAAGCCAGAAGGCGGCACCGCAGACCCCGACGCGCCGGCCAAAGAGGAGCGGCAGCGCGGCAAAGGCAGCGGCGGCCGGCGCAAACACGCCAGCAGCAACAAGCCAGACTACTTCCAAAAGGACCTCGCGGCCGCCGAGGAGCTCAGGCGCGCGGCCGAGGAGCGCGCCGAGCAGGCCAGGGCCCACCGCGAGGAGCGCGCCCGCAAGACCGCCGACCGCGACCGCATGAGGCGCGCCGTCGCGAAGGCCAAGAGGCCCGGCCCGGGAGGCAAGGCGAAGCTGGGCAGGGAGAGCAACGTCCTGCTGGAGAAGGTCAGGAGGATGATGGGCGAGGGTGGCGGTCGCTGACCGGGGCGTGCGTGCGCGCGCGCGCGCTTTACAGGTATTCTGTTGGTTTCGGTTCGGTTAGGGTCCAGGCTGTTCTGGGACCCCCCTATCCTCTTGGTATAATTATCCCTCCATAGGTAGCCTCCCCTCTACGAGGAATCGCCATGAAATAGGGATCTTTCGTTCGTCATTGATTCTCGTCCTGCCATGTCCCGTCGTATGACACCAAGGAGCGACGAGACAGGCCAAAGATCAAAAGAGTGAGCGGGCACTCCAGCCGATAATCTCCTTGTCAACAAAGATATTGAATATCTTTCCATGCAAAGCAGGCCTGGGATATCATTAAACCACATACGGACTAATGAGAAGACTCCACAAGAAAAGGAGAAAATTCAAAAACAGAGAACAAAGACAAAAACACGCCGAGGTATAAAAAGACCATGCTAGGAATTCTTGCGTGACCGCGTTTCGGTTGCGACGCATGCTGCAGGCTCCCAGACGGAATTCGGAAGGGGTCAAGGATGACAAGGGCTATATACAAAAGTGGGCTCGTACGGATTGAGATGAAAAGGGGAAAATAAGGGACGGAGAAGGAAGAGGCGTAGCACATAAAACCAAGCTTCTCTCAGTCTTCCGCGAAAATGATGTGGCTGTTTTCTATCACAAACTGCACGGCCAGGTTCTTTGCGTGCATGTCTGTCATGTCCTTCTCGAGACTGTGGTCCCGCATGATGGTAGGAGCGAAAACGACGGCCAGGTTTTTAGGAGGCATCTGCAGTGTAACAAGCGGTTAGCCAAACATGCTCTTAGGTGGCAGGTCTGAAGTTTAACAGGAATTTGCCACAAACTTACCAGGTTCTCAGCCTCACGTGCTGCAACTCTCGCAAGATGGAACATCAAGAACTCGAGGCATTGCCGGTGACGCTCCGGCAACATGTTGAAGGTCGTCCGCAGGTGCTGGCACCTTTCTTTCTCGTTGGCGATGGCTATACAAATGTTAGCAACAAAGAGCAAGAATATCGACGCCCGTCTCGCCTCGCGACCAGCTGTAAGAGGCACTTACCATTTGATTCCAGAACGCGTTCGTACACATCATACGTCAGGAGAGGAGTCGGCAGCTTGCGGAAGTACTGCTTCAATACGCTCGTCACGGCCGTGATGTCAAGACCGGGATCCGAGATGTCGAACTCGTCGTTCTTGTCGAAGCCCTCCTGCAGCGTCCGCACCTGCGAGTTGCCGCCCGTCTTGCGGTAAATTCCCTCCATGTCCATACCGCGCAGCTCAACCTCCTCGATGCACCGCGTCACAACACTTGGGATAAGGCGTCGCTCATAATCAGCCCGCTCAACGAGGTCCGAGCCAAAGAGCACATTTGGCGGCTCGGCCGCCAAAGTCGCCGTCGACACGTTAGCCATGGTCATCGACTTGGGCATGGGCTGCTGCTGCTGCTTCTTGCCAAAGAAGCCGAACGGCCGCGCGTTGTGATCGCTAGGTTGCCGGTTCTGTGGCCCGTTGGGCCCGACAGGTCCCAGAGGAGTGGCTGGCGATTCGACCTGTGCCACCGTCATGTTGTACGGCAGACCAATGTTGTCCGCCGTCAGGCCTTGGTACTGCCCGCCCCGCTCCCTCTCGTTCTGGAAGGCTCCCACGGCGCGGTTCATGCCCTTTGTCAGGTTCTGTGCCACCGTCTTGGAACCCTTCTTCCAGTTAAACTTCTTGACCTGGCCCTTGCGAATGTTCACCACGGTCGGGCCCTCGAGTATGGGCTCGTCCACATCGGTCGTCACCAGAGTGGCCCCTGTTTGTATGCTAGACGAATCAAAGTTGCCCATGGCGCTGTTTGGGCCCTTCTGGCCCTGGCCCGCGTAGATGCCGAGTCCATTGGGCGACTTGAGGTCCGAGGCCTGCGACTTGAACCGCTCCTGGATTTGGTGAGTGAGGTCATTGTTCATGTCGGCCAGCTGCGCGTTCTTGGACGACAGCTGCTCAAACTCGAGGAGGGCCCGGTCCCTGTCCGCCATCGCCCGGTTCTTCTCCTCCACCAGTTGGTCGCGCTCCGCGATCAGCTGCTCGATAGTGGCCGTCATCGAATGTGTGTACTTTTCGATCTTCTGTCTGAGCTCTTTGACCACCGTCTCTTGAAGCTCCCTCACATCGACCGGCTGGCCGTTTTGCTTGCCTCGCTCAACCACCGTCGCCAGCACCTCGAGCTCGCGCACCATGATTTCAGCCTGCGTGTCGAGGACCGTCACGGTCTTCCTCTTCTCGATGAGCTTCTTGTTCAAGTTTACCAGGTCCTCCCCAGCGCTGAACCGCCGCTCCAGCTCGGCTATCCTGTTCTCAGAGTTTCGGAGTTGCCTCTTAAGGAACGCCGGGTCATCCTGAGTCGCACCGTTGGCCGAAATTGGGCTGCTGATATCCTGGGCCTGATTCGGGTCCTCTGCTATGGGCGTCTTGGGCCACCTGGGAGACGCTGTCCCCCGCGTCGTCTCGCTCATGCTCCTACCGTGGCCGACGATCCGCCCGGGGTTTGGGGCGGCGCTTGACTCCACGCTGTTGTTGCGGCCGTGCCTCACAGCATTGGAGACACGGCGCAGAATCGAGGAAGACCCTTCGTCCGTACCTAGTATGCGGGCCATGTCTTCGTCCATACTGAAGTCACCGCCAGCGCTCCATCGGGGTAGTGCGGGCGAGGGGCCGGCCTGAGGCGAGGAAGGGTCGCCCCCACGCACAGGGGTCTGGGCCTCCTTGGGAGTCGCATGTGTCGGTGGCGGCGGGGGCGCACGAGGCTGCATGTATGCGTCGCTCAGCTTGTTCTCAGACATCGGTGGCCGAGGAGGAGGTCCAGGTGGAGTCTCTTGGAGGCCGTTGGCTGCACCAATGTCAGTACTTTCACATACGATCATCATCCTATCAAATCTGAGAGACTAACCATTGCGATGTCCGCTCGACTGTGGTGGCTCCTTTCTCAGGACTGCCCTCGAGGAGCTCGTCTCCGTGCGACTGGAAGCTAGGGAGTCAATGGACTGCCTGGGATCCTCCTCGTCTCTGTAGCGCGTCTCGGGTGAGCTCCTGGACGTAATCGTCCGGTCTATCTTGTGCTGTGGCGAGTCGTTGGATTGAGGGCTGTCATTGTTCCTCTGCGCAAGTCCATTGCTGCCATTATCAATCAGAAGGCCAGACTGCGAGTTGCTCCGCGAGTTCATGGCCTTCTTGCTCTTTGGTGCCTCCTGGAGCTTGAATTCTTCTGTGCGGCTGCTCGACATCTTGCGCATGTTGTCATCGGCCGTAACGGCAGTGTGCTTGACCTGGCCATCTCTACCGGCCCTCGACGACTTGGAAAGCTTGCGGCTCGGCATCTTGGGAGGGATGTTTTCGTAGTCGGATGACGGATGTCGGCCTTGCAGACCGATATGGGGCGTCGACGCCTGGGAGTCGGACTTCTTGTGGTCGGGAGCTGGCTCCTTGGGGGCCGTAAAGTAGTCCTTGTCTTTCATCCGCTTGTCAGATGTCGGGGGCATTGGACTCGGGTCCAGGGCCACGGGGATGAAGAAGCTCTCGCCATCGACGCCGCTCAGGTCAGGGGGTGCGTGGAACATGGACGAGTTGCGGTTGTTCCTGTAGCTGGCAGGAGCCAAGCCAAGGCTGTTGTCCCTTGCCACAGGTGCCTCCGACGTTGGCTCCGGAGACCGAGCAGGCCGCGAGCTACTCCTGGAATCGACTTCATTCTTCGTGAAGGCAGGCGTGGGCCGGGGCCTGGGAGATAACTCGGTGGGCGTGTCTGTGTCCTCGGGCGAGACTCGATCGTTTGAGAAGGCATTCGGCGGGATCGCGCTAGGGGGTAGGGCCGGAAGGGACTTGTCTGTTATCATGGGCGAGCCGTCTTTCTCCCTTGCTTTGGCCTGTGCGGCTGCTTTTGATTTCTTCCGCCGCCGTGCCATTAACGACTCATGACAGCTCATGCAAAAGATGCCCTGCGAAGTTCGAGCATATCGCAGGTTTTCGATTTTCCTCTTGCAGTTCCGGCAGCGAAAGCAGGTGGCGCAGAAGGCTTGGTCGCCAGTAAGGATAGCGAGGTCCTCGATCTTGTTCCCGCATGCACTGCAGCTATACGTGCAGTTGTTACAGATAAGGGAGCCATCGCCGAGGAGGAGGAGGTTCGCATCCGAGTCGAGCAGCGTGCCGCACGTATTGCACCGGAAACAGTTGAGATGCCATCGATTGCCGGCTGGAGATTGATTAGCAGGGTTGAACTTGGACAGGACAGCTTGCAGGCCGCTCTCGTTGAGCTCCATGGCCAGGCACTGTAGGTTGGGGGCAGGCAGGCAGGCAACGAGGCGGGAAGAGAGAGAGAGAGGGCCAAGAGACGAGAGGGTATCGTGGGAAGGGGATGCTCGAACCACGAAGGCTGTTACAGCCCAATGGCTCAATGGCTAACGAGGCATGTGATCAAAACACAAAGGGGATGGTTGCGTAGTCAACACACGGACGTACCCAGCTCGAACGCTTTGCCCTCTTCGAGAATCTCTCCGCAGCCTTTGCAGGGGAAGACATCCTCAGCGTCCATAGGACTATCCAGATAGTCGTCCATGGCTGCGTTGGTATTTCGTGGCGGGAACCTAGAGAGGCGTCAAGCCCCGAGGGTCGGGGTCGGGGTGGCCGGAGGTGTGAGAGGGGTCGACTGTCGAGCCGGGGATGTGCGAAGTTGGTTGCTCGAGCGAGCGGGCGGTCGATGGGCGCAGGTTCAGCGAGGACGCGTCTCGGGGAATGGGCGAGAAATTGTAATGAAGCAGGATCGATAGCGAGACCGGTAATGCTGAGACGGCATCGAGAAAGCGCAGGCCGGGAGGGAGAGGCAGGCACCGGCGTGTGAGGCGAGCGTCGACACTAGCAGCGGTAGCGCTCAGCCACGGGGTGCTGCGGGCGACAGGCGTGGGTTGAGGCGGCCGCGATTGCTCGACAGCCGGGAAACTGTCGAGTCGCACGGTTTCAGGAGTTGCAGTAGCCGTCCCTTGGTGGGTGCGCGGCAGCTCTCGCGGTGATGATGGCCGGGCTCGGCCGGTTTCTTGGCGCGATGCTAACTGGATGGTGGGACCCAAGGAATTAGAGAGATGCTTAGGGTGTGGCCGGACATGGCTGCAGCCTGAGGCTGTGGGATTATGTCTGCCGTTGTTTCCGACGACGACGCTGGTGCTGCTGCCGAGGCCTTGCCGCGGCCACCCACCACCCGTCTGACGGTGGCGGAGTTGGGGAACTATGTATCTTCTTACCGACTACGTAGACTGGAGGGGGGGCCCTCGAGCAGAGAGTGAGTTGTGCGAGCGAGAGGTGTCGGCCGGCCGGTCGACCTCGGCGAATAGCAACCAAGAAAGACAAGTCCCACTAGACCTGGCCAAATGGTGTGTAGTGTGCAACGTGAAGCCCGAGGCGCTCGAGTGTTGGGCGGCGAAGGTGGGCTCGGGGGGCTACGTGGAGCAGCGAGGTGAAGCGGTGGACAACGGCAAATAACGAACGTTTGGCCCTCCTCCTTTGTTTCACGCAGTCCAATGCCGCCTTAGCTGGGCAAGGGCCACGACCACTCGGTGGGGGAGAAAAAAAGAAAAGCAGAAAAAAAAAAAAAAGTACCGGACCAGAGGGTCTGCAGGAAGGAGAGGCGGTGGAGTCTTGGTGCTGCTCACCTGAGAAAGTCGAGTGCGGGCAACATGAAAGCCTGGGCAGGAGTGCTACCCAGGAACAAGCCCGCCGCACCAATCCGGCAGGGGAGCAATTGATGGTGGGTACAGCGCTACAGGTATTCTGCCAGGCCTCCACCTCCCTGTTACTCTCCCGCGCCAGGGTCTACGCACACACACCAGACACACACGCACCTACGGCAACGGCGTGGACTGAGTGGTACCTGCTTGTCGGGAGTCCCTAGGCGCCTGAGTAAACCGGACACAGCGGCCGCGGTATGCAGCCGAGGAACAACCCCCTTTTTTGCTTGTTTTTAAGTTTGAGGCGTCGGCCAGCTTCTCTGTCGAGAAAAGCTCAATTCACCCAAATGCCAGCTGCCATCCCACGGTGTTGGCTCAATGCCAACCAAGGTCGCAGCAGGAGGACCCGCCAGAGCCCAGCCCCACAGATGAGTTCAAGAGGGACCTGGCCTGGCCCCCCCAGCCGTGCCTGGCCCTGGGAGCGAGCACGCACAGCAGCCTCAGGAGCTCTCCATCATCAGAAGGGAAGAAAATGGCCGGGCCAGGGGCAGCAGACCCTAGGGGTACGGGGGGTGCGGCGTGGTCCTGCTCCTGGCGGGCAGGGATCAAAGGGCCCCTTTGGGTGTGCAATCGAGGGACGGCCAAGGCAGGCGAACCAGACAGAGACATTGAAAGGAGCCAGGCTCTGGGAACAAAATTCCAACGCTGCCTCAACCCTCAAATCACTCGAGACCTCCACTGATCGGCATGGTTCCGATCAGGCACGCAGCAGGCACACGTCCTCTGTTCTGTAGCATTCGCGATTTGCGAGTTGCGACCACAGACGTCGGAGCAGGCACAGACCTTTTCGGGTCGGCGCGGAGTCGTGAAGATTTCTGCATGGGACAGACATGCCCAGCAAACATGCATCGTGAGCTCCCTCAGGCCTGGCTGATGATTGTTGGGGCCATCGGATGCAGGCCGAGCCATCAAGGTGGGTGGCTGGGTGCACCCATGCTTCCGTTCTCTGTTTGGCTAAGAGCTCGTCCGCACGGTTCTTGACCGACGACCCCTATTTTTGTGTCTTGGATACTCCGCGAGTCTGGCCTTGTCACTTGCACTTCTCGGGAGTTGTGCACTGCACAACGGCCGCCGCCGAGCTGGAGCTGGACCAAAAGCTTGATGGGGCACCTCCCATGGCACCAGCGCAGCCAGCCGCGGGATATGTCCAAGGCCCAATGCGCCCGGGGCTGCTCTCTGGCGCCCCTTGGGTGCATGAGCTGGAATTCATGGAATGGCAGATGATGGTGTGGGTTTCCGTGTGATTTCAGATGCCATTGGCGGAACCAGCCTCGCGCTCGCATGACTTTGATTCTCCCTCTGCCCGCTGCGGCAGCCACAGCGCAGGGAATGTTGGCGCAAGCCGTGCCGGCTGCGTGGATGATGCAGCGAGCGAGCGATTCAGCCTCTCGGCTCGGCAGCAGCTGACAGGAGACACTCCCGACACACGGCGCCTTTGAATCGAACCGTCACATCGACCAGCGGGAACACTTGGCCGATGACGGGCTTGGGCCCAGCCGGCTGGCCGCCCTGGCTGTGAGTTCCCTGCGAGTGTGATGGGCGAGCCAACCACGGATGGGATACATGGATGGCGGCTACAACAGAGTCAGAGGGGTATCCAACACTCGCGAGCGCGCCAGGTACCACGGCGGCGTCCCAGACATCAAATATGCATCTGATCTGGCAACGGCTGTGCCTCTACCGTTGATCCTCGGTGAGTCAATATCGACCAGCATTGCTTGTGCTACGTGAATCCTGCCCATCATCCCTCGGCGAGGCAACTTGTATCGGACGATTGCATTCATTTCCATTCACGAGGTTCCATCTGCCCCGACTGTTCTGACGCCGCTCGTTGGTGGGGGTTGCGTCCATTTCGACAGCCAGCCACGCCCCAGCCCAAGGATCACGCTCCCACGTCGTTCTGCCGAGTGCGACGTGAGGTTGGATAGAAGAGCCCGAGAGGGATGTGAATATTGAACCAAATAAATTGATAAAATAAAAAGGGAAAAGGGGGCTCAAAGGAACCACCCAAGTCCCCACCCATCTACGTGAAACGGCGATTCACAAACAACAGAGAGATGGGCCGCCTCCGCGATCACATTGGCCCTACCGTCTAGGCGAGCTCCTCTGCCTTAGTTTCGGTCCATTTTGGTCCCACCAGCCCCAATCTCTTTTTCTCCAGATCTAGCCGCGGTCCCTTGAGGGTTGCGAAGGAAATCAAGAGAACCGGATGCCTTTTGTTTTCTTCTCAGGGGGCTGGGGCGCCGCTTTTCCCGCCTGCGCTTGCTTGGATCGCCTCGGTCCGTGCAGCGCGCGCCAATTACTGCCCTTTCATTCCAGCGCAGGCCTGGAAGTCTGTCAAGCCCTGTCGACGCCGTCGCAGAACATGCATGTAGGAGCACGCAACGCTAGTTCTGGATTGGTAGCGATCGACTGTGCAGCGAATGGCTGCATCAGACCTGGAACGGCAGCCAAGAACATTAGAAAAATAAAGCACACACACACGCACACGCACACGCACACCACGCACCATGCACTTCGAGATGCTGGTATGTATTTGTCAAGTGAGACTAGCCCTCCTTGGGACATATATTTTGCCAAATAAACTAGCCTTTTCCTTACCGCCACAGCGGACTACATGGAGGGTAGGCACCTTGTGCAAAACAAAGGTAAGGGATGGACGGCCCCGGAAGGATGCTCACGTTTCAAAACATTTCGCCTCCATGCCGTCCCTCCTCCTTCTGGCCCAGAACTGGCAGGCATCCATGGGCTCAGGCACGCCTTCGGAGGAGAGTTTCCAGGCACTGAGTTTCCTGGTGCGTGCTCAAAAGAAGGACTTCCCGAGATGGAAAGAACCTATGTGTGCAGGGAACTCGTCGACTGGCATGATCGACAAACACGCTTCGCCTCGTCTAAATGCGGGCGGCGTCAAAAACGTCAACCCGGGCAGGGCGTTGTCGGCGGGGAGGGATTTCGACGGCCTGGCTCCCTGGCCGGCCAACCCACCCTCGTCGGAGTATTAATAGACTTGACGCCCTCCAATTGGTCGGCTTGTTTTTTCGTGGCTCCCGCGTGTCATGGGTCTCCGGTTGGATCACAGCACGTTCCTCAGGTTTGTCGGTTGTGGTTGCGAGTCCGACAGGAGGAATCAGTCTCCGCTCTCGTCAGACAGACGCGCACCCTTACCATCAGGCTCGCCGTCCTCCGCCGGTTCCGCCGGTGCAGACTGTGGGGGATTTCCTTTTCCCAGTTGGAAACGTCCCTGTGTGCCTCCGTCACCGATATACATGTACTTCCGCTGGTGGCACAGGTGTCGCCATCCCCTTTTTTTTTCTTTTCCCCTTACTTTCTTCTTTCTTGCTTTCTTCTTTCTTGCTTTCTCCCTTGTCCCTGCGCTGCTCCCTCGCCATCTGTGACGGACTCACTAGCGCACCACAGTATCGTGTGCTAGTGCTCGCCCAAACCCTAAGTAGGGTGTCACTAAAACCCATGCACCTCGCCGTTTTGGGATCTGTAGCAGGAAACACTACAGGGGAGGACATCGGATATGTGCACACGACAGAAAACGTGGCGACACTGGTTCATCTATTCGAAGTGCTTCCAGACTTGCACAGGAAAAAGGGGGGTAAGTGACGATACACAAAAGATTGGCCCATCCGAGTTCCGACCACCCATCACCCAACAGTCCCTCGTCCCAAGAAAGAGATTTGATTCCTGAGCTCCGAGAGGAGCCCCCTGGAAACGATATCCGATAAGAAAGGAAACGAATGGCCTGTAGAAACTAGTGTAATGGACGACGCCATCGTCTGGCGCTATTCGAAGCTGCGTCGCACGAAAAGGCCGGAGGGTTCTCTTCAATTCCACACAAAAATACGAATACGGAAATCTTGAAAAACAAAGAGACATGATACAGCCATGAACCGTGTTGGTAAACACCATATCCGCAAGGGGAAAAGGCGTCCTAAAATGGGAGTTTGCGAAAATCCAAAACGGATGAGGAGACTGAAGAGACCAAGATCAAAGTCTGTGTGTTCGCCTCCCAACCCACCGCTGAGGATCTACGAGCCTCGTCGATCATACAAGGGACGGCATGAACCTGACCGCCACGATAATAGAAATAAATAAAAGAAGAAAGTTACCTACCACCGAGCGAACGTGACCATGTAGGGGCACCCCCTCGGCGATGGAACATCAACGCCTGTGGCCTAGATTGTGGGACCCGACCCTAACACAGACGCACCATTCAACGATATGCTTCTACGCGTTCATATTCTTCTCGGCAGCTACCACGTGAAAAAAAAAAAAAAAAAGAGACAAACATTGGCCAATGCAGAGACACCAAGTTACCTAGGCAGACCTCTTGCGAAACGTAGCCTTCTCGACAGAGGTACAAGGGCGCACGGAAGCCGTGATGCAGGAACCCGCGTGGCCGAGCCTCACGGGCTTCTAGACAAATCCGGCATTGATATCGAGACGCCAATCTAAAGATACAAACTCGGCGACAGAAAAGGGGTCCCGCCCACTCCTAAGCAAAGGCCCAAGTGAATACCGATATGACAAACTTTCCAATTCAAACAAACCAATGTACTGCGTATAATATGACCTTGGTATGACGGGAATGTTTCAAGCGGGCTCGTCTATTTGCTGTTTGCTACCACAAAAATATGCTCAGCGAAAACAAGCAAGAAGGCAAAGGCTGGTAATCTATACACAGACGGATAAATACAAAAAGCATATGGCGTCTCGGAACGCGGTTTACAATGTACCAAGAAACAACGGAAAGGGAACGCAGAAAATGGAAAAGAGAAATGGAGAAGCAGGAAAGAAAAGGAAGACCCCGAATCCCCGCCGTCCGTGTCCTGAGCACCCATAGTATACAAAGCTTCAGAAAAGGTAGAACGAACAGAGAAAGGATGGAATGTGTTCGCCCTCCATATCCTTTTTTTTCCCGGCTCGAATGACCCAGTACTTCCACCCCCCAACTCCCAGCAAATACAGACTCCAGTGAAAGGGCCCTTTCAATCAGGCACAGACCCAGCCCGGTGCGACACGCCGAGATCTGCGTTCTATTTTAGGACTGCAACCCGGCATTGGTATTAAATTAAAAAGGCGTAACTGAAACGAGATGACGACGCGGGGAACAAATGAAGAGCACGCGCATAAAAAAGAACCAAAATAAAAGGGATGGCCAAGAGGCGGGAGGGCCCGGCCGGGTAACGTGGACGGTGGTTTCAGCACGCCGTAACCGAAGCGGCGGCCGCGGCGGGCGGGGCGGACCCGGCGACCTCTCCGTGCTCCCGCTGCCGCTTGACGATGTAGTAGGTGATCAGGCTCTTCGGGTCGTCCTTGACGCCCCTAAGGGCCTCCCAGAAGGCCGCGTCGCCCACGCGGGCGTGCAGCGCCACGCAGAGCTGCACGGCGTCCATGCGCACTCCGGACTCGTGGCTGTTGAGGCACCGGGCCGCGAGGCCGCTGAGCGCCGCCATCTCGATTTCGCTGGGCTGGAAGCCCGGCTGCGAGTCCACCGTCTGCTTCAGCACGTGCAGGCCCATGCTGAGGGACCGGCACCCGCGCGCGTCCATCTCCATCTCCTGGAGGGCCTGCGTCAGGACCACAGTGATCTCGGGCGCGTCGCCCAGCATGACGAGCTCGTCCGCCAGCAGCTCCATTCCCGAGACAATGTGCGTCCGGGACTCGTACGCACGTCTCGCATCCAGGAGTGACTCGAGGCCTCGAGACACGTGCGGCCGGAAGTTCTGGCTCGACTTCTTAAGAAGCAGCTTGATGGTAGCAAGAATTTGCGCCTTCACATCCGGTACCTTCTCGGGCGCCAGGTTGCTGAGTGGAGACTGCAGGAACTCGAACAACCCCGTCAGGAGGTTGTCAAACTTATCGTCCGAAAGTGGCAGCTTGGGGTCGCGGAGCACTGCCTGCAGCTTGCGGAACCCGTGAACGTCCAGAGATTGAGCATTCACTTTGCTGATCCCGCTTTCGAGCAGCCGAGCGTTTTGCTTGACTTTGTCGGGGATGCCGCCATTGGCAGGGTCGGCAGCTCCAGTCCCGTCCATAGAGCGAGCGAGGTGCGCCGCGTCCGCGTTGACAGGCCTATCCTCCAAGACAGGGTGCGTCATGACGGGCTTGGGAGTAGTCTGGCTCGCGGTTAAGGGATCTTCGTAGACTTCCAGCGGCTTCGAAGCATTATTAGCCGGTATGACTGGCCTTATCTCCGGCTCTACTTCGGGGACCACAACGACCAAGTCCGGAATGGCTTCCCCGGTTGGTTCCACGGTTGGCTCCGCCACTGGTTCCGCAGCCGGTTCCATGACAGGTGCGACTATCTTGGGTGTCGGGGAAGCCACCTTGGTCTCGTCAAGCTTTGGAACCTCCAGGCTAAGGTCCTCATCGGGCCTAGACGGGCTGCTGGACGCCAGACTCTTACTCGGCGCAGCGGCTTTTGGCCTGACAGGAGTGCGTTTCGCCTGGATCGGCTTTGGTGGACTTGCTCGAGGAGAGGGCGCAGCAGCCTTACTTGCCATGCCCAGCTTCGATGGGGATGGAACATTCGGTTCGCTAGCTGTCGCAGCGTGTCCTGGCTTTGTCCTTGTGGTCGTTCTCCTAGGCGATCCCGCAAGAGACTTTGGCGTGACAGCATTTGGCCGGCTCTTCTCGGGCGGGCTGCCATGCTCGAGGGACGGCCCGTCGTGTGAGCGCACCGAATAAGGGCCTGCAGTCGCGGGCCTCGGGGCCACCTCGGGCCTCTTCCGCGGCCGCACAGGGGCGCCCGACAGACTGTTGGGCCCGGCAGCAGCCGTCTGCTCTGGCCGCTGCCGAATGGGAGGCTTGGATGTGCCGTTTGTAGCTGCAGTCGTGGCAGTCGACGAGGCCGAAGAGGTCGCGCGCACGGGTGAGAAGTGGGCCATGGCGCTTCCTGGCCTAGACACGGGAGTCTTGGATGCCATTGCTTTCTTTTGGGCTAGCATTGCCTCTCTTAGGGACGGCTTAGACGCGGTCATTGTGCTCCTAGACAGACCCATGCCTGGCCGGGCCCGACCCTCGACTTCCTTGGGCGAGGTGCCCGAATTGCCGGCGCTCTTTTGCAACAGCTTCTGTGCGGTTGCGTCAAGGGCGGCCATGATGGCTTCGGCCCGGGCCGGCCAAGTTGCCGCAAACACCCAGTAGGTGGATCTCATGCTTTCACGAACCCCCGGGTTAGGATCGGCGAGCCCCTTTTTAATACACTTTTCTATCAGGTCTAAGCCTCCTGTGTGCTCGACGTGGGACTTGTGGTGGGCCTCTTTGTTCAGCAACGTCTTTAGCCAGCCAGTCGCGTAGCTTCTCGGCTGGACGTTTTTATCCTGACAGGCGCCCCAGACGTGCTGCATGATCCTGGCGTTGTAAGTGACCTTGCCAATCAGTGTGTCCACGGTCACATTTGCCAGTTGCGAACTGATCTTCTTGGTGGCGGCGCAGAGTTTGATGAAGGTCTGCATCAGGATCTCGACCATCGGATCTATGCCCGGGCCGTACGCGACGGCCAGCTCCTGGATGAGGCTGCAGCCCTCCTTGGAAAGACTAGTTCTGAGCGAAGTGACCGCCTTGATGATGCCGTCTAGCAGCCCACGGACGTGGCTAAGGAAGGGTTCATGGTAATCCGAGACGGCGTTGCCGGCCATCAAGCGACGGAGCTTGTTGACGCTCTCCTCTCGCTTCAGCCAGTTCTGCTCCGTCTCCTTGCCCTCGAAATGGAAGTGCATTTCCCTGATGATCTCATCCAGCTCCCGCTGGGTGTTGACGTATGTGGGGTCGACCTGTTCGGGCCTGCCGTCGATGAGACCCGGCGTTACAGGCCTCTCGGACGGAAGCGAGGAAACGCTCGCAGCGAGGTTCTGGCGAACCGACCGCGCCGACTCGGGGCGGGGAGGTTCGAGATCGGAGGCCGCGGATGAGGGGCCGGTGGGGACGAGTTCTTTGACGATGGCCTGCTCGATCGCAGGGCGGACCTTGAAGTTCTTGAGCTGCTTCTTCAAATCCGACTTGGCAGCGTTGGGTGCATTGCGGAAGAGCTCGATGACAGTAGTCTTTGCGACATCGCGCACCATGCCGTCGGCGTCCTCGAGCAGGTCCATCAAGACGGGAACATAGGCGCGGAACGGCAGACCACTCTCTCGGTGCATCTAGACGCGCGATTAGCAGCTACGCGGCGACGGCGATAGAACGGAGAGGGGCAGTGGGGAAGGGAACTCCTTACCTGCAACAGCCAGTGCATCCCCGCCTCCTTGGCCCTGGGGTTCTTACCCACCATGGCGACGTTGCGGACGGATCGCTCGACCTCGGCAGGGGCGGCTTTATACATGGTGATGAGGGCCTGGGTGGCAATGGCCCTGAGCTTTTCCTTTGGGTCGCCCAGCTTGTCCACGATGACGGGCAGGGTGCGCATGGCCTCCTTCAGCAGGTACTTGGGCTCCTGCCGGGACAGCCGCGTGAGGAGGTGGTTGAGCGCAGTGAAGCCGGCATTGACGAGGACGGCGTGCTGCGCGGTCGTGGCCAGGCGCAGGGCCTCGAACAGGGGCACGATGCAAGTATCGGGGACATTGTGCTGCTTGATGCTGGATTTGATCGAAGCCACCAGCTGGACCTTGGAGTCGACGGCGATGTCTTTGCGGAGGAGGGTGAGCACGTTGGCCACTTGCTCGTCGTCCAGCTTTTCGGCCATGGCGCCGAGTCGTGGGAGCAAGAGAGCAGTGCGCTCGAAGCTCCTCTACGATAGAGGTTCGGGGGCGTGCGAGGAGGAGCAATATCGAGGGCGTTATCTGGGTCGAGTTCCGTGGTGTCTCTGTAAGCTTGGGGACGCGCGCGATGCAAAGTAGCACAGTGTTTGCGCGTCGGTCATGGGGCAGACAGCACGAGCAATGCCTTTCTCGCATGCGGATGCGACGGGCGAGAAACATACCAGATATCCAGCATTGGAACAACCAATTTTTTTTTTTTTATTTTTTTTTGCGCAGGCCGTTGGTGAAGCACCTCGCGACTCATCTGGCTGCGCTGGACGGGAGATTTGGGTCGGGGCCACCCCAAGTTCGTCCCTCAATCTTGACGCTTGCCCGATTGGACCAAGACCACAACACAGACCAGCATCGACTTGCGACCTGTTGCCGGGGTGCAGGGGGCCAGGTTTGTGTGGGGACTGCACGGTCTTCGGGACGGACGATTGGATACAGGGCCCGGCCCCACAGGCACCGATGTCATGGAGGGGCACTGGTCGCAGGAGAAGGTGCCCTCCCGAGGGGCGCGCATGAGGGACGGTGGCAGCTCATTCGTTCTTTGCGCTATTTACAATACTTCGGATCCGGACGGCAAAACAAGGACAGTCAGAGAGGATTTGGTGTTGCTGTTTGGTGTGAGGCCTCTCGCGCGACGGAGCAAAGTTGGCTGCGCGTCGTAATCTCCCAGGGGCCCCAACATTATTGGACTTGACGCTTGCTGCTTCGGGTTATCACATGTGCGACTTAGCTTTGCTAATCTGTTCTTCAAACCTCAACTAAAAGAGGCAGAGAGATCCCTTGCTATGGCGCGCGCCATGCAGATTGGTGGGGCCGAGGCTGTTGGCCGCTGGGCCACCTTTGGATAGCGTCGGACGCTGACGCTTCCACGCATGTTGCAGGTAAATTGGTGGTTTTCTTTCGTGCATGCAATACGGAGAGAAGCAGAAGGTGAAAAACAGGGAAAAGAACGCCAGAAACTCAAACAACACCTGCCATAGCGTGCTTCCATGGCAATCATCCGAAAGGAAGACCTGACCTCGCCGGCCCCTCAGCTCGGTCAGATATTCATGCCACCTACATCCCAAGCGGGCGGCGCCGCACCAGCGCCCTCGGCCACGCCAACGCTGTCGATCGGCTGCCCCGTGCCCCCACCCAAACCCTCAGCCATCATCGGCGGCGAGGGAACGAGCGGGGCCGGCGCCGACGACACCCCCGTACCAGTAGCCTCGTCTTCGTCGTCGCAGCAGCTGCATGCTCCCTTCCCGCAGCCCAAGATCCGCCTCGAGGTCCGCGACGTCCTGCACGAGGGCGCGCGGCGCTTCCTGTCCCTGGTCGACGCTTCGGCGCTGCTGCCCCGCGCGGTATCCAACGTCCAACGCATCTTATACAACAGCCCCGCCGACCACACCACCCACTGTCCGCCCACCCGCTCCGTGACCGTGGTCCTGCGCGATATGGACGGCATCGCCTACACGACCGGCTCCGAGCTTGATAACGACCACAAGGAGATCCACTTTTCACTGCGCTACATCGCCGGCGTCAGCAGCAACGACAAGGACGGCGGCCGTGGCAGGATCGCGCACGAGATCGACGGCGTCCTCACCCACGAGCTCGTTCACGCCTACCAGTGGAACGCCAAGGGTACCTGCCCTGGCGGACTGATAGAGGGCATCGCCGACTTCGTGCGCCTGCGCTGCAACCTGGGCCCGCCTCACTGGCGCAAGGAGCTTGACGGCAGTTGGGATCGCGGCTACCAGCACACCGCCTACTTCCTCGATGACCTGGAACGTCGCTACGGAGATGGCACCGTCCGGAGGATAAACGAGAAGCTGAGGACAGCCGAGTACCAGGAAAAGGCCTTCTGGACCGAGCTCTTGGGGCGCCCCGTTGAACAGCTTTACGAGGACTATGTGAAGAAAAGCAAAGAAGATGAGAACTAGCTAGCGATGGGCAAGAGAAGCCACGACAACTCTTTTGGCATGCGGCTCTTTAAGTAGTTCGCCTAGCATGACTAAGAGGTGCCTAAGTAGATTAATGGATGAAGATGTGCCGTGACTCTTCCTGAAAACTAGTTTTTATGACTGTTCCAAGATGTTTATATGTGACATGGTGTGTACGTCAGGACAGATCTGTCCGATCACTTCCAAAATCCCACAAAAATCTCATGTAAAAATGAAGCTGTCAATAGTCTTCGCAATGCCGTCCAACGCCTGAATATAGGAAACCCAGAAATGAAAAACAGGAGACAATGGAAGGCTAGATAATACTGGCCAAAAACAACACTGACATTAGACAGGATCAGTGATTCGGGGGGCGGTTCCGGTTCGTCTTAGGCACGGATGTGTCCAGCATCGCTCTCGCTAATGACGCTCCCGACCTCGCTCCAGCTCACGGGGGTGGCAATGCCGTCGTCCTCCTCATCATCGCTCACCACGTCGTAGTACACAGTGGCCTCTTGACCGTTGGTGGCAGGCGCGGTTTCGTTGCCGAGATCTTCTGATGAGCTGATGACAGAAACCGAGTCGGTGGGCGTGAGGACTCCCTCGCTAATGAGCTCCGGCTCCGACATCGGGCCGGCAGGCGAGACAGGAAGCGGCGAGTAGAACCCGGGGTTTGAGTTCTGGGAGCCCTGGGCCCACGCTTGAATGCTCGCATAGGCACCCCGATCCGTGTCGTCCTGGCCGGCGGTCATGTACTCGTCTGGCCCCAGCTCGCGCTCGATAGTGTGACTATCCTCGCTGGCGGGCTGCTGCCGCTTCTGCAGGTCGAGGTGGGCAGCAGCATCGAACAGCACAGCGGAAATGTTGTGGTCGGCAGAGGCGGGGAAAACGGTAGCAGAGGACGACATGTCGGCTGTAGCAGGCTTCTGGACAGGGGAGGCGGGCTCGGTGGCAGTGGCGCTGTAGATGTCGGACATCTCGTCCCGACCGGGCGAGATGATGTTGGGCTGCATAACAGGGTGTTGCTCATCGAGTTCGATGCCGTTCTCGTCAGCGAAGGGGTTGGCGGGAGTCCACGACTTGAGCCCACGAACGCCCTCGGGTCCGCGGCGACGGAGAAGGCCCTCGTCGTCTCGTCTGGGGTCGGCACCAGTGTTGAACACGTAGGTTCCCTGAGGGCTAGATCTGTCGCGGTGCAGGAAGTCGTCGAACGTTGAACCGTGGGTGGGCTTGGGGGGTACCGGGGGTGGCGTCTGCTGGTGCTGTTGGGGGTCCTTCTGGCTAGTTGCGTCCTCTTGGTCCTTTTTCTGGAGGCGAAGAGAATTCCAATACATCAGTTCCTCACGCTGCCTCCTCTTGGTCTCTTCGTCGGCGTCGACACCGGGCTCTGCCCGCGATTGCATGAATCCCTCGGCATCCTCCGGCCTGTTGAAGATGGGGTCTTGCGGGTTCGGTCTCTGGTCGGGCTGGATGTTGTCGCCTAACGAATGCAGGGCGATGGCGATCTTGCGGCGCAGGTCGTCGGCCATGCGCCTGAGTTCGGGGGATTCATAGACAGCGATGGCAGCCGCCACGGCCACCGACACGGCGATGACGCCGGCTGAGAGGGCAGCTTGGTTAACTGGAGGCATCTCAAGGAAACCCAGGTGAGGCTAGTTGCAGCGGGGTGGATGCACCGAGCGGGAGGGGTGGGGCCGCAGCGTGCAGTGGGGAGAAACCGCAACTGGGGAGAGAAGAGGCACAATGGTGAAAGGTTTGCAGCGGCCCAGAGACTTTACAAGCCGTGCTGCTTCTTGCAGGTTAGGAAATAGAGAAAGAAAACGGCAGCCCAGCATCGACCGTCCTAGCAACGGGATAAACAGGCCGTGAAAGGAGGCTAGGCTGGTGTGGGGGCAGAAATGGATTGCGTAGGCTTATTTCTCGCCACACTGTCCACGCCCGAGGCAGCAAACTGTCGCCACCACTGATGGCCCTGAGCGCTTCGCGGTTGGCCACGGGTGCACAATAAACCAAGCCGTGACAGCGCAAATCAGAAATCAGGCGGGGTAGAAGCCGACCGAATGATCTTGGGAGAGTGCACTGTTTTGTGTACCATCACTTGACGAGGGTGGAGAGACAGACAGCCGTGCCTGTCCAATGATCTGGAGATTCTCGACCGTTGTCAAGGAGAAGGGTCTGGTTTCGTACCTTTCGCTGCTAACGGGGACATACTGCCCCGATTCCGCGAGCAAAAGAGCCCGGCTTGCTTGACAAAGCACGATATTCCTGCAGGCGGGTGGACAAACGATGGATGTCGGTGTAAGGAATCCGATGCAGTTGCACCGCGATACGCCGGTGCAAAGAATAAGAAGGAGGAAAAGAAAGGACAAAGATGAAAGAAAGAGGAGCTAGGTTGAGCCAGAGTGGCGGAGTGCGCGACGAATCAATCAGTGGAGGTCACGCAGCCATGCCCTCATGGAGCCCGCCCAGGCCGCCCGTGGAGGCCGAGGCGCAGGGCGCTGCCTGCGCGGAGGGGCACGCAGCCCAGCGCACCCGTTCGTGAGCCGTCCTCCAACTAACCAACCAACCGGACTGGAACGACCCCAAACAATTGATCTTTTAGGCTGACGCAAGCGCCCACGCACGCCGAGCCTTACAGATGGTTCGAGATTGCACTTTTGTATGCATCGATTATGCTTATTGAAACTCTCTTGCCTCAAGTCCAGCTGTCGGAACTTGGAACACTGACCCCAATTAAAGCCATACCATACAGCAAGCTCACGATGATCTTGCTCCCTCAAGACAGCCTTGTATTCGAATTTTATATCTCGCTAGCTTATGGCTCATCTTAGACTGATTTGGTCGCTTTTGCATATATCCCGGGGCAGCGTCTAGAAAATGATCTAACATCGGTGCCTCGCGCGTTTCGACTCAAAAACCCTCAGGCTCTCGCTTCTCGATCGCGCGTAACTTGAGCTGCCGCTTCTCGGTCCCAAGCCGGCGCTCTTTAGCCGTAAGCGACGATGAACCCGGATTCCGGTTGAGAGAGAACGCCTCCAGAGCAGGAGGAAGAGGGACCCGCTTGAGTTCGGTCGACTCAGCCACGAACACCGTCCCCTGGCGCCAGGCACATGTTCGACAACTCGGATAAGGGTACAACTGGTTCCATTTAGCAGAAAGTTTTAGTCGCGACTAAGATCTTTTCACTTTACGACGAGGAATCGACATGATTTTTCCTTTGCCGAATGGAATCAAGGTGTTTCCCAAAGACATAGTTCCTCAGCTGACGATTGTCAACGACTTGCGCAGGTGACCAAGATGATAAACGAGATTTTTGACAAGTAGCAAATCTGAGCTCACTCATACCGAGGACTAGGACAAGTAGCCTGAAATACCTGACGACAATGACAAAACTCGCTAGGATAAGTATGGTGTCAATCCGCGCCCCCCATACTTATAACATCGGCCTTTACGTTTGGCAGATGCTACATCTATTTGGCGAGATCCGCGATATAAACCAGATACATTGAAGAGGACTCGTAGCTGCTGTCTTTTATTCTAGCGCCAGCGCGTTTTAACCTTGCCAGAAATCGCCAACCCAGATGCCGACCCAGACACAACACCAACAAAAATAGAGGATTCCTGGCTAACCAATATCCCAGGCGTTCAGCCTCTGTCGGGAAGTGTAGCAATGGTGTACATCGGTCTCTACGATTCCCCGCATTTTCTTCCGACGAGGAGGGGAGCATGTATCCCGGAATAGTGACGACCCAAAGCGCTTACACGAAATCAGAGCCCTAAATAGTTGGAAGAAGGATTTGTGCAGCCGGTTTGCATAGAGTATGTGTGGGATGTTGGCCGCGGTTTGAGCCAACGGGTACAGCCACCAGTCCAAGTCAGGGTCATCCGCAACCCATATCCCATTTGCGTAAAACTGCATGCTTCTGCCGCTGAATATGCTCGCTGCAACTTACGACCTGTCAACAGGCATTCCGGTTCCCCGCCACGCCCGCTTACCCGGGGCTCTTACAGATATACAGAGTATACGCCAATAAACTTGACCGCAATCCGCGCGTCGAAATGGGAGGCCTTCCGCGGGGAGACGGATGTAGATCCGTCTGACCCCTGACCTGGTCGGTCGGGCTCCCGTCCTGTGGATCGGTGGCTCAGCTCCGGTCGTCTGTGTGGCTTGCCTGATGGGCCATGTCCAAACGTCCCCTGTGGCGTATTCGTTCTGGTCGAGTTGTGGATGTTGTTCCTGACCAGGGAGCCAGGGTCCGGAATTATTTTGTCACACGCTTTTTTGCTGAAGCGAGCTTGCCTGGTGCGGGTAATCCACGTCGCCAGGGTGGTTGAGGGGGTGCAAACTGCACGTTGGGCTGCTGCATGTGCTCGTTATGCCGCAGTCATATGACGTTTAGTCGCCCTCGGATGTTTAACTTCGGGAACGCGCGCCAAGCTGCGATCTGCCGCAAAGCTTGGCCAAGCTTAGCACTGAATCGAGAAAGCTTAGCCAGAGTGGCCTCCGGTATTTATCACGGCAACATGGAAATGCGCGTCTAGCAATGCTGATTCCCCCAATCATATTGACCTGGGCATCTTTCAAGCCGGGAAATGGAATGGGCAGATATGAACGTACAAGCTCCCTGGCAGGGGGATGGGATATACACCTGTAGACTTGAAACTAGCCTAGTGGAGCGGGGGGGAGGGCAGACCGGACCAGACGTCATGCCACCTGGACGCGCCCAAGCTGCACATCGAGTTGGATGGTTGGGCCTGGGATGCGTCAGGACCACTGCCGTCTCGGGTGTAGCGTCGCCGGGCCTTGGAATACCGACATGCAGGAGTGCAGGCGTCGACGTTGCAGGTGCCGCCGGGAGTCTCCGGGTTGGTCACAGCGGTGGTCCCCCTGGCCTGCCCGCCCGTAGCCCCCAGGTAATTTGGGCAGGTTCATGTATTCCTGGATAGGGATCGGTTCTGCCCGATATTAAATAAGCGGGCACCTCAAGTCGCGATTCAGGACGTCCACCCACGTCTCCCACCCGACTGCTCTGTTGTTATTCCACTTTTTGTCTGCCTTCGCGACTGCTGGATTTTCTCGTGTCTGCGGCCACCTCGCCAAAACATAACGTGTCGCTGAAGTTTAGTCAATCTTGTAAGGCAGCCATCTCTCCCGCTGTGATACCAGCTGAGCCCAAGTCGTACGACAGAGGCGCCTCAACGTCCTATAGCCCTTGAATCTACTTGCACAGCACCACCGCCTGTCGGGGATCTCCCGACATGCCGGCATGTAAGTTCCATGGACGAGCCCCTTTCTCCCGGCGCTATTCGGCCCCTACTTTCCGTCTCACATGCATTTGATCGTGCATGCGCATCGTGATGTCTTCCCAACTCTGTCCTAGTAGAGGATTACACATCTCTTTTTCACATCTCTCTTGTTGCCGGCACTTGCCTGGCCGCGCCAGGACCCAGACATGTCGGCGCGTCGTACTGACTGTCAAATGCCTCTAGTCAACGCATATCAGATCAAGCGCAAAGCCAACCTTCTCAGCCGCCAAAGCGGGCCATTTGCGCACATCCAATGGCGCAAGAAGAAGAACACTACCTTCCCCGTGGACGTTGAGCAAGGCTGCCCTGCCGCCGATGGCGGGGACAACGAGGGCTCGTCTCCTCTCACTCACGTCAACTCGGCCCCTGCCGGAGGCTTTCCTTCCAGGGATGGAGATAAGAAGAGAGACTCCTCCGGCAGCGCCGCCGCCGCCGCCGCCGCCGCCGCCGCCGAGACTGCACCCGCCACGCCGCCGAGCAGCGAGCCCCAGCTGCGGAACCGAAAGCCAGAGCAGCCGAGGCTCAACACCAATCTCGCCCGCAGCGGCGCCGTGAGACAGGAGGAGACGGAGGAGAAGCCCGAGAAGAAGGGCTCCAAGTTCCTCAAGCACATCGAGCCCAAGGAGCCCTTCACTGTCGCAAATCAGCTGCAGCGCACGTTTCTCAACTCGTGGATCAACGTCCTGCTTATTGCAGCCCCAGCCGGAATTGCGCTTCACTTCACCTCGGCCAGCCCCATCCTCATTTTCACCATCAACTTCATTGCCATTATTCCCTTGGCCGCCCTGCTCGGCTTCGCCACTGAGGAAATCGCTCTCCGCACCGGCGAGACGCTTGGTGGTTTGCTGAATGCGACGTTCGGAAACGCCGTCGAGCTCATCGTGGCCATCATCGCGTTGATGGACAACCAGGTCACCATTGTCCAGACCTCCCTGATCGGCAGCATCCTGTCGAACCTCCTCCTCGTCCTGGGCATGTGCTTCTTCTTTGGCGGTCTGCGCCGCACCGAGCAGCACTTCAACATCACCGTCGCTCAAACCGCCGCCAGCCTGCTCGCCCTGGCCGTCGCGGGCGTCATCGTTCCGACCGTGTTCGACCGCTCCAGCAACACCCCGGACCTCGACGTCGCCATGCTGTCGCGCGGCGTCTCGGTCATTCTGCTCGTCGTCTACGCCGCTTACCTGTTTTTCCAATTGCACACCCACCACGAGGTTTTTAGCGAGGAGAGCCAAAAGGTCCCCGCCAAGCCCTTCCGCCGCCACAGCAACGACGCCAGCAACCCGGCCCGCCACGGCATTGCGCAAGGGCTCGCCGGAGCCGGCCGCGGCCTCGTCGACTCCGGCATCACCCCCATCGACGCCAGTGAGAAGGAGCGCCTGAACAACATGCTGCTGCAGTCGGCACGCGACGCTGCGGCTCGCGGTGGTGGCGCTGACGAGGAGGACGAGGGGGAGGAGCCGCAGCTGCATTTTCTCGTCGCCTTGGCCCTGCTCGCGGGATCGACCATTGTTATTGCTTTTTGCGCCGAGTTCCTTGTGGACAGCATTGATGTGAGTGCTCTATTTATGCCTTGTGATTTTCTTCCTATTATCTTTCCGGTTGCATACCTTCCTATAGAGCGTTACCTTACTGACGGCCTGATGCTCGGTATACAGTACGTTACTTCGCAGGGAGGCATCAGCAAGGAGTTTCTGGGTCTGATTCTTCTGCCCATCGTCGGCAACGCTGCCGAACACGCGACGGCAGTCTCGGTTGCGATCAAGGATAAGCTAGACCTAGCAATCGGAGTCGCTGTAAGTTACATGCCCTTCATGCTTTCTATGGTTGAATGTGTTGCTAATACTGCTGTTACAAATTACAGGTTGGCTCAAGTCCGTGCTTTTCGTCAATTTTAGCCCCTTATTTGTTATAGGAGTTTTCCTACTCTCACAACGGCAATGAGAAGGGGAATGCTAACGTATATTATTAATGCAGGCATGCAAGTCGCTCTCTTCTTGATCCCGCTTCTCGTCATAATAGGATGTAAGTTTCACCGCAGGCGCCTCAGTTGTGGTCAACTTTATCAAAACACCATTACTGCTGTTTTGTCCCATTACAACTATGCGTTTGTAACAAAAGCTGACTCTGTACCATTCAGGGGGCAAGGGCATCGTCCAGATGGGACTCAGCTTCGACGTCTTCCAAGTCGCTGTCCTCTTCGTGTCCGTCCTTCTGGTGAACTACCTGATCGCAGACGGGAAGAGCCACTGGCTCGAGGGCATGTTGTTGATATGCCTCTACGCCATCATCGCCGTCTGCTCGTGGTGGTACCCTGCTCCTGAGTCTCACAATGGCCACAGCGGCAGCGCTTGAGGTCGAGGCCGCATGAACCAAATACATACGCTGGCATGTACATTCTACTTTGCGCATATACACACAAAATACGCCCTGTAATCTGTTGTTTTCTTTCTTCTACTGTACCCATTCTTATTTCTCGGGTTTGGTGGATTACAGCAACAGAACGGCTGTTCGTTTTTCCAACTACCCTGCAGCAAATCACAAAAGATAGATCCCCTTTGTAATGTCATAGTCACTGTTGAGAAGGCGTGAGAAAGCTTGGAGTTGATAACCAATTTCATTTACAGAGAGACCCATGTTGGGCTGCGATATTGGCCATATGTAACGGACGCGGCCTCCCCGGATACTAAATGATCTACCTCTTCCCGCCCTTCTTCCTCGCTGGCCTCGCGTTCTTCCGCATCTTGAGCTCCTTGATCTTGCGGGCCTTGCGGATATCGTCGTTCGTCTTGAGCTCGCGCACACTGCCCTCGCCGTCGCGGTACTTGCCGACCCGCTTCTCCTTGGCCTCGGCCACGCGCTTCTTGCGCACGTGGTAGTCGTCGCGGTACTTGTCGGCGTCCTTGGGCGCGTCCTCGCGCTTGTGCTGGAACCGGCGGCCGCCGCCCTGCCCGCCGAGCGTGGTGTTCCCCCTGCCGCCGCCCCCTCCGCCGGGCGCGGCGCCGTTGCTGCTGCTGCCGGCCACGCGCACCAGGTTCCCCTTCTCGGCCTCGCCGACCCGGGGCAGCTTGCCGAGGCGGTTCGCCTGGCGCCACTTGTCGAAGCGGCCGCTCTGGAAAGAGGCGGCGATCTTGACGCCGCTCTCGCCGCGTATCATCTTGGACCCGCCGCGGCTGCCGTCCTCGTCGTTGTGGCGGTGCACGTACTTGCCGCTCTTCTTGTCCCAGCGCGTGGCCGAGACGCGCGTGGGGACACCAAAGGTGGTCGAGGACTCGTCGTTGGCCAGGTCCATGGCCACGTCGCGCGCCTGCTCGAGGAAGTTGGCCCCGCCCGAGCCCGAGTTGACCCCGTAGCCGCGCTCCTCGGCCACGTTGGCGTGCCGCGGCGTGTACGACATGAAGTGTTCTGAGTCCTTCCACGAGTCCGCCCCTTTCTTGGCGTCGGCCGAGTTCGAGACGGTGACCTCGAGCTCCGACTCTGACTCCGACTCTACTCCAAATGGGTCTTCCTCGTCCGCCGAGTCCTCCTCTTCATTTTCTTCGTCATCCTCACTATCACTGCTGCCGTCGGATTTCTTCCTAGGCTTGGCTTCGCTTGCCCCCGCAGTGTCCTCGTCCCCATCCCTGGCAACCTTCCTCACAGGAGCCCTGACCCTGAGCTTCTTCATTATCTCGATAGCCTCGAAGTTTGTGCCCTTGCCGCCACGACCAATCTCGAACACAGTTTCCTGAGGCTTGAACCCGCTAATTTTGGCGAGCATCTCAGCCCGCAGCCCTTCCGAATCATCCTCGGCAGGGCCCGTACCGAATAGCACGTTCGTCTGCGTCCATCCCTTGGACGCCGTTAGCTCGCGCGCTCGTTTGGCGCTCGAGGTTGAGGCCGCGATCTTGGTCCTCACGAACTGCTTGTGTGCCTTGACGGCAACGGTGCGCAGCACCTGAGTGTCGTACGACTCCTCGAGCACCTTGTTGACCCACTCGACATTCGTCTCGATCGGCGACCGCTGCAGGGCCCCCAGAACCACGTCTGATGCGAAGCTCGGCGGGTCGCCCTCCGGGACCTCCTGACCCACGATCAGTCTCCTGCCTAGGAACAGTTGCAGATCGAGGAGGTAAGGGGCATCAACGTCGCAAATCAGGTTATAGCTCCAGCCGCGCTGGCCCGCGCGGGCCGTTCGGCCGACACGGTGCACAAACACCTTTGGCTGGTCGCAGAAGTCGTAATTGATAACATTGGCGAGGATGGGAATGTCAATACCACGAGCGGCCAGATCTGTCACTACCAGAATGTTGGTTTTGCCGCGGCGGAAGTCGTCAACCTGGATCTTGCGCGCCGTCTGGTCCAGCGAGCCGTAGACATGCGACACGGCAAAGCCGGCGTGGATTAGTAACGCACTGATGTACTCGACATGGTGCTTTGTCGCCGTGAAGATGATGGTCGAGTGCTCGGTTGGCTTCTCCTTGGGGTTTGGCCGATCGGTCCCTTGTCGTTTCCTCTTCTTACCCGCCTTTTCCGACTCCTCCTTCAACCCCGCGGGCGGGCCAGTGGGCATCTTGATGACGTCGTGCAGGATGTGTAGCAGCGCGCCCTCTTTCTCGCCGCCTTTGACTGAGAAGAAAGCGCTCTCGAGGTCGGGCGAGATCTTGGTCTCGGCATCGAGCCGCACCAGACTGGGGTCCTGGAGACCGGCCCTTGCAAACTCCACCAGCGACCTCGGAAGAGTGGCGGAGAAGAGCAGGGTTTGGCGGGACGGCGGCAGCGCGTGCAGGATTTCGGCCAGCTGTGTCGCAAAGCCCATCTCGAACAGGCGATCGGCCTCGTCGAAGACAACGTATCTGATGGATGACAGATCGAGTGACATTTCGACCTTGAGATGCAGGAAGCGGCCGGGGGTGGCAATGACGATGTCCGGGTTCGTCGTCATGAAGCCGAACTGGTCTTCGAGGCTGTCACCACCGACAAGGAGCACAGTCTTCAGGTCGGTGCCCTTGCCGAGCTCCTTGACAACCTTGAGGGTCTGAAGCGCCAACTCGCGAGAGGGGGACATGATGAGAGCCCTGGCACCGACACGGGCGCTGTGGGCCCTCAGGCGCTCGATCATAGGAACAACGAACGCAGCCGTTTTTCCGGATCCAGTCCTGGCCATGCCGACGACATCCCGCCGGTCGAGGATCAGGGGGATGGCCTTGCGTTGGATGGGCGTCGGGACGGAGAAGCCCTTCCTCGTGATAGCCTTTAGTAGGGTACCGTTTAGACCTATAAGGAAGAACTAGTCAGTATTACCAAAGTCCGGGTAGCCGAACCCCCCTCTTGATATAGGGGCGCGCGCGGCGCAACGTACCCATAGCTTGGAAGCCGCCTCCTTTCTTGGTGGATTTGCCCAGCATATCTTTTGTTTTGCGAAAGGAGGCGGCCTGCTGGAGCGCAATCAGCGCCTCATCTCCTCCCTCGCCGCCATCCTGGGCGCCAGTGAGTAGGGCGTCAACATCGAAGTCGAAGTCGTCCGAGATGCCCGGCCCCGGCCGCGACTTTTTCGGGCGGGCCGCCTCGACGTCGTCGGCGAAAATGGAGCTCAAAATGTCGACCTCGTTCTCCGAAGGAGCTGGTGATGCCGCGCGGCGAGGCATTGTGATTGTCTGGTTGTTTATGGCGGCCGCATGTTACGGGCCGAGGTGGCTGCCGAGTCGATCTTTTCCGACTGGCTGTTTCTGTGATGCTCCCAACGCGCCCTTGCAGCCGTCTTTCTTTTTTTTTTTTTTTTTTTTTTTCCTCGCAGGGTCACTTTTCGGCGGGGACTAGCGTCGAATTAGAGGGTTAGGGTTTGGTTGCGGTCAGCTTTGGCGGTGCTTCCCCACTGGGCAGTGTGTTGTCGGCCCCACCTTCCTGTACGCCAAGCCCGACCCGAGCTGCGGGCAGGTGGTGATATCGAAGTTGAGGCTGGGAACTGAACTTCGCCGAAAAACCACCTGTTTTGACGGCAACGAACACACCCTACAACCATCCCCCGCCGACGAGAAATCCGCACCCCGCCACTCCAACCGAAATTTCACTCAGACTGCAGAGCGATACAAGCACTTATTAGATCCGCGCATTTCCGTGAGCGCGGGAAATGGCCAGCGAGGGGAAGCGCCCAGAGAAGGGCGAGGGGAAGCCCGAGGAGAAAGTTGACGAGCGCGATGCGCTTGACATCCTCGAGTCTGAGACAAAGGAGGCCGAGAAGGATGCCGAGATCAATCGCATTCTCCAGGCGTTCCGTCTCGATGCGTGAGTTCCTTACAAACGCTGGGAGAGGGGCATGCGCAAGCGACGAGTCGCTGCATCACATAGGGTTTGTGCGACGTGCTAACAGCCATTTGCTCCAGATATGCCGTCCTCGGCCTACAGCCCGGCGTGCCCGAGTCGGACATCAAGTTGACATACCGCAAAAAGTCGCTGCTGATACATCCGGACAAGACCAAGAACCCGTTGGCGCCGGACGCGTTCGACCGGCTCAAGAAGGCGCAGACGGAGCTGATGGACGAGAAGCACCGGACGCAGCTCGACGAGGCCATCTCGGACGCGCGCATGCTGCTGATGCGCGAGAAGAAGTGGAACGCCGACAGCCCCGAGACCCGGACCGAGGACTTCAAGAAGCTGTGGCGCGAAAAGACAAAGTTTGTGCTCATCGAGAACGAGCACCGGCGGCGGCGGCAGCTTAAGGGCCAGATGCAGGAGGAGGGTAGGCAGCAGCGCAAGGAGGAGGCGGAGCTCGAGGAGCGCAAGCGCAAGAGGCAACACGAGCAAGACTGGGAGGCCACAAGGGACCAGCGCATCGATAGCTGGCGCCAGTTCCAAAAAGGAAAGTCGGGCGACTCGGGAAAGAAGAAGAAGAAGCTCAAGCCCATCGGTTGAGGCAGCCGATCTGCTGGAGACGTTAGTGCGCTTTTTCACCCCTTTTCTGCTGGAGTTTGGCCGGCGTGTATCTGCCCCTGTTATTGGAGTTTGCGTCGCATGGGAGTAGGGAGACGTTCATCTGCCAGAACCCCGCAGCCTATCAGCCCGCATCCGGTCCGTCCCGTCACCAGAGATGTCGTTGGCAAAGATCTGTTGCAATCGGTATCGTTGAACCACATGGACCCTAACGTGACCAGCCAAGACCTGACAAGACTCCCGCCTCTAGTTCGGGGGTTGCATCCTTGAAAGCACCCTGCAACCACCTGAAGGGAAAGATTGGGCCGCTCGAGAAGGGTGTATGTGCTTCTCACCGCCAGCAACCATCCACGCAGGGAACGTCATGATAGGTAGGTCGCAGGTAGGTATTTTCCCTTGCCTTCTTAGGGAAGGAAGAGAACAAGAAACCAAACGAAGAAGTGGATGAGGAGGCTTGCTGGCATCCCGCCCCCCTTGGCACGGAGCTCGGAATCACTACTGAGACGGCCCTTCTAATGCAGCGCCGGTGGCACGTCCCGAGGATCCGATGTTTTTCACAAGCATCTCCCGGCTGCAGTCATGTAATTTCGTGTGTGGACCGCCTCAGTTGGGACGTGGGATGACGTACGAATGCTGCCAGCGAGTGGGGATTCGTTTTGTCTTCCAGGTTATTTCTTTTTCCCTAGCCCGAAGTTGAGGCTTTTTCCCTAGCCCGAAGTCGAGGGTGCTAAAGCCGCAGCAAAAGCCGCCATCCACACACGTTTGCGCGTGGCGTCCACGCCCTGTCCGTGCCATGCCGTTGGTGTCCGGGCATTTCGCGCAACTCGGCCAAAAAACAGCCTCTATGCCAAGGCCGATCGTAGCAGGGTCTCCGATTTACGCATCGAGCCGGGCCACGGTAAGGGTGCGAGCAGGGCGACCATTCATGGTCGGGATCGCGGCACGCACCCACGCGTCGCGAGTCAGTGCCGACGCAGCGTATGAGTGCGTCCCGAAGATCGCGAGCCCACCAATGCACGCCGCCTCGACTCGATCCGTTGACATGACAAGTGGGCAGGGGGGCAGCCCTCGTGGGCTTTGCTGGTGGGCAAGTGAGGCAATAATGGAGCAGACCAAAACTCGCCCGTGTCCAATGGATATTTGGGGCGGTGAGAAGGCCGCCGTGTTATGCGCCTTTCGACCAACAGGACCCAGGCCCCATCCGCCTCTTCATGGTATTCCCGCGTCTGTTCCATGGCCTCCTCCCTACTAAGCCGTCAGCAGCATCTTGCACGGGCACGGGCACGAGGTGCCATTCTCTAGGTCCCCCACGGAGGATCGATGGGGCGGGATGCAAAGGATTTGTGGTTGGCACACCCGCTCCAAAAAGGGGAACCCGGGTCTCGAGGTCAGGCAGGCCGTGAAACGGATCAAGTCTGGTAATGAATTCATGTTTGGTATAGTGGGTTAATACCACTAGGTCTCATGATGGGGGCTTCCAGCAGCCCACCCCGTAAACACCATGTGCCTTCCCCGTCCTGTCGTCCTGTCCTGCGGCATCTTGCTCTGATAGTGATGATGCGACGGAAACGAAAAAAAAAAAAAAAAAGGCGCTTGTGCAAATCGCACTCCTCAAAAAAGCCAAGCCCCCCGGGCACCGATTTGTTCAAACGCCAAGCCAACTGTAAATGCGTGCAGGTGTTATGTCATTGGTCTTCATCCCATCTTGTAAGTGGCTGGCGGCTCACCCCCCGGAAGAGCCCCAAGCTGCGGGAGCGCGCGCGCGCCCTGCCAAGACATATTTTCCCCCGACTACCGCCCGTGGTGGTCCTGCCCAGCCCGCCTATGCCGACTTGGTGGAGGAGGCGCCAGAGCTTGTGGAGCTGGTGGAGTTTGTGCGCGAGGCCTTTACGCGGTCGCTGTTTGGGTAGAAGAGGCAACGGTCAACATAATGTTCAAGAACAGGTAGATATGCTCTCGAGGGTAATGTTCAAAGATGCCTTGATGTCTTCCGTAGGGCGGGCTCCGTTCGCCGTTAAGCTTTCTTGGCTGGCGATGCGCTACCTCGCCCTGGGGGTCTAGGCACGATGTTGGGGAAGAAAATAGGGATAAGAAAAAACATACTATGCGGCGCGATCCGAGTGGACGGTGCAGGCCCATTTCTTGCCACCGGCACTGATCTGGAACTGGAGAGGCTTGTTCTCCAGGATGCTCTTGAGGTCGTCGGTCTTGGTCTGAGGCATTTTGGCGAGGTCTTGTTGTTGCTTTTTTTCTTTGCGGGTGTTCTGGACTTTAAGGGTTGTATGTAGTGGTAATCGACTGTCTGGGCTGGCGATGTCGATGTGAGAAAGGCAAGGTTGTCTAGGGCGGACCGAGTAAAGGGAGCCTAAAGGGGCGAGAGGTCTAAATGGGTATATTCTTTCCTTGATGGCTCTGTGGAAGGAAGAGGTAAGGGATGGGCGGTATGGAAAGGCAGCTGGGTGTTTATATATCCGGAAGGGAGGCTATCGAGACCATGTATACGGTCAATGTTATTAAGCTCCGCAGGCCCGCCCCATACTTTGGACACACTCCCACCCAGGACGCTAGAGAGCTTCAATCTTTCCATGGGGGTGGGGCCAGCCTTCCCTCCAGTCTGAAGTCAGATCCCTTTCCCTACCGGCGTTGAGCGGTTTCTTTTCCTGGAAATGGGCATGTAACCTGGCGGCGACCCTGAAACGCCGGCCCTTGGCGCGCACACGGATTTCGCTTTCCTTGCCGCCGTGTCTGCGGTTGCGAGGACATGCCTCCCCAGACGTTCTGCTGCCCCGTCCGCCTCGATGCCGATACCAGCTAGCCAGCTCGTCAAACCACGTCGTTGGTGGCACCTACGTGGGAGCACGGCCATCAAGTCCGAACCAGAGGGCCGAAGGAAGCATGTGCAAAACTGTGTGGCGTAACCGCCTAACCTTTGTGGGGGGAAATCCGAGGCAGAGCCAGGTTCCGCGGCTGTAAAGCACGCCGCTTTTCTCGCTTCATTTGCAGGTCGATCGACCGGCAGACCGACACGAGGCAGGCAAGCGTGGCAGGTTTAGTCAAGTCAAGCCAGGTCAAGTCAACAAGAGCCCCTTCTTCGAGTTCCGCCAACTGGCGGGTAACGGGGTCCCAAAAGGCCGCCGGGGCCAAACAGGGGCCTCAGTCTGCATTCCCAAACAGGAAAGTTGGCCAGGGCATCGGCCGCTTGTGAATGGCCCCCCACGCCCCTCTCGAAATTCTTTTGGTTGTAAGCCGCTGGTAATGTCCAGTGGAAAGCCCTGCGTAACGCAGGAGTCACAAAAACCGCTCACTGCACTACCCGCCCAGTCTCCGCATCCATCGTCGTCGGAGCGGAGCAAGTGGTCAACCCCGACCTCAATTTCAATTTCCATTTGACAATCCCAACCGCCCTTACCAATTCGACTTGCCTGTTCAGACCGGACGGGGCCGCTCTGGTGCGACTGTTGCATCTGGGCCTGCAGCATGACGAAGGAGAACAGGAAGGCGAGAGAAAAAAAAAAAAAGAGGCCACCAAAAGCGAGGAGAGTGCAGACCCGAGACATTTGGCTTCTGGAAAACGCCACGGCGCTTTTGTTGGGCCCCGAAAGGCCGCCATTCGGGCCTATCTCCTCCCTATCGATGCATCAGAACACGACCGATGATCGACGACGCGGGACCCAAACTTTCCTTGACCTGTGCAGCAGGACGTGGGGGCGGAGGCGGCACGAGACATACACTTGCGTGCGTCCCGAGCCATGTCAATCTCGGCGTTTGTACAGTCGTAGGTTTGCTGTGGCAGCACGCCCAGCCATCCAATTCTCGCAGCTCGCGCTCGACGCCAAGGAGATATATCAGCGCGGTCCCGTCGTGTCCACTCCAACCTCCCATCCACAAAACGGACCCCCGCCTCGTTTATCTCCAGAGGCGAGCCAGATACTTTTACAAAATCTGGGGTGCACGCAGAAACCTCGGTTGGCCAGTCGAGGCCAGTCCAATCAGGCAACAAGAGGCCGAGACATGTTTGGTCAATACGTCTACAGGTAGCAGTAAGAGGTATCAACGGTCCACTAGAGCAGGCCAGGATTTCTAGACTCCACCATGTCCACAAAGTAAGCGACGCATCCGATATCGTCCCGCCGCAGCCGCCACGAGGTGGGTTCAACAGCTCCATCTGGGGAGGAGAAGTGCGAGCGTGCCGAGGGACAAAGTAGCGGTCAGCAACCGGGCAGCCACAGCACATTCCCCGTTGGTTTCATGCGCTACATACCTACGCACCAGCCTGAGGTTGCCGTGATAAACAACACCCCCTCAATTATTCTAGCTGCGGTCTCCAGCCAGCCCTGCAGGATTGGCAATCCCTAGCCTGCGGGATGCGTGATTAAGCTGCATCGCCATCGCCATTTGGAGGCCCCGACGCCGTGCTATGCTTAGATTTAGGCTCGTGCAACATCGGAGTGGAGCGAATGGAGCTGGAAGTCGGGAACGATCGATCATGTTCGGCACGGACGTGATCACGTGATGCGACAGCTGATGATCGCACACATCTTTCATTGGTTCAGGCAATCTCGGCAGCTTGGAAGAGCCGCATCCCAGCGCTATTGCGTGCTGCAGCTGGTCAGCACCTCCCCCGCACCATCCACCATCCCTCCTCAAAGGACAGCCATCCCGACCGACCAACGAACGCCTCTGGCCGCGGCCACCCGAGGCGCTCGGTGTGAGTGCTGACAGATCGCCGGTTGGGAAAGTTCTTGATTCAGAAATGTCGCCCTGTTTCCGCATTCGACAGCTGTCTTGGGAGCGTCGAGCAGCAGAAACTCAAGGACTGTATCATGTGTAGGCTTGTCCTGTTCCCGGCGGAGGGTTCTGGCGGTCCCAGAGATCGGCACTCGAGTCGATTCATTTGCGTCGCGTTTCCTCTGTGGCAGCTTGTTACAAGGCGCGGAGGATGAACCTGGCGGCGTCGGCAGTGGCAAGTCAAGCCAGCCAGGCCCAGGGTCCCACAGAAGCCAACCGCCATTGGCTTGATGTATATCGGCTAGCCGTATAAGTATCTATCCATTTGCGTCCTGCATGCATGTCCCGCGATGTTACCGTCCATATCCATCCAAATGCTGCTAGCGGCCGAGGTTTCTATTGTCTACGTCCCCATTCTCCATACTACCAAGGCCTGGTAGGCAGCCGACTTCCACCAAGCTTGCCACCGCTGTCGCCATCGGCATCGGGTTCTCCTCCCAAGCTCGAGTGCTTTTTATTGGTTCTGCGGCGCCCTGAACTCCCGAGGTCGTCCGTCTGGTCCTGCACTCTTCCCTCACCTTGGGCATACCCCCCTTCGATATCCAGCACAGACATGACGTCCAGCAGGCCCGTCCCTGGCGGAAGGCCGGCCGGCGCGTCGAACCGTGAGTTCGCCTCGCCGCGATCCGCCCCCTTCTTGGCCACATCGCCCATCGCGCAGGAGGTCATCGCGAAGGACCTCGCCGACTGCCTCAACGCCGGCGACGACGGGGACTCCCCACCCGGCCGCGGCGGCGGGGGCGATCCAGAGCCGACTGAGTCAGACGCCGACGGGGAGAACCCCACGCTATACCGCCGCCCTGCCGGCATCGCCTACGGCACCACCCGCCCCGCCCTGGGGCCGACGCCCAGCCTGCTCGACGAGCCGCCGCTGACGCCGCTCGAGCGCAAGCGGTCGCGGGACGCCGAGAGGAGCCTGCTGCGGGACAACCACATCCTCCCGCCCAAGCACCCCCTCCCCGACGCCGACAGGCCGGCCGGCTTCCTCGCCCAGCTGCGCCGGAAGTTGTTCAGCACAGAGGTGCCCGCCAAGCTGCGCGGCGGCGACGAGGAGGCGCCCCTGCTCGGCGCCAACGGCGATGGGGCTCCCGACGGGCACCGTCCCGACCAGGGCCACCTCCACGATACCTGGGAGGCCGCCGTCGCGGCGGGCCAGATAAGGACGACGTGGCGGCGCGAGGCCAAGACCCTTGCCACCTACGCCAGGTCTCTTGTTGTTACCTTTTTGCTTCAGTACTCCATCAGCATCACCAGCATCTTTGTCGTTGGCAAGATCGGCAAGGTAGAGCTGGGCGCCATCAGCCGTGAGTACACTGTCCTGTGGGAGGGGCCGGTCCGACACATTCTTGATGCGCGAGGGGGAGGGATATTCTAACATGGTGAGTACACAACAGTCGGCACGATGACGGCCAATATCACCTGCTACGCTCCGGTTCAGGGCCTTTCGACCAGCCTGGACACCCTCTGCGCCCAGGCATACGGCTCGGGACACAAGCACCTGGTGGGGCTGCAGTTCCAGAGGATGACATGGTTCCTGCTCGTGCTGCTGCTCCCGATAGCCGTGCTGTGGCTCAACGCGACAGAGCTCCTGGCCCTACTCCTCCCGGAGAGGGCGAGTGCAGAGCTCGCGGGGCTCTACCTGAAGGTCTGCATATTCAGCATGCCGGCCTATGCCATCTTCGAGGCGTCGAAACGGTTCGTCCAGGCGCAGGGCATCTTCCACGCGACGACCTACTGCCTCATGGTGGCGGCGCCCCTGAACGTGTTCCTCAGCTGGTTCTTCGTCTGGAAGCTGGACTGGGGTTTCATCGGGGCCCCGATCAGCGTGGTCATCACGCAAAACCTCATGCCCTTTTTGTTGTTTTTATACGTCGTTTTTGTCGATGGCTACCAATGCTGGGGCGGCTTTACAAAGCGGGCGTTGTCAAACTGGGGTACGTTCGCCAAGTGCATCTCATCTACAAAGTCTCTTTGTGCAGCCCGCTAACGTATTCCAGGTCCCATGATCCGGCTCGCTCTCCCGGGCATGATCATGGTCGAGGCGGAATGGTTTGCCTTTGAGATCCTTACGCTGGTTTCTGGCCGGTTCGGCACGTCCCAGCTTGCGGCGCAAACCATCCTGGTTACCATCACCTCGACCACTTACCAAGTCCCTTTCCCTCTATCTGTGGCGGCGTCGACCCGAGTTGCGAACCTCATCGGGGCCAAGCTTGTTGATGCGGCCAAGACATCGGCCAGAGTGGTAAGTGATGCGCGAGGCCAACGAGGCATCCAGACCGAACGGAAGCTAACATGTTTGCCATGACTACTGTGTCTAGGCCGTCGTCGCCGGGTCCATAATCGGGGTCGTCAACATGATAATAGTCACGGCGCTCCGCAAGAAGCTCCCGCTGCTGTTCACCGAGGACGAGGAGGTCGTCGCCATCGTGGCCAACGTGCTTCCCATATGCGCCATGATGCAGGTGTTTGACGGCATGGCCGCGCTCTCGCACGGCCTCCTCCGCGGCATCGGGCGGCAGGAGTTTGGCGGCTACGCGAACCTGTTGTCGTACTACGTCATCGCGCTGCCCGTCTCCTTCGCCATCGGCGTCGGCCTCGGCTGGGAGCTCACGGGGCTGTGGATCGGCGTGACGGGCGGGCTCGGCCTGGTCGCCGCCGTCGAGTACCTGTTCCTGTACAAGTACGACTGGAACCGCGCCGTCCAGGACGCGGAGCGCCGGAACGCAAACAACTAGCCGGCTTGCACCTGGTTGTCTTGTAAAAACAGAAGAAGATATTGCAGTGTTGTTATACTGTTGCGAGGCGCGGTTTTTTTGTCGTTTTTGCTACGACCTAATGGAGCAAGGCTGTAGAAGCGCGAGGCAGGGCGGGAACCTGGGACGAGAGAGACAGTTTACCTGCTTGGTGAAGGATAATATCGCCCTACAATTTTGTCGTGAGACCCGTCTTATCGCTCTCCAAGCACACTGCTCTGTATGATTCAAATCTGTGAATTTCCTATTTCCTGTTCTTTTCCCCCAATAGAACACACTCCCCATCTCCTCTTTTTTCCCTTCAGATTAAGCGTTTCAATTCCCTTGTTATCCGGTTTACAAAATTTTCTGAAAAGGCAAGTTTTAAGGGTAATATTATACGACTACCACCTATGTCGCCGACCTATGTTATTGGGTTCGACATTAGCCACCAACCTCGCTATGTCCAAAGCCTAGAGATACCTCGAGGTAGTTTGTGGGTTCCTCCCCAGATGGCTGCAGCCTGGTGCCTCTTCCTCGGTGTTGGGATGGCTTTGTGCCCCTTCCATGGACATGGGTTCTCCCCGCTGTCTGGTATCCCTAAATGCCTCCTTGATCTCCCATCCCTCTTTGTACCCCTCGCCAAACACCGTGTCCTCGGACTTTGGTATGCTCTGAGCCAGCTGTTCCTGATGCGCGTCGATAACAGGGCGCTCTCAAACATCGCGGCAGTGATGGTGGTTCTTTTGCTCGACACGCATGATTTCGCATGATAGATTGTTGCCCACACTGCTGGGATAGTGACCCGAGAAACGAGCACCTAGCGTTCTGGGTGGCTCGCCCGTCGTCCCCAACCTTGTACACGCATTCAACGCACGAAGGGTCTAGGTTGTTGTTCTCGTCTTGGGGAAAAAAAAAAAAAAAAAAAAAAAAAAGAAAAAGACGGCACGGATAGACACACATTGAACATCACCTTCTCTAGGATAGAGGCGACAAATGGGCTCAAAGATTCCGACATTGTCATACGCGAGAGGCATTGCAGTCTGCAAAACCCAAACTGTAGCCAGATCTCCGGGCAGGTGCCTACAGTTTGGGTGGACGCGAAGAGGAGCCAAGAAAAATTGACGCAACACGGCAAGTCATTATGTGGATAGGTGGAGAAGAGAACATATGTACAATATACCCCCCTGAATGATTGACTGTGGGGTCGCCACCCGCACCCAACACCCCGCCCAAAGCTTTTCGAACACAGACTGGCATTCGGCTAGGTTTTGTCACATGGAAAACCATCTTCGACTCCTCAAAAACAACCGTTTCCTCGTTGTTAGGAGCTTTCCTGGTGATTTCGTGGTCCTGGCCGATCTTTCATGACGCGGCCCTATATTGTAGACGAGCTGCAGACGACTGGCAATTGCATGCAGACTAGGGCAAATTTTTCGCATGGCTCTTGCAGCCTTCCTTGTCTCGGGGATTATCAACCCGGGCCGGCGATGATGGATGTTCCGAACCCGGGACTTGGAGCAATGACGATTGTGTTCGGCCTCCCCCATCAGCCTCCGGCCGCGAGAGGAGGCCGACCGTGGCCGTTATTTGCTGAACACCCTTGATGACACTTTTCATGCCGTGCTCTGCAGCTGTGGTCGGCGGTCGGCTGCGCGTAGTTTGTGTGGTACGGGGCGTCAATTGTCTCACCCGTTCCGACTAGGTGTATGTCTGCCTCGACAGGTGTGGGTTTCTGGGCTCGGCTGTGCGCGACAGCGACGCTAACGTGCAAAGTACCTTGCTAGCAGATGTCAAATGCTGCACTTTTTTCAAGGCAGGAAGAAAGAGTTTTCGTGGGACGCCCGCCTGCTTTGGGCCTATCTGTGTCCCTGCTTATTACTTTTTGCTATCTTTTTTTTTTTTTTTTTTTTTTTTTCTCTCCCCGTTTCCGAATCCCCTCTTCCTACCCTATCAATCGTTCCCGCCTCTTCCCGCCCTTCATCCCGTGGGCTGCCCTTTACGTCCGTATCAACACTGGTGGCAGTCTGCGTCTCCACCGTCGGGTTACTCCGAACCGGCGGCCCCTAATCAACGTGGCGCCTCCACACGTTGGGTCTGGGACAGAGGCCTGGGTCCGGCAGTTCCCCCGCTGGAGGCGGCTTACATTCGCTGACAAGAACGCTCCCCGCGTTTTCTGGCCGCCCCTGCAAAGTCGGTCTCCATCACGATCCACCGAGCCCGGCCTGTTGCAGCGACCTTGCAGCGAGCCTGCAGCGACCTGCCTCCCTCGGCACTGGGCCTGCTCGCTTTCCCCGCCCGTCTGGGTTCCATGTCTCTGCGCCCCTGGCTGGTAGCCTCCCGACCCTGCCAGCCGAGCCAGCCTCAACTACTTTATCGCGATGTACCTTTGTTGCTCACCAAACCAACCAGGTCGAGGTCAGGGGTCCGTGGTCCATGGTCCTGTGCATGCACGGGCGGCCTAAAACTGCCCCCGTTGCCAAGAAGAGTCGCCGTCCTCTCGGGCGTCCTCTCAGGCACCCTGCCCGCCCTCCCCTTTTTTCCCTTCCCCTCTCCCACCTCTCCGACATTGTGCTTCTTCCCGTGCTGCCGAGGGACTGTTGGGTCGTGACGTTAAGCGTCTTACCACCGAGGCCCATTCCTGTTACCGCACCGGCCTGACGTTGCCACTGTCGCGCTGACATCCCGACATTGCGGATTTGCGCGCCAGAGGACAGGCCTCGCCCCTTTTTTTTTTTTT
>JNVV01000003.1:2220967-2235488 GCA_000733355.1 Falciphora oryzae
TTTTTTTTCTCTTCGCCACCAGAGCTGAAATAATGTCCGGCGAGAGTTATGCGTGAAATGCGCGCGAGCAGTCACTCTGACATCTGACGATGCTTTTGAGAGCTCGCTCGTATAGTGACCCACCATCCTATCTGCATCTTGACACCCATCTGGACAACACGACACACCTCCGCGGCTCGCCCTCTGGCGACGCCAGCCATCCACCCTCCTCGTAAAACCCCTTTCTCCCGGCTCATTCTGGACGTGACGTGCTACAGGCCCACGGCCTCGTGCACCAGCAGTTGACGCGGACGGCCAAGGGCGCACCAACTGTCTCAAGCCCTTCTTCAGCCACTGCCGCTACATAACAAGTCCCGGATCGGCTTCTCCCCTCGGTCCACGCTCTTCCCCTCGTCGCCAGCCATCTGGAGCTCAAGCCGTGCACAGCCTGCGGAAATTATCTAGTCTGGTTTGCTGCCTCATCGTTGGCACCTAGCTTATCTAGACAAGAGAGCGGCCAACTGATCGTCCATTCGTCTTCGGAGCCTTACTGGCGAGGAATCCGGGCCCTGGTATTATTGTACCTCCAAGGCGACTTGACCACCCAAACGACTCAGTTTCTGGCCCCAGTGCCAGTGTCATCAACCAGCTACTTGCCCGCTCCTGAGGGCCTGCCACTGTCATCCGCTCGGACTCATCTCAAAAAATATATCGGAGAATCAACGAAGCGAGCACACGCATCTAAAAAGGACGTCGGATCACCGACCCTGAAGGTGTCTCTGAAGGGACGACGAGGCAATTGCCGTGCAACTAGCCCATCCGATCCCCGGAACTGTCATCCCGTGTTTACCATCGAGTCCCCTGCCTATATACAGCCAGAAACCTTTGATGTGACCACCGCATCACGCCAGGATGGACCCTGCCACATCGCGATCCGAGGTCGAGCGGCCCCAAGCCTCTGCTGCCCGCCGAGGCTCGCTCCAGGACGGTGAAGGGAACAAGGGCGACGACGGCAGCAAAAAGGCGCCCGTCAAAAAACGAACCAAGACGGGCTGCATGAGTATGTGTCCATCTCTACTTACCCGTCGATTCATCTTGAGCTTTTAACCTATAACCCCAGCGCTATGAGGCAAGAGATTTGCTATCGTATAATCACTGCGTTTGTCTGTAAACATAACCTTCTGACGCTGTAAACTTGGGGTTGCTCCAGCCTGCCGCAAGCGGCGCATCAAGTGCGACGAGGGGAAGCCGATATGCAACAACTGCATCAAGTCCAAGCGCAATTGCGATGGCTACAACACGCGAGTCGTCTTCAAGGAGCCCATCGGCGCCTTCCACGGCGGCTCGTACGGCCCCATTCTCGGCTACCAGCACCAGGCCCATGCCTCGGAAGTCGCATTGGCTGCCCAGATGGCAGCCATGAACGCAGCCGCTGCCCAGGCCCGGTCTTCCCAGGCGCAAGGCCCTCTTCCCATCATCGCCCCAAAGCCACCCACCCTCGACTTTTCCAGCCCAATCGCCCAACAGTACGGCGGACCGTATCCCAGCCCGCCTAGGCCGCCTCCTGTTCTGGGCCCCTCTGGAGTCAATCTTCTGCCCAATCTCTACCCTGCTCCTCAGCAACTGTTTGGCATCCCGAACCAGTTCGGCCCGAGCCATCCTGTCATGCCCAGTCTTCCGTCTCCTCCATATCCACCGTTGGGGCAGAACCTACAGCAGCCGACACAGCCCGAGTTCTCACAGTCTCATCAGCTGCCACCCGAGGCATATCTTGGGCAGTTCGACGGAATGCCCTCCACCTCACCTATACGCCCGTCCACGTTCGTGCCTGCAAGTGTAGAAGAGATTAACGATCTCTTCGCTGACGATGGCGAACTCGTGGCACAGCCGGCGGCTGAGCAGCCCACGGCCGAGGAGCAGTTCTGGTTTGACGACGACGAGGCTTCAATGATCGACTCAGATGACGATTATGGTGTCGCTGGGAGCGACGCCAACGACTTGGGGACGAGCCATCTCGGCCCCATGGAGGCCGGCCGTCCTGGCCGTAGCGAATACCAACCCGTGGGGATGCGTGTCCGAACCCCGTCATTGGATGGCGGGTCAGGAATCCTCGACTCGTACAACCCGAGGTCGGAAAGCTCCCCTCTCAACGACAGCAAGGTTGCCGCTGTTTTCCGGCATTTTATCAACGTGACGGCACCGAGCATGTCTCTTTACGAACGCCACCCTCTCGACCCCGTGCCCTTCTCCGAAGAAGAAGAAATTATGTATCCCAAGCCACGCGCACATATCTGGACTTGTAGGTCTTTGCATGATTTCCCCTGGCCCCATGGTCTTCTTTCCCAGTTCAATGCTGATGGCTGGTCTAGACACATTCCCTTTCCTTGCTCTGAACCACCCGGCGCTCCTCCAGGGAATGCTCGCTTTGGGAAGCTTGCAGATGGCCATGCTCCGGGGTGTCCCGGCTACAGCGTCGATGAAGCACTATCATCTGAGTCTCCGACGGATCGCAAGAAACTATCGAAATCCTATCAGACGAGCCACACCCGCCACCCTCGCCGCCACCCTCTTGTTGGGATTCTACGAAGTCTGGAACTCGGATCATGAGAAATGGTGCAAGCACCTGTGGGGAGCCCGCGCTCTTTTGAAAGAGATACCACTACGAGCCATGACAAAGGCCGCCACGGCCTACAGGCGCCGCGAATTTATCATTGCGCAAGACCCAAGCAACGGCTCGGGAGGACCATACGATGACAACGGCATCATTGCCCTTGCTTTCAGAAACAGCGTGATCGATACCGGCCTTCTGTCCAGGCTGACGGGGCTGCCAGTTGACTACGAGGTCTACGAGCAGTTCGACCACCCCGACGACAGGTTCTGGAGACGAAAGATGTCCACCGAGAAAGACATTGAGAACTACGAGCAGACAGTCGATCTTTTCTGGTGGTACTGCAAGATGGACGTATACCAGAGCGTTCTCGGTGGAACCCTTCTCTTGTAAGTGCCCCTGGATTTACCTTGAGGCGGGAGAGACGTCATCGAGCCTTTCAGACAGGCAATGAGCTCGAGTGACGGGCGGGCATTTGTGTACGAATCTAACCTTCTTCCTTTGCATATTGTAGGATGGACTACAATCTATGGACCCAGGTCGCACCCAGATCTCGAATCGGGAAGATCAATGCTGTGTAAGTTCGCACTTCAACGCCCAAGCTATAGGCCGCTCGCCTGGTTCCGTGTTGCTAACAACAACTCTGCAGCTATGGAACATTTGATCATATCATACTCCTCCTAGGCAGGCTCACAAACTTTGCCTCGCGAGATCTGGCTCGGAAGCGGAAGGCCGCCAAGAATAATCCAATGTATGGGATGGGAGGTCCCGGTGGTCCTGGTGGCAGGCCAGGAGGGCCACCAGGAGGGCCACCAGGAGGGCCGCCGGGAGGGCCGCCAGGAGGGCCGCCAGGAGGGCCACCAGGATGGCCACCAGGAGGGCAATCAGGAGGGCAATCAGGAGGGCAATCAGGAGGGGCCCCGGGAGGCTTTCCGGGAGGACCGCGGGGGGGCCCGCCAGCTGGTCCTGGCGGGCCTATGGGTGGTGGTCCTCCAGGGCAATCCCCGCCTATGTTTGCGGGCATGATGCCGACGTCGGGAACATTCACCATTCCGACCGGATTCAGCCCGCCAGCGGACGACCCGGAACCCCCATTCAATGGCTCAGCGGACGAGATGGACATGGAGGACAGCACCACGCAAGCGCTGAAGGAGTGGGAGGAGATCCGGGTAGCCTTCCGCGTCTTCGCGGAGGCGCTCGGCGAGGACTTCGAGCCCATGAGCGACGACCTTATTTTCCCGCAGGCGTCGCCGTTTGGCCCGGCGCTAATCTACCGCACGTATAGCATCGCGGGCATCTGGCTGAACTACTACATGGGCTTGGTCCTCCTGTACCGCGCCCATCCGTCCATGCCACCCATCTCCATGGTTGCCGCCGGTATGGCCGCCCAGCAGACCGAGCCCTATGCCCTCACGATCGGGCGGATTGCCGCGGGGCTCCTTGACCGCTGTGATGGCATCGCGGAAATCCCTACTGTTGTGGGTGCCGCCTTCATCGAGAGTTGCTTCCCGCTTTTCGTTGCGGGCATCCAGGTAAGCACAGCACATAGCTGCCCATACATCTCACCACCATCCTTCCTCGTATGTCACATGATTCTAACCCCCTATTTCTTTTTCTCTAGCTGCAAAACAACGCGCAGAGGGTCTGGACTGTCAAGAGGCTCCTCGACGTCGCGCGGCTCACGGGCTGGCAGTCGGCGCGGCCGATCGCGCGCGGCTGCGAGTCGGCGTGGGCCAAGGCCGCGCAGATGGGGCGCGGCCCCTACTACTCGAGGCCGGCCGACATGCAGAACGAGGACCCGGACGTGTGGAACCGGCCCAGGCGCGTCGACGTGCGCATCAAGGAGCTCGACGACGAGTTCCGCGAGCGCGAGGGCATCGAGGACACGGAGCGCCGCGTCGTGCTGGCCAACTCGGAGCAGACACACTTTGCCCTCGGCCTCATCGCCGTGGAGCAGGACATTGAGAGGTTGGATCTGTCGGGAGGCGAGTAGTGCCGTAGCGGGGACGGCATGGCGGCCCAAGACTGTAATCGGAACTCTTGGTGTGTATGAGGACCTAGGTAGGAGGACAAGTCGCGACCGCGGTGAGATGAGCGCGGTAAACCTAAGTACATGTAGTAATGATACGAATATCATTAAATCAACACGGCTGCCTACCGGACGCTGCTTGCTGGCCTTGGCCTTGGGATGTTCAGATTTCCGTGGAAGAAAGATCGAATCATGCTAGCAGACCCTTCTATCATGACTGTGACGCCCTGCTGTTTTTATCGAGCTTGCATCCTCTTCCCAGGCGTAGCACGGGCCACGTACGGTTGAGTGGTAGGCACCCATTATAAAAGCTCGAGGCTGTCCTCACGGTGACTCTGGGCGAGCCAAATCATAGAAAGTCCCCGTATTGGCAACCTACCTCCTCCGCTCCACGCTTAGTTCGCAGGTAACCGAGCCACGACGGCGGCCATCTCGTCGTCTGTGTATATTCTGAAGCCCTTCTCCTTGGTAACGCTGGCCAGCTGGACGTTCTTCGCATCCAGCTTCTCCTCCATGACCTGCTTCAACGTCTTTAGGACAAGCGTCTCGGCGTCGGCGATGGTTAGGGACTATGTGCGCGGTTAGCAGCGTGTTTCAGCGGCGAAGAAAAAAAAAAAAAAGAACGGAGGAAGGCATAAAAGAGGCGTGCGTACCCTGTGATACTCGTTCTGCAGCTCGGCCTGGGCGCCCTCGGAGCCGCTGCCGATGGCCTTGGCGTCGTAACGGTAAAAGGTGCCGCTGGGCTCGGCGTGGTAGAGCTGGGGGCCGTCCTCGTCGTAGCCGGCGATGAGCAGGGCGACGCCGAAGGGGCGGCTCATGATGGACTCCTCGCCGTCGGCGCTCTCGCCGAAGCGCAAGGCCAGGTCGCAGATGGCCTGGGTGCACGACTCGACGCGCAGGTCCTCGTTGTAGTTGAAGGCGTGCGACTGGCACTCGACGCGGGCGTGCTCCACCATGCTGCGGGCGTCGGCCTGCAGCCCGGACATGGCGCAGCCGATGTGGCGGTCGATCTCGACAATCTTCTCGACCGACGACGTCTCGAGCAACGTCGACGTCACGCGCTTCTCCACGCCCAGGACCACGCCCTCCGACGTCGCTACCCCGATCGCCGTGCTGCCCAGCTTGATGGCCTCGAGCGAGTACTCAACCTGGAAAAGCCGGCCCTCGGGGGAGAAGGTGCTGGGTGCGGCGCCGAGGCGCCCATGTTAGCGCTGCGGGCTCTCAGCGGGGGGAGGAGCACCGGGGTTTCAGATATGGGCGGGAGCCGCAGTGGTAGATATTGCGGAAACGTACTTGATACCCCGATCTAGTCGTCGTTGCGCAGAGTCAGAGCACGCGATCCTCAAGAAAAGAGCAAAGCTAGCGGACTGGGGGTGGGCGGCGGGCGGGCGGCGCCGCTGACAGGGTGGGATGCTGGTCCGGACTCACCGTATTCAGACCTGGCCATAAACATCTTGGCGGTGTTGTGTAGAGGCGGAAGGGGAGGGTATTAGGTGTCCGATGGACGAGCCGTGTCAATCAAGCACGGCGGTGAAAAGGACCGGGTCGGTTGGGGTGCGGCGGAGTTTGGTGATGAGGCTGGCGGCGGAGGCACACACAGGCAATTGGCATGGAGCTCGCTCCAGGCAAGCAAACGACGACGACAGCTCCCCAGCCGTGCTCCCCACGATTCGCATGCCTGGACGCACGGGCCACACACACCAGCTCCAGCACGAGTGCCGTACGCACCCCTGGACCCTGGCAGCTCCAGTGTGGTGCGCCGTCAACTTCAGCTCCAATGGCGGGGCAGGAGCGCCTTGCATGCACGGGCGCCTCGACTGGCCAGGCGCGAGAGTGGAGCGCGTTTTGGCCTGGCGGCGTCAACACTTGATTTTTCTGTCTGGCAACCTTCCTTCGGACCACCAAGCAACGACGCGCCCACAGCCATTCCCACCAGGGCCTCTCCTCGCCAGTTCGCCCTTCATTACACTCGCTGCACCCACTCTGACGGGTGCCGGTCGTCGGTCGGGTCAGGGCAGCACCACGGCAAATGACCGCACCTTGCGCCGCGCCAGTCGCACGCAAATGTAGACCCCGACAATGTCGTCCAGCACCGCCAGACCCTTCCCCGACGGCAACAAGAGGGCAAATGGCGCGGCCGCAGACCGCGCAGGCCCCCAGAGGCCCCGCGTGAGCGCCAACGACAGCTTCAGGAGCGACCGCGATCCGCGCTACAGGGAGGCGTCGCCGCAGCCGGGTCTCCAGTCCAGCTTCTCGTCCACGTCCACCTCCCACAAGCGCTCTGCCTCGGGCAACCTGCGCCCTTCCAGCAGGACCGTCGAGGAGCGCCGAACCGAGAAGACCCATATGACGACGCGCGAGACCGTTGTGTCCCGCACTCGCAGTCCCAACCGTCGCGCCCAGCCGCCGCCCCAGGACAAGCCGAGGGCCAGCGACACGGGCAAGCACAGGGCCGCCGCCGACCTTCGACCGCGCGAGCCCAGCAGACCCGAACCGCCCCAGGCCGTCTGGGAGCCCGAGGCCACCCTGCTCCCCCATACGACGGCCCCGCTGGCCTCGCGCATATCCATCCCGCCCCTGACGTCACAGCAGCCGGCGCCCCTCCAGCCGCTGCCGCTCCACGATATACCCCTCGCCGCCCAGGAGGCCCTGATCCTCGAGGACCTGTTGTTCGTCCTCATGGGCATTGAGGGCCAGTACATCCGCTACGCCAAGGTCTACAACCCGGACGAGGAGCGCGACCGCCTCGCGGGGCCAACCTTCAGGATACTACCGGGACTCGACCCGAGTCTCCAGGATTTGACCGTATCCATGCTCGGCATGGCAACACATTACTCGGCGCTCATGGCCTTTGTTGACGTGCAGAGCAGAGACGAGTTCGGATCCGTGAATCATGCGCTGTGCGCCTCGATACGGAAGCTTTTGCAGGACTATCTGGTGCTGATCGCGCAGCTGGAGACCCAGTTCCTGACGGATGACGCATTCACGCTGCACGTCCTCAACATCCACCTGCTGCCTACCAGCCACATGATGCTCCAGCTCCATGACCTGGCGCACGAGCTCCTCAAGAAGAACGCCCTCCTCGACGAAGAGAGCGATGACTCGGCCGACGACGACGACACCGATTTTGACAAGATCGTCAACCGGCTGAGGGAGGGCGGCGACATCATGCCAGGAAACATGGCAGCAAAGAAGATCTCCAAGGGCGGTGCTGTCCTAGCCATAATAACGGCTAGGCTAGAATCCATGTCTGGAGACCCTGCCGCCCGGGAACTCCTAACAACTCTGCTCAGGGATGCCAGTAGACCCTACATGGCAATGCTCAACGAATGGCTGCACCACGGAGCCATCAACGACCCTCACTCTGAGTTCCTAGTCAAGGAGCAGAAGAGCATACGACGGGAGCGGCTGGAACAGGACTACACGGACGACTACTGGGAGAAGCGCTACACTATACGCGACCAGGATGTGCCTGTACCGCCGCAGCTGGTGAGCCTGAAGGACAAGGTACTTCTGGCGGGCAAGTACCTGAACGTAGTACGGGAGTGCGGCGGCGTCGATGTGAGCAAGCAGGTCAAGGACGTGCCGCTCACCTTTGACGACCCGCGGTTCCTGGACAACGTGCACAACGCCTACGCACACGCCAACGAGTCGTTGATGAACCTACTTCTGACGGCACACTCGCTGCCGGCGCGGCTGCGGTCGATGAAGCACTACTTTTTCCTGGACCCATCCGACTACTTTATCCACTTCCTCGAGCTCGGGGCGGCGGAGCTTAAGAGGCCCGTCAAGGCGGTCAACACGAGCAAGCTGCAGTCGCTGCTGGACCTGGTGCTGCGGCAGCCGGGAACGGTGGTGTCGCTCGACCCGTTCAAGGAGGACGTCAAGGTGGAGATGAACGAGGTGCCGCTGGTCAAGTCTCTGCAGCGCGTGGTTAACATCACGGGTATAGAGGCGGGCGAGGCGCTGCAGCCGCTGACCAACCTGCCCAACGAGGCGGACAGGAACGCGGTTGGGTTCAACTGCCTACAGCTGGACTACGCCGTGCCGTTCCCGGTGTCGCTGGTTATCAGCCGCCGGACGGTGTGGCGGTACCAGGCGCTGTTCCGGTACCTGCTCTCGCTCCGGCACCTCGAGTCGCTGCTCTCGAACCACTGGCAGACGCACAACCAGTGGGCGCTGTGGACGCGGAAGAGCCCGTCCCGGAGGATAGAGGCCTTCAAGCGGCGCGTGCTTACTCTGCGGGCGCGCATGTTGGTCTTTGTCCAGCAGCTGCTCTACTTCTGCACCGCCGAGGTCATTGAGCCCAACTGGCACAAGTTCATGCAGCGGCTCGAGAAGAAGGAGGGGGCCAAGGGCCTGACTCGGACCGTGGACGAGCTCATGCAGGACCACGTCGACTTCCTCGACACGTGCTTGAAAGAGTGCATGCTTACCAACAGTAAGCTCCTCAAGGTAGGTCCAGACGTGACTACCCAAAACCGCGCGTGTTTTCTCTCTCTGTCTTTTTGTGTCTCCCCGAGCCCCGTCCGACTAGGATCGGATATCGCAAGGACCAGAAGCTGGCCGCAGGCACCAACACACGATAAAAATCAAGTAACAAAAAATAACAAGAAAAACCAATCCATACAGATCAACGCGAAACTTATGCACACCGTTTTATTCTTCGCAACATACAGCAGGTGGTTCAACCAGGAGCTCAAGAAGGCCGACCCGGAGCTCAACGGGACAGTGAAGCCGGCGGGCATGTCCGACCGGGATTGGGCGCAGATTCAAGCGCTACCGACGGATAAATCGTCATCATCGTCGACCGGGGTCGGCGGGGGAGCGGGCGGCGAGAAGCCGAGGGACATGTACGAGATCCTCGCCAAGTGGGAGGTCAACTTCAGCCGGCACCTGCACATCATGCTCGATTCGCTGAACCACTACGCCGCAACCGAGACGGTGGTGCTATTGAGCCTCTGCGCGCGGCTCAGCGCGGCCAGCGAGGGCACCGAGACGCCCGGGCAAAGAGCCATGGACGAGGATAATGACTGAGGCGCGCGCCTTTATTAGCTGCTTAGACCGCATAATTGATACCATCAACTCGAGGTCCGGATGGCCCTGGGGCGGGCGGTGTGGTCCAACGCTTTCCTCAGACGGTGGCAGACGGTGCCAGACAGGGGTTTCCAGAGGGTGGTCGGCACGTCGGCTAGGCTGTCTCGGGCACTCATCCGCCAGGCAGGGGTGTTCGAAGCACAAAGGTACCTGCCTTGTGGGTCTCCCCGTTAAACAACCCAATCAGGGCGCACACGTCAACCTCGTTAAACCCATCAAGGTTGGCGCGCCCCACCCAGCTGCGCGTGTGCCTGGGATCTCTAAATTTGGGCAGGGGAAAGACTTGAGACTGATCGATGACTACATCGACTCCGCCGCCGTGTCCGTGCTTGTTGGGGACGACGCCCGTTTCCAAACTACGCCAAACCTCACCTGGACTAGACCTCTCCAGACGCCAACGCAGCTGGCCCGCTAGGTATCCTGTCGCTGTGCCATCATGACTGTTTAGATCCTCCCGCATCGCCGTCGCCTGAGAGGAAGTCGGCAGGACCCAACACCGTCATTTTCGGCTTCTGCATCGTTGATCGTTGGTTGCACAGCCGCCTGCTTGAGTCGTTTTTCGCTTCGTTCTCTCTGGGGTCGTGTCCCCTATCCCTTTTATCGCTCGCTCTTTTTCGATCCGAGGCGGTGGCATCACCAAGGCGCCTCTTATGTACATTATTAAACCTTGTGTTTTGGCCCCTCCGATCCTTCACCTTTAGCCTCTTCACCGCGCACCACAAAAACAGAAAACGGTAGAGAAACCGACGGACGCGTTTACGACTCCGATACAGCATTACCGACCCCAGCCATCTACCTAGACAGCATATATCACTACCACCGCCAACATGCCACCGCGACCTGCCACGACCGGCTACGAGAGAATCGCCCAGGCCGACCAGTACAGCGACTCGGACGACGACGATCCGCTCGGCCGAAGCTTCGCCTCGCTGCAGCACCCTGCGGCGCCCCGTCATGCCTCCACCGGCCAGCCGAGGCCGCACAGCGGCATGGCCTCGCCCAAGCCCCACGGCGGCGGGCCCTTCCACAACCACAGCTACAGCTACAGCAACGGCATCGGCGGCGGCAGGCGGGGCGGCGGGCGGAGACGCAGCAACTCGGGTGTGGACCTCAAGGCCATCAACGCGCGGCTCGAGCGCTGGGCCGACGAGATCGCGTCCAAGTTCAAGAGGCACCGCGGCAAGAAGGGGGGCGGCGACGAGGAGGAGCACCTCGAGATCCACCACTCGGTCTTCCAGGCCCCAGAGGGGGTCCGCCCCGCAACGGCCGAGTCGCTCGCCGACCCGACGGCCCACGGCGGCAGCCCCGACATGTCGCACGAGGAGTTCGAGGCTGTCGTCGAGAGCGTCCGCGTCGCCATCGAGCAGGGGGTCCACCCGCGCATGATCACCCAGGGCAGCTCCGGCAGCTACTTCGCCAGGAACGCCGACGGCAAGGTCGTCGGCGTCTTCAAGCCCAAGGATGAGGAGCCCTACGCGGCCGGAAACCCCAAGTGGAACAAGTGGATACACCGAAACTTGTTCCCTTGCTGCTTCGGCAGAGCCTGGTAAGCATATCGTGGTTTATTGTTGCTGTTCGGCCGCGAAGAGAGACACAAGGCTGACGATGAGACCGTGCAGCTTGATTCCGAACCTTTCGTACGTTAGTGAGGCCGCCGCATACGTACTGGACTGCCAGCTGCGGACGCACATGGTGCCGTACACGGATGTTGTCCACCTCTCGTCCAAATCGTTCCACTACCCGTTCTGGGACCGCTACGCACACTCGCGCAACAGGAAACCGCTGCCGTCCAAGCCCGGCAGCTTCCAGGTGTTCCTGAAGGGCTTCAAGGATGCTAATATCTTTCTTCGGGAGCACCCCTGGCCGGACCAGTACCTGTCGGGCTTCCGCACGACCGACTCACACAGGAACCGTAGAAAGGGGTGGACAAACACCTGCAAGCCGTCTGGCGGTGCGGCGGACGGTGGTGATGACGAGAGCGACGACGAGGCTGGCGGGAGCGGCGGCAGTCAGGCCAGCCCAAGGCCAGGGCCGGGAAACTTTACCTGGACAGAGTCGCTCAAGCAATCGTTCAGGGAGGAGCTCGAGAAGCTGGTTATTCTCGACTACATCATGCGGAACACCGACAGGGGTCTCGACAACTGGATGATCAAGGTTGACTGGGAGACGGAAGAGGTGTCGATTGCGTCGGAGCCTCTCCACCTGCAGATGGAGAACGGTCGGAACAGTGACCGGCCAGAGGCGCCACGGCCCGTAGACCTGTCGCAGAGGAAGCCGGCGGAGACGCGGGCTTCCTACCCCTACAGGAAACAGCAGCCCATGGACGCGTCCAATGCTTCGGCACGGGCTGCGCCGGACCCCAAGATTTCCATTGGTGCAATAGACAACTCGCTATCTTGGCCGTGGAAACACCCAGATGCGTGGAGGAGGTAAGTCCCCGTTGAAACCACACAAGGGCCTTCTGTTTGCCGTCCACGGCGCTGACAGTGTCCATCTTTAGCTTCCCCTTCGGCTGGCTATTTCTGCCAGTAGACTTGATCGGCCGGCCGTTCTCGCAGCGGACGCGTGATCATTTCTTGCCGCTGCTTACGTCGACAACTTGGTGGTCGCAGACTCAGTTGGCACTGCGGCGCGTGTTTCAGCTCGACCCGGACTTTCAAGAGCGCATGTTCGCTCGCCAGATCGCTGTCATGAAAGGCCAGGCCTGGAATGTTGTGGAGACGCTCAAGACTGCTGACCACGGACCGCTCGAGCTGACACGGCGTGCGAAGGTGTGCGTGTGGGACGACCTGGTTGACGTCCCCGTTGCCGTGCCTATGCGCGTTGCCAGCTCCGAGATGCGCCGCCGGAACGATCCGGACAATCATCTCTACTCGGCTGACTCGGTCCTGGAGGAAGAAATGGATATTGGAGCTGCGAACTCGTCCTCGGCCAATGCCGCGGCCTCGTCAGCCAGCAACCAGGTTGACCTACTCGGTCTGGCCAGTCCGCCAGCCGACCTCCCGCACCCTGGACGCTTCGAGCTGTCGCTCAACAACACGGAGGATGCGGCTGAGAGCGAGGCAGTCATGTCGTCGCCCGAACCGACGCCCGGTTTGTCAGCACCGGAGCAGGAGCCACAGCAGAAGCGTCACGCATCCTCGCGACAGGTCAACAGCTATCACCAGCCCCCTGGCCGGTCGCTCAACATGTATACGCCACACCACGAGCGGCGCTTCTCGTTCGCGACAGCGGCGGGGCGTCGCAATAGCAACAGCATCGCGCAGCAGCTGTATGGCCCGGGTGATGTTGCCGGAGCCAGCTCGGGCGCGGGCGGGGCTAGGAGGTCGCAGGACTCGCACGGATCATACCACTACGAGGACGATATGGATGGAGACCTTGGGTACGCCGCAGCCGAGGGCATGGAAGGCAACCGGCGCAAGGTCATTGTCGAGAGGCTGGAGCCGGTCAAGACGAAGAATCCCGTCTTTACATGGTGCTGATAAATACTCTGACTACGGGCCATGTACACTCTACCCTACTGCTCCTACATGGGATCCCCTCATCTTGTGGCTATGATGTGACGTCAACGACAAGTGTCTCCGGACCGTTTCCTCTCTTGGTTTCTCTTTTCTTTGCCCACTTTCCACGCATTCGACACAATGTTCTCGATGGGATTGCATGACACTAGACTGGATGGCGTTCAGGCGAATGTTCTTGGTTGGGATAGGTAGGTAGATGCTATATATATGTAGGACCTAAAAGATGGAATTTGCGAGTGGGCACGAATAGGGGCTTGCGTTTCACATTGACTTTGGGGGATATCTCTATGGGTTCGGCGCGTAAATGGGCAAATTCGAGTGGCGCACTCGGAAGGTATGTCCAGCCCGGCACTTGCCTTGTGAGCCACCAACGGACCCGATGCTAGCTGGTACAGGAAGCACAGATTCGGTACTGTGTTGGTACAGGGCTCCAATCTCGACGGGGGCCGGGACGTACACCAAGGTGCTAAAGCGGAAGAGAAGCACCGCCGCGGCACAAAGACCGTACGTGCATTTTATTGACAAAAGTGTGGCAGGGGCTGACTGACGGGCGGACGGACGGACGGGGCCGGCGAGCAGGTTTCATTTGTTGGTAGGACTCGGGGAGGCGTTGCTACGCAGGTTGGGGCATATCTGGTGGGTAGGTAGGTAGGTAGGGAAGGCTGTAGATGTGCGGCACAAGATCACCAACGACCCCTCGCTTGTGTTATACGTGCAGGCAAGCGGGGAGGTAGGTAGGTGGGTGGGCAGGTCGGGGCAGCAGCTACGCAGAGACCTTTTGTGATGGGAGACATGCTAGGCTGGGAAACCCTGCGGTGCCACGGCCCAGCTGAAATGGAATCACGGCGCAGAAAGTTGCTCTCAGTCTCACCAAAGGTTAGTAAGAAGCTGGGAGGCGGTAATTACGTGTGATGTGAGCGGCATAGCGTGCGTAGGTGGGTAGGTGCCTAGCTAAGCTCCTTTGCTCCCTCGGCAGTTTTTTTTTTTTTTTTTTTTTTTTTTTTTTTTTTTTTTTGGTGCGTCGCTACATGGTCGGCGACGTAACCACGCACCGACAAAACTTGTGCAAAAGGACCAGAGTGTCGGTATGGACCCGGGGCTTCGGTACAGGAAGAAGGCCCAGGGGGTGGGTGTGAAAGAGAGGAGAAGGTTGACAGAAACGGTGGTGGGTGTGTAGCGGACCCACACAATCCTTCCCGCGTTTGGCTCGGTCTGGCTCTCCCATGGCGCCGGGCTCATGCTCGGAGATTTGCGCGGTGGGATGTGCAGGAGGATGGCGGGCTGACT
>JNVV01000003.1:2238567-2254208 GCA_000733355.1 Falciphora oryzae
CCACAACCTTTGCACACCATGGCTGCCTGCTTTTTTTTTTTTTTTTTTTTGCCCCTGCAGTTCTTTGCCCGCCTGGGATGTTGGCTACGGCCACGTCCCAAGCGGCTGGGCCGCCGCCTTGTCGGTGGGAAAGGGTAGTAGCGGTGGTTAGTAGAAGAAGCGACGTCCCTCCCTCCACACACACACACACACGGTCTTGTGTAGTCATCTCGGACGCTTTCTGTTCAGGACCCTTTCGTTTCTTCTGTCACAACTTGTTGCACCCTGGGGAGTGATCCCTCAACACCACTGCCTTGACCACCCGTGAGCTACTGGGAGGACTAGCTTCGGATCCTGTCCCCTACCCCTGGCTAGCAACTCGAGCCGAGGGTTTTTTTTTCATCGATCAGTAATCCTCAGAGACACGGCGCTTGGCCGACACGATGTCGGAGTAAGAAAATACAGCCTCTGAAAATGCACGAGTATGGAGCAAGAGACGTTCCTTTGGCTTATCAAAAACCCCCCCCGCCCAGCGACGCCCAAACCGAAGATCTCGACCCCTACTACCAGCAGACCGTCGACCTCGGCGGCCGAGAATACCAGAGATACGCGATAGAAAACGGCGCTTACTTTGTGCCCGTCGACGAGGTAGAGTTGCACTTGGTCTTGGTTGGTTTGGGCAGTTTGAGCACAAAAAAAGGGGGGAAGGGGCTAAAAATCAAACCTCCGATGGCCGACGGCCTTTTTCTTTTTCTTTTCCAGGACGAGGAGGAGCGGCTCCGGCTCATGCACGACGTCTTCCAAGTTCTCTTCGACGGCGCCCTGATCTTCCCTCCGATCCGAGACCCGCGGCGGATCCTCGACTGCGGCTTCGGCACGGCCTCGTGGGCCGTCGACGTGGCCCAGGCCTACCCCGACTGCGTGGTAGGTGTGTTTGATTTTGTTGGATGACGAGCTCGGCTGCGATTCTCGAACCAGCCGCTCTAACTCAGCGACTCGGGCTCTGCAGGTGAACGGAGTGGACATCAGCCCGCTGATGGCGCCCGAGGAGCCGCCCGAGAACGTCGTGCTCGACGTCGACGACCTGAACCGCGCGTGAGAACACCATCATCCTCGCGAGATGCGGGATGGGCTGCTGACCGTCTCACCACCGGCTAGAGGCCTCTCGTTCGAGCACAACACGTTCGACGTCGTGCACAGCCGCATGGTGGCCGGCGGGATCCACGCCGGCCGGTGGCCGCGGTACCTGCGCGACATCCGCCACGTCCTGCAGCCGGGCGGGTGGTGCCAGATGGTCGAGATCTACTTTAACGCGCAGAGCGACAATGGCACGCTGACGGAGAGTATGTTTTTTTTTTTGTGTTCCCCTGCCGTCTTAAAACCTACGCGTCTGCCCGACGACGGCCCAAGATAACTAAGCCCTTCCGCTGGAAACCACAGACCACGCCCTCTGCCAGTGGTCCTCTAGATACCTCCAGAGCATGACGCCGTACAAGGACCCCAGGAGCCCCCTGAACCTCGCGAACCTGATGGCCGAGGCCGGCTTCGCCGACGTCCGGACCACCGTCTACAGGTTGCCCATGAGCGCATGGTCTTCTGGTTCGACATTACGCACTCCCTTTTTTTTTTTTTTTTTGCACGTGGAGCAAAAGTGCTTTGACTGACTGGGTTTGGGAACACTTTCGCAGACCCTAGGGAATATGCCATCGGAGCAGCTAACCGGGAGAACATCCGCCGTCTCTTGGTCTCCCATGCCATGTACCCATTCACCACCAGACTCGGGTGAGTGGGAAAGATGGGGGCCTCTGAACTATTACAGGGGGAGCTGATTGGCTGACTGCTCTTTGCTTTTCGAAGCATGTCCGTGACAGAAGTCCAGCTGCTTGTGGCGCGGGCTCGACATGAGGCAGACAACCCGGGCTTCAAGGTACATGATCTCTTCCCTTTTGGACAGAGTGATAAAAGCATTGCTGAAGTTCAGCACAAGTCGGGTGTCGGGTATTCATCCATGCTAACGTGGCCCTTCACCTCGCCCAAAATCCTGATATGATAGGCATATTTCCCTGTGTACGTGCAAGCGGTCTCGTCCCGATATTGCGGAATACACCTAGTCTGCCGACACTAACAACCATCTTTGCGACCCGTTTAGATACGTCTGTTACGGCCGAAAGCCTCGTCGAACCGCTGGCTGATGGACATGTGAACTTGTTGGCAACGCCGACAAGGATAAAACAAGAAGACGACGGCCTGACATAAGCCCGCTGGCTCATGGATGGGAGCACAGCATTTGCTGACTGAGATGCTCCCTCCTGAGCCTGCGAGTCAGCTTGCCAAGAACTCTTGTCCAGCACAGGCCTGCCTCTCGGAGGGTAGAGCAAGGTGATAGGATCCAGACTACCGCGGCGTCCGCTCGCTACGGAGGCAGCTTTCTAGAGCTATGTCGAGCAAACCACCCGTGAATAGATTCGGGGCAGAAATAGCAGGGCCACACCCATGTGTGGAGCCGGGGAACACCAGCACTTCCAAGGGGGAGGGAAAGCCGCGGCATTCAGGGGGGCTTTCGGGGCATTTGGTTCCGGGCTTGCCTGTGGAATTATAGAGCCGGGTGGTCTGAGGGAGAGATATGTACATACAATACAAATATGATACAGGTTCGGTTCTGTAGCTGGACCGAAAAGTCCCGGCTTCCAAGAAGAGACAGCATACTCCACGTCGTTCTGCCGCTCACTCGGTAGCCCGCGATCCCAGCTCCTTCTCGACGAGCCCAAACAGGTCCTTCTTGTCAAAGTCCTTGCCGGCCAGGGCGCCGCCCGGCTTCATCAGCTGCCCCATCAGCAGGGACGTGTTCTTCCTGAGCGACTTGCGGACGGCCCAGTCCGACACGGCGGGGTCGAGGCCGGCGCACACGTCGGCCACGACCTTGGCCACCTGCTCCGGGCTCAGGGTCTCGACGCCGCTCTGGGCCGCGTACTCGTCCAGGACCGCGACCTGGGCCTCCTCCTTCTCGGCCAGGTCGGCGCGGCCGGCGGCGCGGAACCCGGCGGCGGCCTCGCGCTGGGCCGCGGCCGTCTTGCGCAGCAGCGCGACGAGGGCGGCGTCGGTCCTGACGGGGCTGCTTGTCTTGCTCGCGTTGAGCGTCGTCGAGATGACGGACCGCAGCACCGCCAGCCGCGGCGCGTCCTTGGCCCGCATCGCCGCCTTGAGGTCGCCCTTGAGCTTGGCCAGGAGCGGCGGCGGCGGCACCTCGGCGTCGTCTGAGGCGGCGGAGGAGGAGTAGGTCCGACTCGACGACCGGGGCGGGGCGGCGGCGGCGGCAAAAAGGACGGGGCGGGACGAGGCGGGGAGCGGGCTCGGCCGAGTCGGGAGCTGGCGCCAGGCGCAGCGCAGCGCCGCTGACGGCAGGCGGGAGACTGTTGGCATTGTGGCTTGACTCGTGCGGTCCCTCTTTCGTGCTGCCCTTGCGGTGCTTGAACCAAGGTTCGGTATGTAGCGAGCGTGTTTCGTTTCGAGCAAGTCTATCGGATCTGTTCGAGCTCGCTCCAGGCCGAGTTTATTTTCTGCAAAGGAAAAAGCTGTCGAAATCCTTCCATGCATGCGCCTTCGTCAATGCCCCGCATGAACGAACGAATTGGCCAGTTATCGTCAGTCTCCACAGAGCTACTTCTGGACTCAAGCTTGGCACGGCAGTCTGGGGCGATCATCCCCCACTCTCCCAGTCAGATGCTTGAATCTTCCGTGAGACTCGTAGGTGTTTGAACTTTTTTTTTTTTTTTTTTTTTTTTTCGTGCTAGGGTGATAGCCGAGAATGGAAAAATAGAAAAGCCTTGTGGCAGTTTGACGATGGGAGCTAATAGTTCGCATGGAGAATATCTTTTGCGGCGGCCGATATAGCGCATTGCGTCTGGTACCCTCATCAGAAGCCCCAAGCCCACAGAGCACATGCTTTCTTCGATCACAAGAAATACCTGTCCCACTGCATATGGCGTCGAGCGTGCGTGTGTCGATCAGCGAAGGCCCGGGTTTTACAATGGGCAGAGGGATTATGCACTGCAGCACAAGGGTCGACCTGATCTAACTCGTCTCCTTGGCAAGTGCCTGACTATGGCGCCATACTACCCGCGCCGAGGAGCATCTATTGTTTGATGCCAGGCTTTCAAGAGCCGCTGGCATCGGCCCGAGGGCTCGTATAAGCGAGCCGCCGTCGCGTTTGGACGACCCTAGACACGCAAATAGGGGCTGTAGCCAGACAGCCCCATCGATAATTCAGCGCCGGTGGGTTTCCGTGCTGTGGCTGCCGCGCGGCTTCAATCGGCCAGCCTGAACCGGCGATAAGCCCATGGTCTGATACGTCAAGGTTTGCGGGCGCGCGACTGGGGGCGTCGCCCGGCGCAAACCTTGGCCTGCCGCCACAAGGGCGCCGCAACAACGCCCATCCTTGCCGGCGTAGTTGATCTCGATGCCCGAGGGTTGCACCGTGTATCCATTTGCGTTTCGGGCCAGCCTCTCTTGACTCTGCGGGCAAGACGTTCCCTTCTCCTCTCGCCTTTTGCGAAGAGTATATAGCTCGGTCGGCACGCCGCATGCCAAGCTGTCACAGGTGGCGGGGTTAGGACTTTGGGCAATCCCAAACACCGCCTGATCTGCCCAACCGCCCATTCTCGTCTCTCCATCACCGACTGCCAAGCTAAATGGGGTGCCTACCTCTACCAGCTTCTTTTTCTTTGTCGTCCCAAGCATCGGGCAGCCACCCTACCGAATAAGAGCCCGCCACGAGTGCTGTCGGATTGGCCGTTCCATCCCAGCAGACGGCTTCGACCTGATCCGACCTTCGTTTCTTCCTCGGCCCCGGTGGCATCTACTACATCCGCCAGCAAACGGGGACCACCATGGCCGCACAGACAGCAGCGGCCGAGGGCAAGGGTGAGCTCCAGGCCAGCAGGCTCGGTCGGTGTCTCTCGCCGCCCGAGCCCGAGATTCAGCGAGGCCGGAGGCGGGCCCGCAGCCCCCTGCGCCTGTCGGTGGGCGGCCATGCGGTGCACCAGCCGTCCCGCGAGTCGAGCACCCTGCGCGGGCGCTGCCGCCACCGATCGACCTCGCTCCTGGGCGGCATCGCCCCGCGCAACCCGTCGGCCACCGCCGCGGCGCTGTCGTCGGAGCGGTCGTCCTCGCGGCCGCCCACGCAGCGGCAGCTCCTCCGCGTGGTGCGCGCCCCGCCGCCGCCGCTGCCGCCAATGCACCACCACAGGAGGCACCGGAGCCAGTGCCCCTCGCGGTCGCGGTCCGCCGACGGGCGCGACAAGACGCCTCACCGGCGGAGGCAGCGCACGCGGAGCAGGGGCCGCGTTCACCGGCTGGAGGGGTCGTTCGGGGCGCTCGACCTCACACCGTCGCCTCTGCAGTTCGAGATGGTCGTCCTGGTGGTCGACCAGAAGTTAGATACGAGCCCCGGCAACAGCGGGCCGGACTGACAGAGTGCCCCTTTGTGGACGGCGCTTGATGACGCTAGCGAGGAACGAGATGGGGCAATAGCACAGAGGTGTAAGAAGCGAAGTCATCTGGCGCAACCGGAGCACGTGGCCATCCTGGCCCTGGGGACACCAATGTTTACTGCGTTATCTCATCTCGATGATTTGCTGTCGACTCGCCTACGGTTCCACCAGCCTCCCCCACCTCCCCCAGAGTGTATCCGCACCAGCGACGAGTGTGGATCAGACGGCTTCACGATATATGCCGCATACAAGGGGGCCTTTCTTCCCGAAAGTGTGTTGTTCTTTGACCAATTCTGGTCCTGGGAAGACGAGGGCCACGAGCCTGGCCGTTGTTAGGTAGATGCACTCTACAAAATGTACAGAGCTATTACTGGATTTGGCGGTGCGCAGACGGTCTGCGCCTGGCCTACGCTGCCCACATCTTGGGGCAAGGCTAAAGACGTGGAGGGCATGGGGGTTAGTTCGATGGAGTCCGACGTCATCGGGATTGGGCCCGTTCATATCTGCGAGGTCCGCAAGGGCAGTTGGGTCAAGTGACTAGGAAAAAAAAAAAAAGTTGCTGCCAAGGCGTGCGACGACGGGCATCTTGTAAAGCGAAACAACGGGACAATGGCACCAACCCCCACTCTTGGCTGTGTGCTCTAAATTTCCCGAAGAGTACCTTTATGCTGAAGACTGAGTTTTCCGCAGGCATGTGAATGAATGAACGGGCACCTTGGCACCCAGCAGGCAGATAAGAAAGAAGAAAGGACCTAGAGGGGAGGAGGGAATATGGCACGTGGTCGCCAGATGCCGTTGGGTGGCAGTGAACAAAAAGTGAGGCACTTTCTAGAGTCGCCCGCGGTTTCTGCAAGATTGGACCGTTTCGTCTCCACGGCGTCACCTGATAAGCCGCATGCGGCTGACGATCGAGCATCAATCTGGATGTCGAATGGATGGTTGGCTGGGCTGTGCTTCACCGCGGGGAGGAGGGCCGCCAAGAAGGCGGACGAGGGTGTTGCTGCACGGATCACACTCCCCACCTTGTTAGACTGTTCATATTCTACTTGCCTGCTTGCCTGTGCTGCGTGCATGCCTGCCGCCGCCCGCTTCGGGCTGCCTCCCCCGCTTACCTGAGTCCATCCCATTTCTCCGGCTGCAGCAGGCGTGCAGAGCGTCTGGTCTAGTGCCGACGGGGCTCCATGCAGTCTCTGCGTGATCTCGTGCCCCAGCAGCGCCTGCCCATCGCGGACGAGGGCCGCGCCTGATAAAGCTTCATCGCCGGGCCTCTGATGGCCGCCAGCCCAGGAAGGGCCCACCAGGATCCCCAGACAAGCACACCACCGCTGCGTCAGATCGCCTCCACCTTCCGCGTCGCTTTCCGCGCCTTTTGCACTTTTGATTCCCACCCCAGACAAATATCCCGCCCTTCACTTCACCGCGCCTGCATTTCCTGCTCGTTTGGACCTGCAGGCAGTAGGTCGCGGCAGTGAAGGTCGACCCCGGCCCGCAAATCCCACGGGCGCAGCGCAATCAACGCGCGCAGACCAAGGCGAACTAGGTCGGCCTCCCGTCATCGCCGCCGCCGCCGCCTTTGTCGTTTCGTCCTCGTCCCCCGCCACTGCGCAACTGCCCACCAAACAAATCTCCCTCGGTCGCCTGGACATGGGCATCCACAACTAACACTACTGACCCCTCCAAACAACCACCACCTTTGAACCACCGCGCCCTCCCACGAACCACGTCCAAACTCCCTCGATGACCACCGTGTCCGCGTCGATCCTCCCTCCTTCCTCGGTCATGCTGCCCCCAGCACCGTCTTCCTGATCTCTGGTTCTCTGCACGTCACCGCCAGCTCTCGGCTCTCCGGGAATTGCCGGCACGATGGCTTCAAACGGTACCTCCCCTCCGCTCTATCCACTTTCGCTCTCTCCTGCACCCTCCCCTCGCAAGCGCGCCCGGTCGGAGGGTGGCCTCTCAGACCTCTTCTCCGCCACGCCCGTCTCGAGCCCGAGGAGCCTCGACGCTAGCTGCTATGCTCACACACTCGACTTTCCGAAACAAGGCCGACCAACCGCCAGCCATGTGCAGCCTCACCTCGCCCAGCCCAGCAACATGCACATCCAACCGCCCCGCGGTGCCCAGCCCGCATGGGACCCCAGGCTCTTGCTGAACCCCAGGGCAGCCTCGTTACCTATCAATCCCGCCGCCCACCGACAGGCCGCTGCGTCCCCGAGAAGGGCTGGCGCCCCCGCCGGCCCTGCAGTCAACCAGATCTTCCAGTTCTTCAGCCCTGGCCCTGCCTTGGACTTGGCCGAAGCCGAGGAGCAGCCCAGTGCCTCCCCGCACCGCCTCGAGCAGCCACCGGCCGCCAACGGCGTCGGTGCCATGATTGAGCGCATCAATAATGTAGAGAGTCGGGCTGTCGTTCCAGAGCCCAAGCGGCGCAAACTGGAACCGAGCCCTCAGCCGGTGGCTACCTCCAGCCGTGGCAGCAGCGGGATGCTGGGTGGATACATCAAGGACCAAAAGACTGAAGGCGTTGACGGTGGCAGCGCTGTGAAGACGCCCCAAACTGTAGACCTGACCGAACGTGAGTTGCTTTCCCCGCCCCACCCTTGGATGAGTTTCTGCTGTCCAGCCGCCGTCCTCCTGATGATGTTGGCATGGTACTTACATCCTCTGCTAAAGACATTGACGGCGACGTGGTCGTGCTCGATCCCCGGCTCCAGGAAGTCTGCTATGGGACGCTAGAAACAGCCCACGTCAATTGCCACAGCGTCCCTGCCCCTCGGCCTGGAGGCCTTAATCTTGCCTCCGCTGGGTACTGGCCGCCCATCAAGGCGATTCTCAGGCGCAAGGTTAACGACCCCACGACCACCGTCCAAGTCTACGACCACACGCGAGAAGTTTTCGGGACTGTCGACCAGAAAATCTCGGCAGCGCTTGCCAGGCTGTTGGATGCCCCAACGGTGCAGCTGCGGACCGAGTCCCGCATCCCGTCGCGCAAGAGGCAGCCGGATGAGGTTATCGGCCAACCCATCTCACGTACCTACAGAATGGAGATCACTCTCTTTGGCCGGCGCGCACTCGCAGAAGGAGTGGGCAAGGTCCTCAAGGAGAACAAACTGCGGCTTATAAACCCAACCATGGTTCCCCGCGGAATCCCCGTCCTCAACCCCCATGCCAACGACCCCACTCCGACCGCCGCGCCGAAGCCCGTAGTCTCCCAGACCACGTACACGACGTCAGTGTCCATGCAGAGGACCTTGGAGGAGGTCCGGAACGACGCCATGAGCGTTTTCGACACTTTGTCCAAATCCCAGGAGCTCCCCGAAATGGAGCCCGGACCGCTTATCCTGACGGAGCTGTTGCCCCATCAGAAGCAGGGCCTCTTCTTCATGACTGCCCGAGAGAACCCGGACGGGAGCGCAGCGCAGAGCAAGCACATTGGTTCTCTGTGGCAGAAGAGGCAAGTCCACGGAGGCCATGTCGAGTACCTCAACCTTGTCACACAACATTCCGAGCCCTCTCGCCCCAAGGAGACCCTCGGCGGGATTCTTGCAGACATGATGGGCCTCGGCAAGACGCTCTCCATCCTATCGCTGATAGCATCGTCGTTGGATAAGGCGCAGGAATGGGCGGGCAAGGAGCCAGAGCAACCCCTAGCCCACAAGAACAAGAAGCCCTCGTCCACCAGGTTCAGCGCTCCTTTGCCGGAGCCACTGGGGCTGACTCGGTTGTCGAGGAACGCCAAGACCACATTGCTGGTGTGCCCGCTCAGCACCATAACAAACTGGGAAGAGCAGATAAAGCAGCACGTCAAGCCGGCGGGGCTCAGCTATTACATCTATCACGGGCAGAACCGCATCACTGAGCCTGATCAGCTTGCCAATTTCGACCTCGTCCTCACAACGTACGGGTCTGTCTCGAGCGAGCTGACATCCAGGAACAAACGCAAGGCCAAGCAGTTCCCCCTCGAGGAGATTGGCTGGTTCCGCATCGTTCTAGACGAAGCCCACATGATCCGAGAGCAGGGGACGTTGCAGTTCAAGGCGGCTTGTCGTTTGCAGGCCAGCCGGAGGTGGGCCGTGACCGGAACCCCTGTCCAGAACCGCCTCGACGACCTGGCGGCCTTGCTCGCTTTTCTCCGCCTGAAGCCGTTTGACGACCGCGGCCGCTTCAACCAACACATCGTCATGCCCTTCAAGATGGCCGACCCCGAGATCATCCCCAAACTCCGGCTACTGGTGGACACCATCACGCTCCGACGCCTGAAGGACAAGATTCACCTGCCGTCGCGGACTGACCAGGTGATCAAATTGGGCTTCTCTCCCGACGAACAGCGTCTCTATGACATGTTTGCCAAGAACGCCAAGGACCGCGTCCAAGCCCTCACGGGCAGCAGGGAGCGGATCCTGGGCGGAAAGACGTACATACACATCCTGCAATCGATCCTGCGACTTCGACTTATCTGTGCTCACGGCGCCGACCTTCTCGGTGACGAGGACCTCAAGGCGGTCCAGGGCATGACCCAGGAGTCTGCCATCGACCTCGACAGCGATGAGGAATCGGACAAGCCTGTGCTCTCAGCAGTCAAGGCCCACTCCATGTTTCATCTGATGAAGCAGACCAACAGCGAAAACTGCGTTATGTGCCAGAGAAAGCCCGGGTCCAACGATGGCGCCGATATGGAGTCTGAGCGCCAGGAAGACGTCATCGGCTTCATGACGCCCTGTTTCCACATCTACTGTCCGAAGTGCATCAAGCAGTGGCGCAGCGAGGAGCACGGCTTGTCGCACAATAGCAACAAGATGGGCACCTGCCCCATCTGCCACGATCAGGTCAAATTTGCTACTACGGAGCTGCGCCGTGCACACATCGAGGCACAGGATGAAGATACCTTCCGCTCAAACGCTGTCGCTATGCACCGCGGCCGGGGTGGCGCCAAGAAGTTTGAGAACTATAGTGGTCCGCACACAAAGACGATCGCTTTGGTCGATGAGCTTCTCAACACCCGCAAGGAGAGTGAGCCGATGCCGGACGAGCCCCCCATCAAGTCGGTCGTCTTCTCTGGCTGGACGTCGCACCTGGACCTAATCGAGATCGCACTGAACGCTGCGGGCATCAAGCACACGCGATTGGACGGCAAGATGTCCCGCACACAACGCACGCAGTCCATGGACGTCTTCCGCGACGATCCCTCGGTGGAAGTCATCCTGGTTTCTATCACCGCGGGTGGACTAGGCCTAAACCTAACGGCGGGCAGCCGGGTCTTCGTCATGGAGCCCCAATACAACCCGGCGGCCGAGGCCCAGGCCGTCGACCGGGTGCACCGCCTGGGCCAGAAGCGGGCGGTGAAGACCGTGCGCTATATAATGAAAGACAGCTTCGAAGAGCAGATGGTCGCGCTGCAGGAGAAGAAGATCAAGCTCGCGAACCTATCCATGGACCGCGATGTCACCACCCTAGACAAGCGCGAGGCAGCGAGGCAGCGTCTCATGGATCTCAAGGATCTCTTCAAATAAGATGCTGCTGCTGTTTGCTTTACTTTTTGCTTCTCCCTTTTTCCCCTCTCATCTTACCCCTTTTTTCAATTTTGCCACACACACGACGATGCATTTATGATACCCTCGCGATATTTCCATACCCCCCATTTCCGCTTCATGTTGCTTCCAAATTCTATCATCTCATTTTTTTTTTCTTTCCTTATGACCTGCTCTTTCCTCTCTCTGCGCCTCACAGCTCCCAACCCTATCGACTTGAAGCCAGCAGCATCATCATTGCCTGATATTATACCATTTTCTTGCGGCAGCAACTCTGCCGGGGCGGTCGTCTTGCACATTTTTCTCTTTTGGGCACTCCAGGATCCCGGGCACGGCTGGCTGATTTAGAGCAGCATTTTCAACACACAAGCGAGCATGGCGGCGAATAGGGGCGACGCTATTCGCACCCGGGCAGTTACCAGCTACCCGTTTGTTTCGTGGCGCCTCGCGGTACCGGGCGCTCCGGCGCTCCCGAGGCGTCGGACAAAAGGTCTGGGGCGGAACGGAGTATTCTGGCTTTGCAATAGACAGCGGCATGGGTTGGAAGGATAACCCATGCGCGCACAGCATGTCACCTTGCGAGCTCGAAGAAGGCTCGGGCGACCGATAGCGGGCATCAAACGGTGGTGGCGTTCAATATCGGCGCCCTGGACTGTGCTTTTTCTTACTTTCTCATCAATGGGCCCGGGTTCCCTTTTGCTAATGCATCGTTCATGTCGATACGCATATCATACTTTCAACGATCACGGCGGGTGGCGGCTGCATCTACGGAAGGTTGTTTGGCTTCTCATTTTCTCAGAGCCGGTCCTATTTCTTTGCTTCTCATGCGTGCAAACACACTCGCATGGAGCCTAGGTGGAGGGAGGTTGAGTTTCTCTTCATCGGAAGATTCATCGCTTTTTCGGCCTCAATAATTCGCGTTGTATTTGGCGGCACCTTTTTATCGCTCTGTTTTTTTTTTTTTTTTTTTTTTTTTTTACGAGCACGAGTAGTCTCGTTTGCAATAGACCGCACAAAGAAATGACCCCATTTTTTTTTTCCCCTCGCGCAGACGCAGATGATGCAGCGAGTCAAACGTTCATGACCGCATCAGATTCATCACTGTAACTTGTCACCGAAGTCGGGCAACATGGAGGTTGCAGGAAAGGTGCGAGCAGTACTTGTAGCGAACAAAATCAAAATCGCCTGAGGGCGCATGAACCCCAAGTGCATTGAGTGGACCAACATCACTTGTGATACTGACATCAGGGGTTGACGGCACCTGATCCGTTGGGATTGAGAGTCAGTCTATCAATGAATATGTACAGTGAGCGTCAACAGCAGGGCTTTGTTTGCACAAGCCTATCGGAGCGCCGGTGTTTTCTGTTCTTATCCTCGTCAATTTTAGGGTGACCATCAACAGAAACCATGAACATCATGCTTGAAGAAAATACGAAAGCAGTCGCCTAAAGTCCAATATGTCCCAACCTCGTAACGCCAAGAAACCAACGCAAAGGTATAACGATGAAAATGACGAGGGAGCGGGGCTGAGGAAGGCTACAAGAGATATGGAGCTCTTCACGTCTCCATTAGCAGAGCCATATTCGGCGGCACTTCACAAATCACCCCGTCCACCAGGAGCAAGACATAAGCGTTAAATCAGGCAGCGTGGGCGCTCGCGACGGGCTGCTGGACCTTGGTCACTTGCATGCCCGCGCGAACGATACGCTTGCCCGACGAGTCCACGACAGTAGACACATCCTTGTTCTCGTACTGGGCGCGCTTCCAGATCTCAACCTCGCAGCCGCCGCGCAGGACGCCGACACGCATGGTGGAGAGCAGGTTGTGGGCGGCGTTGGAGTGGTTGTAGACACCGCCGTTGAAGATTGCGGTGGCGTCCTTGCCGATAGCCGACGAGATGAGAGCCTTGCCACCGGGGTGGTCCTTGATGAAGTCGGTCACATCGTGGATGACACCGGCCACGGCAATGAGACCCTTGCCATTGCGGGACTGCTCGACAAAGTCGTCCCAGTCGACAACAGGCAGCTGCTCCAGAGGGATACCCCAGTCGAGCTTGGAGCGCTTCTGGTCAAGCTTCTTCTGCTGCTGCTGCAGGCGGCCCTTCTCGATCTCGTTCTGACGGAACTGCTTGAGGTTGTAGGCGAGGCCGAGCTGCTTCCAGATCCAGATGGACCACTTGGTGGGGTCATACTGGTACCACTCGATGGCGTTACGGTAGTCCGAGGGGAACTCGTGGTGGAAGTTGTGGTAGCCCTCGCCCAGGGTGACAAGCGCGGTGATGACGTGGTCGCGAGGAGAGTTGCGGTCGTCGAAGGGCTGGTCTCCGAGCCAGTGGGCGAGCGAGTTGACGCAGAAGGTGGCCTGCTGGACGAAGAAGACGCGCAGGATGCCGGCGTAGACGAAGCCGCCCCACCAGTCGCCCCAGCCGAGGCCAGCCACAACGGTTGGGAAGACGAGGGCCATGGTGATGACGCACTTGATGAAGTTGCGGTGCTGCCACACAACGACGGGGTCCTCGTTCAAGTCCGTGATATCGGTACGGCCCTGCTTCTTGGGGTTCTGCTTGAGCAGCATCCAGCCCATGTGCGAGTACAGGAGACCCTTGCGGACCGAATAGGGGTCCTTGTCGGTGTCGGTGTAACGGTGGTGGGCGCGGTGGCCGTTGGACCACCACCTGATGGAGCCTTCAACGGCGCCGGCGCCGACGGCGGCAAGGTAGATCTTGAGGGGCAGCGAGGCCTTGTAGCAGCTGTGCGCCCAGAGACGGTGGTAGCCTGCAGAGGGGTTGGGTCAGCGATACAAGACTTGTGGCCAAATTTGGAGCGTGAGGGGAAGGAAGGCTGGGTCCAGACATACCGGCAGTGATGCCCAGGCCCGTGTTGAAGTAGTACACAACAGCCCAGATGGCCGTCTTGAACTGGAGGGGCACCCAGTACGTGGAGATGAGACCGCACAGGGGCACGAAGAGGATGAATATGGTGTTGAGCCAGTTGATGTGCTTGTGCCAGTTCTTCATGGTCATGGGCTCATCTGAGATGTGAGGCTTCTTGGCGTCGAAGGCCTTGTTGGCCCTCAAGGGCTTGTACTCGGTGGTGCCATCTGGGAAGGCCGTGGCCTCGACCGGCTTTGCGGCCGAGGACGACGAGGACGAAGCCATGGCTGCTGGTGTGTCTGGGGAAAAGCCCCCGCGAGCGCTCTCCTCGGTGTGCCCGGAGTGCCGTCAGGACGAGGGCGAGAGCCTATGGGGGTGTCGTGTGTTCAAGCCGGCCAGCGACAAGGAGGGCGGGGGATAGAGTGGCGGGTGGTAATGAAGGATGATAACCCAGCTGAGCACAGGAGCCTGGGAGGGACGCTGATGTGTTTATATGCGGTGCGGGAGCAAATGTTGCGGGCAGGGGCTGGGCATAGGTGAGCAGGATTGTTGGAGGGAGCACCTCCTCCGCCGTATCTATCTGGTGGGCGAGCAGGGGGCCTGCAGCGGCGGTGGCGGTGGGTTCGCGTTTGGTTCAATGCCTGTGGGGTGGGCCTTCCTTCCCTCCACAACAAGCCGAGCTTGGGGGAAGGAAGCTTCAAGTGTGGCAGGCCTGACAGAGCCACCGAGACCACGGGCATACGCAACCCAAAGACGGCGAGCGAGTGCGCCCTCTTGCTGCTGGGCCGCCCTGCCAAGTGGGCCATCCCCAAAAACAGGCATCAAGCTGATGGCGGCTGTTGGGGTGGAAGGTCCCACGCGTGCCCGGCCTTGCCGCCTGATACCAGGTACTAGTAGAAATGCTGCAGCCCTCCCCCGCCATCCCCAAGGGATCGCCCAAAAGACGGTGTTTGGCTGGGAGACACCTTACGAGGTGTGCCTCGCGGTCAGGTCACCGGCATACTCGTCTGGACAGCGGACATTGCCGGCCAGCAGCGCGGGGGCCAGTGCATCGTGCCATCTGCCCCATTGCGCATGCTCAAAGCCTGGCAGGACATGGCTCCATGCCGATGTTGCTGAATTCAACCAACGCTTCCCCCAAAAAAAAACCGCTGGTGACTGGCGGGTTGTCGGCGCTTCCTGCCAAACCCACCCCCTGCCCTGGCCCGAGGGCTGGTCTCTCTCCGCTAGGTGCCAAAGCGCCGCCTGCCTTTTGTTGAGACGTCCAAAATGTTGGGGGAGGTGGGGTATTCTTATTGGCCAGAGCTTTTGCGGCTCGCCCCCGTTTGCGCAACCCGATTCGACATCCCTGCACATCGGCATTGGGACGGGGGTTCTGGGCCACAGGGCTCGGCTCGGGCTGGGACCAGGGGTGTTGGCCGCGGCCAGACAAGCCGTGGCCTGCATTCTTCCCGTCGTCCCGTCCAGTTTTTCTTTTTTGCTGTTGGACCCTTTTTTCCACCTGTCCGTTCGTGCATGCACTTGCATTTGCCTAGGTGCTTTTTTGCATAATGCTCAACATCACATTATTTTTGAAAAGTGCTATTTGTGAAAAGCATCAGCTGGCTCACTCGGCCGACCATTCAGCAAAAAAGATGCAAGCAAGCATTCAACTAAAGACGTTATGACTCCAGCTGCCGTGCCACGCTTTTTTCTTGTCGTAGGGACGGGGACCCAGAGCAATGGAAGGATGCTGTCAAGGTTAGCTCATCCTGGCGTAAGGCGTACCTGCACAAG
>JNVV01000003.1:2254256-2376642 GCA_000733355.1 Falciphora oryzae
AAAAAAAAAAAAAAAAAAAAAAAAAAAAAGGAAGAAGAAAAAAATCTTTTTCTTTTTCTTTTGTCCTCTCCTCCCAACACGTCCGTGCCGCCACCTTATCCACCACCTCCACAAACATCGAACACCCCCACCACAAAAAACCACAACGGGGTAATTCCTCTTTACAGCAACTTCGGACATTATTTTCATGCCAGCCTCGGCTCTCGACAGGAAAATCGGAGATGGGGGCTTCAGGGCATTTTTCTCGCTCGTTAGATCTTCTTTCCTTTGTTTGCCATGTGCACACCATGCTCACCCACAAGGACCCAAGCTCGCATTCCTCGGGACTAGGATCTCGATTCATCCTCCCCCGTCCCGGTCTCCCTCAACGAACATGCCTCCGTATCGGGATGGTTCCTCCGTCTCACCGGGGCACGGGGAACCCGATCCCATCCTTCGACCTATGCCGGGAACATGACGTGCCTGCCATCACACCCCCAACAGTTCACAACTCTTCCCCGAGAGGGATGGTAGAACCTACCGGGTCAAATGGGGCGGTCGGTTCTTCGTCTGTCTGGCATGTGACATGTCTGTGTGCTTCAGCGCCTAAGAATAAGAAAGAAAAAGCACTTTCCGTGGACCCGCCGCCTCCTCCCCCCGCCCACGCGATTTAGCTTTCGAGGCCCTGGAACCGTGGAAGCCTTGGGAAAGCTTCTGGAAGGAGGCTCGGGAACGCTAACCTACATGCGCACATGACTGTTACAGTGGGGGGACAAAAGTACCGACATTTTCTGTTTCCCGCCTCCGCTTATAGAACAGCGGAATTAAGGCTACTATTTAACCCAATTCTAATTATTAAATTAATAAAAAAAAAATATAACTACTTTGTAAATTTAACTTTTAATTAAACGATTAATACTAGTTAAAAAGGTGTTAAAAAATGTGGTAGTATAAATACCCCGCAAAAAGGAAGTGTATTTTTTCCAATTTTTTTTATAAATAAAATATATAACGTGGTTCATCAGTGAGTGGAACACATCAGCGAGTGGAACAGTTCAAAATCTCATACTAAACACCGTTTTTTTAACTCTTTATAACTCCACTAATTTTAATCCAAATTCGATGCAATTTTGTATATAGCGTTTCAATTACATAGTTAATTTATTATAATTATCCTCGATTTTGTAACGCCAAATTGGTACGATATTAAAGAAAAACGGGTTTGCAGAGATTATTTTAGCGCAATTTTTTATATCTCCCCCGGGTTCGGGTTATAAAATCGAAGATAATTACAATAAATTAACTATATAGTTAAAACGCTATATACAAAATTGTATCGAATTTAGATCAAAATTGGTGGAGTTATAAAGAGTTAAAAAAACGGTGTTTAGTATGGGATTTTGAACTGTTCCACTTGCTGATGTGTTCCACTCACTGATGAACCACGTTATATATATATATATATATATATAAATTTATGTACCCTTTTCGACTTCTATAAGCCATAGGGAGTATCCGCTAATCTAGGTAATATTGGGATAAAAACCGTGCCTCCGGTGTTATAACCGTTTAATAAGGTCGGGTAAAAAGGTCCCGTCGGGCTACTAGCGAATCCTCTTCGTTTGCAGTCCGTTGGTTGTACCAAACTTCCAGAGAGCTAATACAACCAACCCAGTGTAGGGCCGGCGATCCGATGGTTGCGAGACACCCTGATGCTACGATGCCAGTTGTCCACGCCAAGAGGCTGCCCAGTCCAAACCTGTCCCGTGTGCCCCAACAATGTGTGACTATGGATGTCCCTTTCGACATTCAGGCTCATCGCCTGCCACAGCATGACAGATAGCAGATAGCATCAGCACCAGGCCGGCCCGTGAACACTTCAGTCGAAATGCTCAAGGACGGATGACCAAACGGGGCAAGACAGTCTCATATCCTAGGACGAATATCAAACACATTAATATGTATATATCCCTCAGCCGTCTTGAGACCGGTGCAGAAAAGGATGCTCCGTCCACAGAAGAGGGTGTTCACTGTCAGATCAATCCAAATGCAATCCCAATATGACCCCCGACCAAGAAATCGTGTACAAGGCAAGCAGGACACTGCATGACGAGACGCCAAGAAAGGAACATTAGATGCCAATAGTCAACCCATGAGATCCAACACCGAACCCCAACGGTAGGACGAGTATGTTGTGAAAAGGCTGCGCATCGGACTGGGACCCGATCCAGAGAGAAACACAAAATAGCAAATCTTCACCGCAGCATACGCCGCTTATTTTTCAAGAGCTCCAGCGCCGCTATGACGAGCTCATATCGAAGTATATGCGTAAAAAAGCATCGAGAAAATAACACCGAGTAAATCGTGACGGAAGCAGCAAAAATACGAGATAAACACATACAAATTGGAGAAGTCATATAGCGAGAAGACAGGACTGAACGCAAGGAGAAAGGCAGAGCGATGGACCAAAGATAAAGAAGACGAAGAGGCAAAAAGAATGCTGACTGGCAAGAATGAAAATGCAAACCAATGTTATTCTGTACATGATATCGTGGGACGGGCTCTAACAACTTCGTGCAAATTTCGTGACAAATGAAAAAAGGGGGTCGTGATTTTCGGTAGTATGTGTGTGTGTGTGTGTGTGTGTGTGTTCGTAGTTTTTAAAAGTATCGTAGGCGTCGTCAGTGATAGCTAGGGTGGCCATCAAGGCGATCAAAGTCGAGTATCGAGCCCTGCGCCCGCAGCGCCTCCTCATTGGAGTGGTCGTGAGCAGAGCCGATGCCCTTGAGTTCGTCTGGAAGCTCATGTATGGGGCTGGCCCTCGCGCTCCGGGAGCCCGGCGGCGTATCGAGGCCAACGGCCTTGGGTGTCGACGGAGTGTTTGTGGTCTGCCCCACCTCGAGGATGCTCGCACCGTCGCCGTGAAGCGACTCGGTGCCGATTGCGAGCCACCGGCCTGTCGATGGTGTCTTCATCCGCTCTATGTTTGCGTCCATGGCTGTCGCCACCGCTGCGTCTGTCGTCGGTCCTGCTTCCGTTTCTGTTGCAGTAGCCGTATGGAATGACTTGCTGATGTCGTCTCTGTGAACCTCGGGTCCCGTGATCCCCGTCTCCCACCGCGTTTCGTGTGGCGGAATCCACATGCGCATGTCCCGAATGTCGTCATCCTCCATATCATTCCAATCAAGGCTTGCGCCTCCTGATTCGGAAGTTGCCGCATCGTCCCTCAGCTCCTCGTCGTTCTCTTCATCTTCCATATCCTCCGACGGTGATGGGGGAAGCGGGACACCGTGGGGTTGGAGCTCATCTGCACCAAAAGACATGGATGTCGGAACAAACTCCCCCGTTGTCGATTGAGAGAGTACATCCGTCGTGGTTTCCGCCTCCGCGTCCACCTCCGCCTCTGCCTCTACCTCTGCCTGGGGTGTCACGTCCTGGTCGTCATCAAGCCCGGCAACAACCTCCGATAGGTCATCAGCCGGGGCGGCCAAGGGCATCTCGACTACTGTGAGCTCCTTCTCAGCGGGAGCAGGCGCCGAAGCCGGCTCGCTGCTCGTTCTCGGGGTCACGCTTCGGTCCGCGGCGGCACGTTCAATATCCATGTCGAGCTCGTCACTGACGGACTGATCGCTATGACTCTGGTCGTAGCTGTAGGCTGACCACGCCGGCGTCCTCGAGCAGGGGCCACGGGCGGTTCCAAGGCCTCCCCGGTGACTCGCAATGGGGCTCGGCGGAGAGCGGCCTCGCGTCGGGAAGTAGTAGGGCTCGTTCGACGTGCCCGTCGGGGGGTCGACGTATCTGTGTCCGAATGTCCATTCGGGGGGTGGCGAGTTGGCGGTCCGGGCGACGGGCTGGCCGTAGGTGTTCACCGATGAGTCCACCGAGGCAGCCGGGGCGTGCTGAATACGAGCGTTCTCATGATTCCGGCCCAGGCTGTTCCCATTTCCGCCAAAGCCCGGGAACATGGTCGCTAGGATCCCAGCAGCCACCCTGAACCTCGGGTTCTCGCAGAGGCACAAGTCAACTACCTCGCGGAACCAGCGTGGACAGTCCACGTCCGGATCGATCCGGAGCGGGCGGCTGTGCGCCTCGGGCTCGTCCTCCTGGGTGGCGATGGCCCAGAGGACCATGCCGAGCTGGAAGAGGTCTGATTTGACGCCAATGTACATGGATATACGCTGGCCGCTCTCAATCAGTGGCGTCGCCTCCGGGGGCTCCCATCCAACCGGGCAGCCTCTCCTGTTGATGTCTATTATCTTGGCGTCGTCGTTGCTATCGATCACGATGTTGGAAAGCGTGAAATCGCCCTGGACAAAGCCCGCCTCATGAATCTCGGACAGCCCGGCAACGATCTGCCTGGCCCACTTCTCCCGCCTGGCCCAAGGCAACCGGTGGTCGTTGTCATAGATCATGTCAATGAGGGCGCCTTGTTCGGCGTAGCTGATTAGCAATCCCTTGACGTGCTCCTCCTTGTCGTCGACAATCACCCCGTAAAGCTCGATCACGTGTTTCGAGTCTTGCAGCTGGGTGAGCGCGTTGACCTCGTACAGGAATTCGTCTACCGTGTCTGGTCCGGGGATCTCCTTCTTGATGAGCGTCTGGCCATGCACCTTGACTTTGTAAACAAATCCGGACATGTGCGAGTCGAACTGGATCTCGCGTTCCCTGACCCTTCTGCATCGCAAGTGGCTGACCATGCGAAGGGTGGGATATTGGATGATCTCCTAGGTAAACGTAGTTTCCGTGGGTCAGTATATCGGCTTTGGTATGCCTAAACAAGTCATGCTCGAGCTAGCTACAAACAGCGACGGCGGCCGGACTGATGGCACTGCGCTAAGACGGGAGCGCTGCCCTAGGGCAGCAGGGGGAGGGGAACTAACGTTGACATCTTCAACAACGTGCACGTGCAGCCGCCCGTCCGTGGTCTGAAGCTTGAGATTGGTAACAGTGTCGTAGAATTGAATGTCTTGTAGGCTCTCCCGAATGGCCTCATAGATTTTGGCATTCTTCTCACGCTGGAACTTGGTGTGTTCCAGGTCCAGCTCCAGAGAGTTTTCGGGCGCGTTCCTGTAGTCGAGCGACACGGTGACGCGCCGCCAACGGAACTCTGACTGACGATAGGTGATGAAGAACTTCTCCCGTTTTGACTTGTCGCGGAAGTGCATAGACAGATTCAGAATCCAGATGCGTTCCAGATCGTCGTGGATCAGCTGGTCGTATTGAGAGGTCGTCATGGAGACTGTGTCCAAGACCGGAGGCCTTAGTCCAGGGTGTGACTCTGGATGAGGGTCGACATTTGATTCTGTAGGATTGAGGTCCAAGGCCTCCGCGTCGTCCAGAGTCTCCACAGTGATGCGGGGATCGTGGTCGTTACCCCTCTCATAGGGCGTGGTCGAGGCCAGTGATGGTGACGGGGCAGAGGGGAGAACCTGGGACACAGTGGTGCTGCTGGCGAGGCCGATCGGAACGGGAGTGGGAGTAGGCGAGCGAGCGTGAGTAGAGGCGAGAGGGGTAGCGTCGGGGTCGGCCTCGGCGTCGGGGGCAGCGTCGGCGGTGGTGTCGACATTGGCAGTGGTGTGGGCATCCACGGCGGTGTCGACACCGGCAGTGGTGCTGGTGGTGGCAACGGCGCGCAATGGGGCGTCTGGCACGCTGGAACGGGGGTTCGACTGGGACTCGCAGCTGAACAAGGGCGGCGACGCCAGCCGGCGGTCTATCGACAAAGCTCGGCGCTCATCTGCAGAAAGCTCGGCGGGCATCAAGTTGTCGCGAAGCTCTGATTTCTGCCTTTTGAAGGTCTGCGCCCTGGGCAGGCCGGGAACGACCTGGCGGTTGCTCCTACGCGGAGAAAACAGCTGCGGGTCGTCCGGGTCGAGCCCGTCGACCCTTTCCTCGACGGCCTTTTCGGGCTCATGCTCGGGCTTGGGCTCGGGCTTGAGCTCGGGCTTGGGCTCCGGTTGTAGTTGAGGTTGGGGCTGAGGCTGAGGCTGAGGCTGAGGCTGAGGTTGAGACTGAGGTCGAGGCTGAGGTTCCGCCTGAGGTTCCGGTTTTCGCTCCGACACTGGTCTCCGCTCTGGCTCCGGCTTCCGCTCCGGTTTCCACTCCGGCTCCGGCTTGGGTTGAGGGGCCGGTAGCCGGGCTTTATTGCCATGATGGCCGCGGCCCAGGATCCTGCGCCACAGGCTGGGGTGCCGGGTGACCCCGGATTGCACCGGAAATGCAGAACGTGCGGGTGGCGGCGCTGAGGATGGCTCCTGCGGCGGGGCCTGACCGCTTTGAGCCATCACAGGCTGGGAGCGGTGAGAGCCAGCCCGTTGCTTTGCTTGGCTGGACCAGAATCGGGAGTTCAAGGGGACTGGACAAGGCGGGGGCCACATATATGGGCGCCGTAGACGGGGCCGGACCCGCTCGAGTCACTGCCTTGGGAGCCAAAACGAACGCCCTCACCGCAAGGGCGGCGGTGATGATTGCGAGGGCAGCGTCGATGTGAGGACGCAGGTCAGTAGCAGTGGCGTTTGAGTGTGTGGTGGCACGTCCCCGCGTTTTTTTTTTCTTTCTTTTTTTTTTCGGTCGTAGGAGGTATCAGTAGTGTGTGGTGGTGGGCGATGCTGTGCAGCTCACTGAGACGGCTCGTGGTGGTCCAGGTTGGGCGGGTGCGCCAGAGGCAGCATATAAGATATGCGGGTGCGTGGTCGAGTACTTCACCGGCGGCTCACATCAAGCGCGAACGGTCATGCAGGTAGCCGTAGAGCACCAGTGAATGCGCATCAGACATGCGTGGGTTGGGGAGGACCAGCGGCGCTGGGACGAGGGCTGGAGGGGCTGCAGGGCCGACGACGCTGTGCGCGGCGCGGAGGACGACAAGCAGAGAGCCAGAACAAGATTGTGATACCTCGCGTTCAGGCCAGAGAGAAGCGTGTCCGGGGCGTTTGTGGTCAGGTGCTCGCGGGCCCAGGCACAAGTGCAATTATGACTGGATCGCTCGTGGTTCATGCCCGCCGAGGGCCCTGGTCTGTCCTTGTGTTTGTGTCCCTGGCGCGAAGCGGTCGTGCAACTGGAGCGGGTGGTGATGGTGGAAGAAAGGGGTGAGAGAGATGGACGAGGACGGAGACACGACAGGAGCAGCCGGATAGGCAGGAGCTGGGGTCGTATCGTGGCCCGGTCAGACTTGGTTGAGGTTCTCGAAGCTTACTATGGAGGTGGTGCTGCTGCTGCGGCTACGACGGGTGGTGTCGGTATCAAAGTCGGATTGAATGGCGTGTGCTGCCTGGGACGAGGAGCAAGCTGCTGGAATGGCTCGAGCTCGAGCCAGGGACCACCCAACCACCGACAAAGAGGCAATGTCTGGTTGCGAGTCGTCTTCCCTGGACAGGGTGCAACAGCAGTCGGGATGGAGATCGGAGGCTGGTGTGCGAGGCACGAGGACTGCCAGGCGGTTGGGCTATGCAAGTTGAGGTCAATTCATCCTGTTCGGCGCAAGCCATCCCATCTCGCTAATATCAATGGATTGAAGCCCATCCACGGGCTGGGCAGGCAGGGCTCGCTTGGCCAGCGAGAATCGGGACCAATCCCGTTTTTCCTTCCTTTTTTTTCCTTTTTTTTTTTTCCTCACTTGAATTTTTTTTTTTCCCTCTCAAATGTCTGCATGTGGGAAGTCTCCAGCTCCCATGCATGCAGGCAGTTGCAGCCGTCCAAAGTGGCTGGGGACAGTGCACGTAGCTTCCTGTTGGAGCCCGACCCGCTCCAAACCTAACAGGGGCGCAGTTGGGCGGTGTGTGTGAGTACCTGTACCTCGGTCGCGCAACGCGCCCGTGCTTATTTGGGGATCCATGGGCGCACAACGGAGCCAAGCTCCAAACGTGATGGCCGGGCTGGTGGCTCTGGCGCCGGTGATGATGAATTGCGCACACGTGTTCGAGGAGGCGCCCCTGCCAGGGTTGTCGTTGTGGAGGTACATTGTGAAATGATTTCATTGCGACGTCTCGTGCTGCCTGCAGTCTTCCTTGTCGCATCAACGATGCCGTCGACGCGTGCACGCAAAGAAGCACAGCGACCGTCGACGGGTGGATTGAGCTTCAGGTTCCCGAGTCTCTGTCTCCGAGTCGGACGACGATGCTCGCACAGTTGCACCTGTCGGGCCATGCTGATTCGACCGCATGTCCAAGGTACCACGACCTGCTGCCGTCCACCTCTCCCTTACCTTCCAGGCGGGCAGGTACTTGAGGAAATCAAATTCTGCACCACCGATGTACCCAAACGATGCCACCTCGGCCGTTCCGCGTCTGCCCGTCTCCATCAAATATTGCTGGGAAATTCCCGCAATGTGCGTTGTCAATCCCAGCCTAGCATACTAACGAGTGCCACCTACCTTGTCTTCCCGAGACACGGTTTCAAACCATTTACCGCCTCGACGCGATCGTTGTCCATTTCCGTTTGCGCTCGCATCACCCCTCAGCGCCTCGCCGTCCTAGTCGAGCACCTGATCTGGGGAGAGCCGGGGTGCCCGCAATGTTGATTCGAGGGGTTGAAGAGGCCACTGCTCCCGCAGACCCCTTTTTATGGCATGTTTTGTCTTTGCCCACTGTGATGCAGGAAAGAGGAGTCTGGATCTCACAGCCCCTGGCCAAGGATTGCCTCGATGAGTGTAAGTGCAAGCGGTACCAACGTCGTAGGATAATGGAAGGAAGGGGTTACTCCCAAGGAGCGCCTCCAGAAGCCATTTACAGTCATCCGACAATCAAGAGCCTGACCGCATTGAGCAGGGGGGCCGACGTTGAGAGGATGATTGACAACACATCGACCCAGGCCGGCCAATGGCGGCTGCAGTGTCCCGCCAGGGGCAAGGATTTGGGGAGTGAAGAAAGAGGAAAAGGACGAAGAAGAAAAAAGAAAGAAAAAAAAAATTACACGAGAATTTGGCCGGGCCGGTCAAGCCCTGCAACGGACCATGAGGAATGGCATGCAGCCATCCCAGCCGTCAATCACCCGCTTTCGCTCTTGTATTACGGCGTCGCCGGCGGCTTTGCGCGTTTTTCCCTATCTCACTCCGTTCGCTCCTCTCCCCTCTCTCTCCCTCCCTCCATGTAGTGGCATCCGGAATAAGCATAGCCGATGCCGACTTTTGAAAGAAAGGGTCCGCAGACAGCCCAATCACTCCCGCCCGCCTAGCCCCGGAGGCCGATCTCCCACATGCTGACATCAGCAATCTGGGTTGACGACATGCCATTGACAGCAGCCGAGTTATGTGTGGGCTTTGTGTTGTTGGCGTTGTCGTTGTCAATATTAGTCGTGGGGGAAACAAGAAACTACCACCAAAACAATGCAGTCCAACATTCGATTCGTCTGTCGCCCCTTCAGACGGGCTCATGACCACCGCACCCAAGGAGCACTACATTAGACACAGCTTTAGTTTGCAGGTCGAGAACAGGTGGTGAAGCTTGAGAAAACACAAGCGACAGCAAGACTAAGAATATCTGCATGGGGGAGACTAAGCGAAACCTGCAGGTGAAGTGCAAGCAACACACTGTTAGTTGGGGCGGGAGGTTGTTCCCGCTTGCTGATTCAGAGTCGCCCAGCCCTGAACATGAACGGAGTCCAAGAAAAAGGGAACAGATGCTCAGAAGTAGCTAAACCTTGGAATGCCATTGAGTCCTTGGCTATGTATACGGATTTTCTTGCTTTTCTTGTCGAGCTCTTTTGGTATGGTCCTAAAAAAATATGATGAAATTGGGCATCAATCAGAGGGAGGGATGGCCACGACCACGGGCAGAGGCCACCTTCCTAGGCCGCCCCTCTCTTTCCCCCGACCGAGAACACGCTGCTGCAGGCGACAAGCAAGTGAGGCTGCCCGCCGACTGACTGGCTGCTGAGGGCTGCTGCTGATGTGTGCGTGCCCACCACACACTGACGGTCTCTTTTCATTTGGCAATGGGGCGCGGGCTTCCATGATGTTTGCTTTAGGGTTGCATGGCGCTGCCGTGGGGTTTCCTCCCGGGAGACTGGGGTGCGAGTGTGGGCGGCCCAAAAGGAAGGCCCATGGAGCAGACTTTCCTTCTCCGCCATTCGATTTGGCCTGACCCCGCCCAAGAGAAGGGTATTCTTGCCCGGCCATGGAAGCCAAGTTGAGCCGTCATTGACGAGGGAGAGAGAAAAAAAAAAAAAGTACAGTACTGCCCGCTCGGGTGTGCTGCGTTTGCCCGCCCCGACCCCTGCTCCCCCCCTGCCGCGACAAGTCTAGTCTCCTCCCTTTTGCGCCCGCTGGCGGCTTTTAGGCTCCTCCTTGGGCTTGGGCTGAACTGCTTATTGTCACCACCTCCTAACCCCGGACGCAAGGCCATTCCCCTCGACCAACCGGCACGTCTCAATTCAAGCAAAAGTTACATCCACCCATGGATCTGCAGGGCATAGTAAGCCCTCAATTGATCCCCAACATCTGCGTGCCCAAAGCTGAACTGACATCACCACCCGGTTCCGCGTTCGGCTCGGTAAATAAGAAAAAAAAAAAAAAAAGAAAGCCTCGCTCGAGTTCCCCTGCTCGCTGCCTGTGGCGGCCCAACATGACGGCGCCGTAACCGAAACGAAGCCCAATGTTGACGTGCGGTGTAGCATTGACAGCCTGTCGATTTTGACAACCGCTGTCACGGGTCCATGGCCCACCGCGCTGGTACCGTCACCGAGCAGCCAGCGGACAGCATCATCTCACTGCGAGAGCCATCACACAGACAGCTGGCGTCCGGCCCTGTGTGGTGGAGGGAACATCCCTGCAGCTCCACGAACGCCCTTCTCCCCCATCCGTGCCCTTCTCTCCCCTCGCTCTCTCTCTCTCTCTCTCTCCCTTTTTCTTCTTCCCGCCTCCGGGTTTGCCTTTTTCTCTGCTTTATGCACGTGGTCGGCCCGGCATGGAACGTCTGTCGGTGCGCCATGCCCGGATGCCAACGCAGGGCGGGCAGAGGCAGGCATCATGCATGACTGGCCAATGACTTGTCATTGACGCTTGCCAGGACATGGCTGGAGGGACCGACCGACGGCATCCCAGCCTACCAGAGGACGTTTGATAATCCGACACATACACACACACACACCTCTCCCAAAACGGTCTCTCACCCTCCCGCCAAGCTTCAAGACCGCCGGGGTGAGTGAAGCGGCCTCGAGTAGAGTATCCGGCTGCGATGTGCTTAATTAACAAGCTTTTAAACTCTCGTTTTGGAGCTGGCCTGGAGTGACGGACTGTGGCAACGGTGTAGCGCTGCGTGTTGTGGTCGAAGACGGAAATGCTATCTTTGCGTTTATTACGCGCTCAAACGCGAGGGTATCACCTCTATCTTTAACCACAGCACGCAGCGTTTTAACATAGCCACGGTCCGTCACTCCAGGCCGGCTTCAAGATGGGAGGGCTGCTGGAAGCGAGTGGTCGGCTGCAGGGTAACATCTCCTGAGCGCCGGGAGAGCCGGAGAGCAGACACAATCATCTGCGGCTCACGTACCTCTGTATGGTGACACCGGGTGAGTGGCCATTGCTACATTACAAATTGCTCTCAAGCGAGAGAAAGGACAGTGCAAAGAGGCAAGAAGAAAAAGATGTGGTGAGTCAAATTGCCGATGAGGAAAGTCACACCGGACCCGTGACCGGCGAGGGAAGTGGAATGGGGAGGAGGATACATGGCGCTGCGCTACCCAGCATCCTGCAGTGCCTCCCTCTCCCTCCCCGCTCCAATATCTGTCCTCTGGCGCAAGGCGAACGACCGACCATGCTGACTGGAATTAGGGTGTGGGGGGAGGTGCAGCCGAGAGGGCCGAGAAAGCCCGACGAGCCTCTGCACAAAGATGGGCTCAGCCACTGGCAGGGGAAAGGAAAAGACGGGGGCAGCAAATAGGATGAAAGGGAAGATGGGTGCTCGACGTGGGGTGGGCGGTGCAATGCTGCGACGGGCTGACCATTCCGCTCGCTCTGCGCAGGCTTGCTTGTCTGCCGCCCGTGGGGGCCCTGAGCCGCAGCCTGCGGCCATCAGTGGCTGGAGGCATCATACCTGCCTGTCCGTCTCTCCCCACCGGTGTCGAGGCAGGACCGGAAGCGAGGGAAGGCCTTGGGGAAAGACATGCTGCTGCATGGTGCTACCCCAACAGATGCGGCCTGGGGGGCTTGGGCTGGGGTTGAAAGAGTGGAACGACACGCAGATCCTCGTGGGGAAAAATGTCGAGTCCAAGGACAAGCAAGCCACAGGATAAAGAGCAAGAAGAACAAAGGTGGTGCGCGAGGGGGGATGCTCTTACTGGCTGGGCCTCTTCGGAAGCACGGATGCGGTAATTCTGGCCTGACGACAAGGAAAAAAAAAAAAATACGCCCCAGTGCGCGTCCGCCCATCATCTTCCATCCCCTCCCTCCCTCTAGGTAGGTGGTAGTATATAGACGGCATGCATGAGTATGTTACAGTTGAGGGTTGTCGCCGCCACGAGATATATGACACAAGATAGTTTTACAAAAAAAAAAAAAAAAAAAAAAAGGTGCTTCATGACAGGAGAGGGCCTTATGTGCTCATTGCTCGTTTTTTTCCCGCCTCATTGCTGGCCCCCTGTATTCCAGGGTATAAAAGCCTCAAACATGTGCTCTAGTTTTTGATTGTTGTTTTGTTTGTGTCCACCCCCCTTCCTCTTCGCCCGTGAGGCCCAATCAAGGCTGCCCGCTGGGCATACCCGTGCCCCCGCGGGAGAGGGAGGTGAAATCGATGGAGAGTGGGGAGAAAATTAAAGAAAAAGTAGAGAGAAGAAAAAAACCACAGCCCCTTGTCCACGAAGTGGATGGGCTGTGTGGGCTGGTCGTGGGCTTGTTTGTCGGTGGCTCTTTTTGATGATCGCGCTTTTTTACACGCCAATCAGGTCGAGTGGTCTCTGCTTGCGGCCTAATCGTCCTTGCTGCTCTGCTCCGAGTCCTTGGACGACTGGTCGTTTTCCTTCTTCCACTCGCAGATCTTACACGTGTTGGCTTTCTCGCGGTCCAGGTTGGGGAAGACGAGATCGAAGACTTCTGAAAACCAGCTGACGGGACGGCCCTCGATGCCTTCCTTGATATTCTGTGGGTACGTACGTAGGTTAGCAATCGGAGCAATGGGGTATTGAGGTGCAAAAATCGTGAGGTGAGGCGAGGCGAAAAACCACGTACCTCAGGGAGTTCGAGCCAATCCGACATGTTGTCCTGCGGGAAGATAATCATCTCGCAGCCAGCCCGCCGCGCCGCCACCGTCTTCTCCCTCAAGCCGCCGATGCGTAGGACTTTTCCGGTCAGGGTCAGCTCTCCAGTCATGGCTACCGTGGGCGCCACTTGCGTGTCCAGCGCTAGTGAGAGCAGGCTCGTCGCCATGGTGATGCCAGCTGACGGTCCGTCCTTCTGCACCGCCCCCTCGGGTACGTGGACGTGAATCTTGGCCTTGTCGAAGAAGTGGTTGTCCGAGAAGGCCTTGGCCATGTGCGACTTTGCAAACGAGTACGCGATTGCCGACGACTCCTTCATGACCGTCTTGAGATTGCCTGTGATCTCGAGCGACGGCCTCGTGCTGGGTCGCAGCGCCGCCTGCAAGATCGACTCGATGTACATGGCGGCGCCGCCCATCTGCGTCCAGGCCAGGCCCATAGTCACGCCAGGCGGCGTCACATCGTAGAGCCTGTCCGAGGTGAAGACCGGCGGTCCTACGTAGTCCTTGAGGCTGTCCTTGTCGATCGTGACATGGACGCTGTCGGGAACCTTGAGTGCGACCCGCGGCTTCTCAGTTGTGGTCTGGGCAGTGCCCGTCGCCTCGGTCGTCGACTCCTCGCCCTCGGACTTTTGCGTTTCCGCGTCCTTCTCCTTCTGCGCCTGCTCCTCAAGCGCGGCCTTGCCCTCGTCCGTAAGAGCCTCAGACTCGGCCAGCACGTCCTCGCCGAGTTCCTGCACGATCTTCAGGGCAGATTTTCGGTAGACCTTCTCGATCTGCTTCTTCAGATTCCTGACTCCCGACTCGCGGCAGTACGACTTGATGAGCTCCTCAATAGCGTCATCGCTCAACGTAACATCGGCCTTGTCGAGGCCGGCGAGCTCCTTAGCAGCAGGCGCCAGGTACCTCTGGGCGATGGCCATCTTCTCATCAGAGACATAACCCGAGAGCCGAATCACTTCCATTCGATCTAGGAGGGGGCGGGGGATGGTATCGGTCATGTTCGCCGTGCAAACAAACAGGACCTTGGAAAGATCGACGGGGACGTCCATGTAGTGGTCGAGGAAGGACCCGTTCTGCTCCGGGTCAAGAAGCTCCAGCAGGGCCGACGACGGGTCGCCCTGGTACCCGCGCCCAATCTTGTCAATTTCGTCAATCAGGATCAGGGGGTTCTCGGTCTGGCACTTCTTCAGCGCCTGGATCACGCGCCCAGGGAGAGCGCCGACATATGTCCTCCTATGACCCTTGATCTCGGCAACGTCGGTGAGTCCACCGACACTAAACCTATAGTATTCCCTGTTCAAGGCCCGAGCAATCGACTTTCCGATGCTTGTCTTGCCGACTCCTGGAGGGCCAACGAAGCAGAGGATCTTGCCTTCGACGGTTCCCCGCAGCTTCCCCACGGCAATGAATTCCAGAATGCGGTCCTTGACGTCCTTGAGGCCGTAGTGATCCTCGTCCAGAACCTTCATCGCATTTTGAATGCCAAAGTTCTCCGCGCTCCTTCGGCCCCAGGGGATCTGGGTCAGCCAGTCCAGGTAGTTGCGGGTGACATTGAACTCGGACGCCGCAGGCTCGAGATGGGCCAGCTTGTTGACCTCGTCGTCGAAAACCTTGCGCACCGCATCGGGCATGGCCAAGCTGTCTGCCTTTTCCTTGAACTTTTCCACGAGCTTGTCCTTGCCGTCTGATTCGATGCCCAGCTCGCGACGGATGCCCTTCATCTGCTCCATGAGCCAGTACTCCCTCTGCCGCTTCGTGATCTTGTTTTCCACATCCTTTGAGATCTTGGACTGCAGCTGGGCATTCATCAGCTCCTTCTTGAGCACCACGAGAGCCTTTTGCATCCGGTCCTCCACGTTGAGGCTCGAGAGAACCTCCTGCAGCTCCTCTGGGTCGCCCGCCGACACCGCAGCCGCAAAATCAGCCAGCTTCGCAGGCTCTGCCGTCACATTCCCAGTAGACTGGCTCATGGAGAAGGTGGAGATCTGGTCCCGGAACAGGCTGTTCATGGTGGCGACCTCCTTGAACACGTTGACGATTTCATTTGTCACCGCCCTGATCACAGGGCTCTTGGGATCGTGCGGCTCTTCTGCCAGATTCTCGACGTTAACGAGACTAACAGGGTATTTCCGCAGGAACGATGTGGCAGTGGTCTCGTTTTGTTCCGCAGCGCCCGGCCCGTTGGTAACGGCGCTCTCCTCGAAGCTCGCCACGACATCCCCCTTTTTGTCCTGCCCAGCATCCCCCTCAACGGGTTTTGAGGGGATGGGGTCTGGGATAGGGGGCTCTTCTGATGAGTCGACATTGGCCTCAGCCGCACCTGGAGGTATTAGAGTCGAGAGGCGAATGCGCCGGTGCGGGTAGAGGATGGCCGTGAGCGAGCTGTTCTTCTCCCCTGTTGCAGGGAACGCGCTGGTTATCTGAGCAAAGACACCCACTTCGTGAACGTCCTCGGGTTTGTGGATAATATCCTCGTCTGCGTTCTCGTCCTTGAACAAGAACGCACCGACGTACGGCTGGCCCCTCCGGATCATCTCGGTGATTGCAGCGGCGACGTTCGGATCCTTGATCGTGATCGCCTTGTAGAATCCCGGGAAGAGTGGCCTTTTGGCAATAGGGATGGCCATGACCTGGGGATACACTTCAGGCACCGTGGGCTTCTGGAGGGCCTTATCAGCTGAAGACTTGCGCCCTTTCTTGCCTCCATCACCAGAGCCGGAGCTTCCGGATGCGCCCCCAGCCGCGCTCGAGCCCTTGCCGTCGCGCGCCTCGGGGTTCCCCTGGTTGCCGCCGGAAGCAGATGGCGTTGAATCCTTCGCTTCAGTGACATCCTTCTCTTGCTGCTCCTTCTCTTGCAACTCCTTCGCCCGCGCCTCCTCCGAGTTGGCTTTGATCTCCTCCTCGGACAGTGGTTCTGTCGTGTCGAAGAAGCCGTCATCCTTCTTCTTGAGGGCGACAGGTGATGTGGACAGGTTCGATCTCAGCGTCAGGGGCTGGAGCTCGCCGCCCGGCCGGGACGAGGCGAGCGGACGTCGGCTCAACCGTGGAGGGGCACTTGTCGTCGAGTATAGTCTGTGGACGGCATATGATCGCGAGGCGCCGGTGTGTCGAGACAGGCCCCGAAGGGCGGCAGGGCTAGCGGCAACGCGCTGCCGAAGTAGCATGGCGGACGATATAAACCGCTACGCGGTCCTTGAGCCGAGGATGGAGCTCTGCTAGGACTCGTAGAGTTTGGGGGAAGCTGTGTGCACACTATAACCAATGGGCTCCAGCCAGCACGGAAGAATATCACAAAAGCGCAGGAATTGGTTTGCGGCGCGGCGATGGAAGCCGCTAATGTGCGCAAGTGGCACCGTTGACAGGTTCCGGTGTAGAAGAGACGAGAACCGCTTGGTAATCCACCGCGGAAGTGGGAGCAAGGCTAGCAAGGTTGCTGAGGGTCTACACAATAAATGCATGCGCATGAGAAAAAAATCCACTATGCCGGGCTTCTGGCAGCCTCGTCTCCAGCCACAGTTTGGGCGAGCTTCCGCCACAGCGCTCAGCTATGACGACAGGCGGCATGGAAGCCATCCACCAAGCCGCCGTCCCTTTGGAGATGGAATAGCCCAGTCAACATGTCAATCTGGGAACAGACCTGTGACCAGCGACAGAACTGAGGTGAAGGAGCATCAATATCGCGCCGTGTCATTTACCCGCCGTGTCATTTACCCGCCGTGCCGCTGTGACTTCGGACGACCCCAACCGCCGCCCAGGAGCCCAGCGATTGATAACTTGAGCCCCGTGATCCGAGCTGGCCGCCCTGGCCCCCACACTAAACATCCATCTGCGGGGTGTCAGTGTCAGTGAGCAGCCCCTTGGCGTCCATCATTTCGCTGAATCTCTTCCCTCACTCGAACCCACCCCGCATTGAATGGCCAGGAACGAATGCGGAGGAGCACATGAGCTTGGAGCATCACTCAACTGGGTTGGCGTTTCGAGGCTTGCGACCAGCAAGCCCTCTTTTGAGCTCGTGCTGTCTCGGCTGCAGCTGACGGCGTTGAACTGAGAGCACAGCCTGGCTGTGCCCGCTCACTGCCTAAGTCCCTTTCACAAGCAATCTAGTGCCCAAAAGCTAGCGCCTTTAAGCCTTTCCGTATTTTATTTTTGTCTTTTTCTCATAGTTATTGTTACCTCCTTGCAGCTCAAGGATCCCAGGGTCGGGTGGTGTGACACTCGATACAAAGCGGACCTGTCTTCGTTTTCTGGTCCTAGTTTCTTTGCTGGCGGCCTTGCCATCCCATCTCACTGTCGCACAGTCCTTTGGACCCCTCAGACAACTAGCAGCTGCGCATCCCGGCACCGCCTCCAGCGCACCTCTGTTTTTCTTGTCTTTGCTCAGTCCCGCCTGAGCAGAAAAGGAGACGTCGCGGAACGATAATGTCTACCGCAACACGCCCGGCTGAAGACGTCGTCGCGTCGGTCGCGAAGCTGACAATTACGCCAGCAAGCGACCCAAAAAAGCCAAAGCAAGTCGGCGGGACCAAGAAGTCCAAGAAAAAAGAGGTGGTAGACTCGTGGGAAGACGAGGATATTTCTTCCGAGTCAGACCCTGGCTCTGATACCGAGGACGGCGCCGCAGATGGCAGCCGTCCATCTCCTGCAACTGCCGACCTTGATGGCACAAAGGCACCACCGCCGACGCCCATCTCGCCCGAGTACAAGGCCTCAACGGGCGGCACGCAAGCGCCGCCACCGACACCCATAAATCCCAGCCATCAGAGCGTTGCCTTCAAGGGCAGCCAGCCGGGCAGCATATCCGCCGCGCTGGCGGCCAGCAGCGCCGAAGAGCAGAAGCGGCCCGAGAAGACTGATGCCGTGGCACGGCGCATGATTGCCAGTGCCCTGGGTGTCAAGGTTCCCAGACAGACCGAGGAGCAAAAGGCATACGACAAGGCGATGCGCGAGAAGGAGCGGAAACGAAGGGAGGAGGAGCGCGAGGCCGAGAAGAAGAGACTCGAGGAGGTCGAAAAGGCGAAGCGGGCGGTTTGGGAGGACTGAGCCGGGCAGTTCGTGGGGCAGAACTGCTTATGGCTCCACGCACAAGGATTGGGATTGTACAGTATGGTAACTGCCACATGTTTCCCCCCTCCCAATCTGCTAGGATCTCGATATTCCCAAAACCTCTTGGACCCATTCCAAGTAAACAACGCGCCTTCATGTGCTGAAATCCAGACCGTAGCGGATCGGAAGCTGAGTTACGGTCCGGGAATTCCGGAATCGGGGGGCTTGCTGAGGCACCCAGCAAGAGCTGACGACTCGGCTTCGGTTGTCCAAAGAACGAGCGCTGTAATCCACTTTGAGCCTGTACTGCGTCGGTCTGTGGCCGCTCGTGACCCAGGCACGGTCGTTACGGCGCAAGAGGAGCTCCTCGGAAGCTCAACGCTACCTGGCTATCGCCGTTCGCACCGTGTTGCATGGTAACGCCTAGGTTGCTCAAGCCTTGGTCGACAGCACCGGCGTTCCATAGCATCTGCTGGACCTGGCCTAGTGGCGAGCAAGAGATGAACCCCATGGGCCACCTGCTGCGCCCAAGAGAGTCCCGGACGCCTTTGGACGCGGGCTGCTGCGTAACAAGGAAGCCGACGACATTACGCCCGCGCCAGCCAGTGGGCGCGCCCACGAAGGCGCCCTCCAGCTCCCGAATGTGATGGGGCAGGGCCTTGCGTGACATGGCCTTGCATTGCAGCAGCACCTTGAGCGGCGTGGGGGACGAGGGCACGGTCCAGGTGCCCAGGAGGTCGATACCGAAGTCGGAGACGCCGCCGACGCGCCGCAGTGAGAAGCCGTATCGCGAGAGGCTCTTCATGACTGTGTATTCATAGTGGGTGCCAACGTAGATTGTCGAGGCTGGGTCTAGTCCTGTGCGCTTGGCGTATTGCAGGAATGAATCCAGGCACTGGTGTTGTGACGTTGGCGGCTCAGGATAGTGGAGGGTATCGTTTGAGGCCGGAGTACTCGCACATGATGATGTGCTGCTGAACCAGGCTCGAAGGCGACCAAGACTTGCCGGCCTGACGAGCCTCATGAGGGTGGACATGCTACAAAGATCAAGCATGTAGTGGAACGATTAATGTGTAATCTCTTCCGCCAACACCTCAGGCACTGCCCGTCCACACGGATCGACATTCATATGAAGATCAATGGGTCATTTCTTTCGCTTGTTGTTTTTCCACCGCGTGTTTGCTCGCTCCACCGAATTCATGACCCCTGTAAGGATTGATGCAGGGAGGCCCGGGCGTTATGACGCCCAGAGCTGTGGAGGCTACCCCAGCTGAAGCCCCCGCCTGCATTCAGCTGCCGCAAGCCTCAAGCCGCGCGCAGTCGAGTTCCATTGATCGCACGCCCGCCGCCACCAAACAGAGCCCTCCAGTGTCTCCCATTCCCATCGCGAAAACACGACACTGCCCGCGGTCCACGCGAGCTGCCATCGCCATGGGAGACCGCCTCACGCAACTCCAAGATGCTGTCGACCAAGTGAGAAGCGCTCGACGCCTTGAAAACCCAGGCGACTGCCCCGTCGTGATTGGCCTCGTGGCTGACCTTCATCATCGCCACAGCTCGCGCAACAATTCGTCGCGTGCCTCTACTACCTCCACAAGCGACACGATCTCGAGACGCTCGGCCCCGATGATAAGATCAGAGAATTGAAGCCTGAGGATGACCCGAAAGAAGGTGCGTATGCCATACATAGCACTACGCCTCCAGGATCCGGGTCGTTGTGGGTGAAATGGTGCTAATGCAGCGCGTGCCCTATTAGTCGAGCCCGTCCCCGCCGACGAGTTCAAGGCCGGCCAGCTCGAGCTGGCGCGGGACCTGATCCTGAAGGAGCAGCAAATCGAGATGCTCATCTCAACCCTCCCCGGCCTCGACAACAGCGAGCAGGACCAGGAGCGCAACATCAGGGAGCTTGAGGAGGAGCTCAAGGTCGCCGAGGCCCAGCGGCAGGACGCTTTGAGGGAAAAGGAGGAGGTCCAGGCAAAACTCGATCAGGTCATAAGAAGCATCAAACGCCCGGCAGCAGTCAACTGGTGATGATCCGATCTCACAGCCACCGAGTCGAGTCCAACACCGAGCCATGTTTACCGCCGCACAGCGCGCCCACCACAGATCGGCTCCACGCTGCGACCCTAAAAGCTGTGGAAGCCGCGGTCTTCAGTCAGGATGAGCCTGTCTACGCATTCGGACTCCTGTGTTGTTTGGCTATGGAGGATCTATCGTTCCGCTCTTGCATGGGCCACAAAGATAGGCACCCAGGCTACTCGCTCGACCCGAAAGCTTCGGGGAAGACGGTCCGCAACTCCTCCAAGTGTCGTACCTGGTGCTTTGAGGCCGGAGTACGTGGCACCTTCGACCCCTCCTCAACAAGATGCGCTGTATGCCACCCGATCTCATGGGCCTTCTTGCAGTTCTGGTACGAGTCGTCTGGAAACAGGTTAGAGGGAAGGAGCTAGAGGGCTTTGGGTACAAGGTCCCGAGAAATAGAACCCTGTACAAATTCTCCCCACACACCCACTTGTGTGGTAATGGAAAGAGATAGACTTACCAACGAAATAGCAGTCGTTGACATCCTCTACACCTGCTTCTCTCATGGCTTTGGCAAACATGTCCTCGTGAGGCTTGCAGAGGAGCGGCTGAGCTCCGTAGTCACAGAAGGTGATGCCTTCGAACTGGTCTTCAACCTCGAGAAGGCGGACGACACGGCGGCCATGGGTTATGTAGGCGTTTGTGAAGAGCCACAGTCTGAACTGGGTCCGATCCACGTCCTGGAGCAGCTTCCGGAGCCGTGGGTTGGGTTTGATGATGCCCCCGAGAGGGAGAGCGTCCTACGGCGGCGCGCCACGACTCTCGTGTGAGCCGAAGTTGATCTAGCCTATGTTTCCAGGGGTCTGACTAACCCCTTAGACAGTCATTGCTAGGGCAGATAACTCACATCTACTTTGGAGTTGTACTCCAACGGGTCGATCTCATGATGGCGCACAAGACCCTCGATGGCAAGGCCATAGTTCTGGTAGTACTCTTTGTGGAGGCGCACGGCTTCATCATGGGATAAAGACAGGTGCTTCGCGAAGTACTGGTCGATCAGGTTGGCCATGAGATCATGGACCTTTGCGCCTGGGAGCAAGGGACCTTAGCGAAGTGCCCCACGTGTTTTTGGGCTGCGCCAACTTACTCTTGGGATAGAGGCAGTTGTCGATGTCGCTGCCAGCAGAGACGGTGTGTTAGTTTGGCAAGGTTATGCGGAATGACGGGTCGGTCGGTGAATAGTCCTTACAAAAAGAAGACTTTCTTGGGACGACCAGTGCCGTTTGAAGCGGCCGCATTAGACTCCATTTTGAATGGCTGGGTGTGGGAGTTGAAGGGACGCCGGGTTTGGAGCGTGGGCAATGGTCGGTTGAGTGAGAAAAGTGTTGCGGTGAGCGCGCGTCTTGGGATAGGATTTAGTCGACGGTGCAATTGGCAGATTCTTGTAGAGACTGGAAATGTTGACAATAGGCTTAGGCTCATTGTGCTTAAATCATCATTTACCCGTTGCAGCGCCTTTGCAAATGTCAATCCTTGGAGAAGCAGATGCACAAGTCGATTTGAGTCATCGCCGGCGTGCAGGTTCTGGAATTAGAAAGCCAGCGCGCTGGTACGCCTCTTCAACTCCTCGGCGAGTGACTACCGGGTACCTCTAGCCCAGCTCACGTTACACTGATGGGGAGGGACCATGGATCACATCCGAACTGGATACTGTTGAGCACAGATGGCTTCACGGGACTCGTTGGCTATTTATCGACGTGTTATATATTCCATTGATATCTACGCGGCTCTGTTCCTCATTATTTTTTTTTTTTTTTTTTTTTTGGGTTGTCGGGTTGTGTTCTTTTCTGTTGCATGCACATTTTTTTTTCCTCGTGCCGCGTCAGGTTTGTTTCCCCTCCCCCTTACCGAGAGGGCGTGTATTGTCACGAGCACAATGTTCACGATTGGGAGTTTAGCCCTCACGAGAAGCCTTGATTTTATCCTTGGTGCTTGTCTTCAGACATGAATTCTTGGACCGCCAGAGATATTTCATGTCACAGGTGACCTCAGGCATTGCAACTGCTGGGATCGTGCCAACGGGACGCCCCCTAGACGTGAGATGCATCGCTCCACCAGCCCGCAGTTGGGGCGTTCAGTGTGGGTCGGTAGGAAATCTCCCACATCAAATCCGAGTCGATGTGTCTCCGAAACCTGAATAATTTCCCGTCGCAAAACAAAAACCTACAAAAAGACAAGCGCGTCGCCACCAAACAGAAAGCCTATTCTGGCCATGGCGGAGCGCTCTCCATTTCGCATCATATAGACCTCTGCTCCTCCATCATCATCATCCTTAGACGCCTCGCTGCCTGCGCTGATCTTTTCTTTTCTTCTTGCTCTCGTTTGCTTTCTTCGATTGCCCCAAAGTTGCTGACGTGCCAGTTCCGTGTCGCTTTTTGCTCCCATCCGGAATCATGGCTCAGGCGCAGGTGGCCTCGATGCCATCTGCCATCAATATGCCTGCCGCGTCGTCATCGGTGCCGCAAGACGAGCTCCGTCAGATTGAGGAGTATGGTAGAATCATCAACTTCCGCGACAGGGTCTTGTCTGGGAAGCACCCGACCATCAAGGTTCCCGCGCATTTAACAGGTGCAAAGTCGGCGACCGCAACAGCATCACCGCCAACGGCGGCTGCTATCTCTGCCAGTGCCACGGCCACTACCGCTTCCAATGCCCATTCTACCCCGTCGCCAGGCCGCCAGGAGAGCCGCGACAACGCCGTGGCGAGCCGCCAGGCCTTCCAGACGAACTCGGTGCAGTCGTCTGTGACGACCAACTTCCCTGGTCTGGGGTCGCTCCCCGTCAACGGGCGTAGCAGAGGCGTGGCCTGTGCCGCCCCGAACGACGCGCCCGTGAAGCCGTTTAATTCAGCAAGAGCTGAGATCAACCCCATATTCCTTGAGAAGTCAGATCACCTCGTCAAGACCGAGATACAGCTGCAGCGGCAGCGGATTGAGCGGGCGTTGCGGGAGCAGCTGGAGCAGAAGCGCTCCTTGGGCGGGGCGTTGCAGCCAAGCGAGCCGCTTCCAGACTTCGACCTGATGGATGTGTTGCAGAAGGCCCTTGTGCTTGTCGAACAGACTGCTCCTCCGTCCACTGACGCAAATGTAGCCGCTAACAACAAACCCGAGGACTCGGATTCTTTCGACGAGAACACATTCTACTCGTCTCAGTTCGATGATTCCCCAAACTCGGCCCATATTGCGCGCATCGCGAACGATTCTGAGCCCGAAGACGTGGACATGCGCGAAAGCCCAGACTACGAGCCTGAGCCTAGCGCATCCTCGGCCTGCATTCCTGCCTCTGGAGCCGAGATACGGCCAGCCGCCCCTGAGAAGCCCACCAGCGCTCTGCATCAGGCACCGCCGCCTCCCGATCGCGTGTCCCCGGACAGACGAGTCCCCCATGCCATCCCTTACATGGGCCAACCTGCGTCGGATACACGGCTAGATAAGCCAGGGCTAGACGCGCCTGTCTCGCTAGGAAGACCCTTTAGCCATCGAACCCAGGTAGTCAGCTCACAGGAGAGTGGGGGTACAAGTGGTTCTGCAGAGTCGGGCGTCAACACAGACAATGAACAGAGTGCCGATGATCTGCGCAGTCGGGCCACCGCCCTTACCCGCAACCCCAACGGGTTCGAAGCTGGCGCCTCCACGGTCGTGCGCGCCCATGACCTCTCGCCTTTGGCACCTCAGCCGTCCCACGTGTCACCTCTGGCCACAGCCAGGAATCCCTCAGAAGTTGGACTTGAGAGGCAAGCGCTTCAGGGGACCCCGGCGCAGGTGGTAGCCCTGCGGAACGACCCATCAGCAGTGTCTAGCCCCGAGAGCTCGCCTCAAGCCGGTAAAACCAACGACAAACGTAAGGGGAAGAAGAAGAACAAGAGGAAAGCGGACCGCCAGGCGGTCGACGCCTCTCCATACATTAAGAATGAGCCTCGCTCGCCTTCTCCTCTTTCTGCCGTGCCGGCTGCCCGGCCACACAAGCGGCTGCGACCGACACAGCGGCCGATGGAGGCACTCAACTATGACGAGCCGGCATACACTGGTGCGCCGACAGATTGTTACAGCGACAGGCACGATGCTCGGGTTTACCGTGAGGAGGCGCCGAGGGTGGTCTATGAGCGACATGACGGCTCTGTCCGCGAGGGTGGCGTTCCACCAGTCGCCGCCTCGAGCACACAGCAATACGAGCCAGATGTCTACGAAATTCGCAGGCCGCCGACCACGACTCAGTTTGTCCGCGACCCCGAGTCGTCCGGTCTGTATTCTGCACAATACGGGCCCAACGAACCTCGACTAAGGTCAGTTTCTCACACGGTGGTTGATCGTCCTTCTTACCGCGAAGCCCCCATCTACTACCGTGATGTGAGGGACGAGCCGCGCATGAGTGTGCGACCGGCCGCAGAACGGAAGCGATCGCGGTCCCCGATCATGCGGGAGGTACGTGCTCCAACGATGGCGCCTCCTCCGCGTGCTCAGACGACTCGTATCTACGTTGATGAGTTCGGACGGGAGTACATCGAGCCGCCCAGACCATCCGCCGTCACCAGGCAGTCGGTTGCCCCATCCGGCCGCCCTGTGGAGAGCATTGTCTACGAGCACCCCCCTCCCCCCGTCCGGGCAGTCTCGCGAATGCCCGAAGCGTACGGTGACGGCGTCATATACAGACGGGTGTCATCTCCGGCCTACGCGGCACCCAGGCGAGTCATCACTGAACCGGAATACGTCGGTGGTGACTACCGGGCGGCGTACAGACAGAGAGAATACGCGGCGCCACAGGCCGGGCCTCATGTGGCCGAGGAATACGCTCAGAGTCGCCCAGCTCCGGAAAGGCGACCTGTAGAAGATTCGGGCCACGCTCGGGATTATATAACCAGGGCGGCGAGTGTGCGGCCTGCAGAGCCAGTTCGATACGGTCTCGCGGGCCACTATGGTGATAGGCTGGGAAGCGTGCATCCTGAGCCGATGCGCGAATACGGTGTTACCGTTCACCCTGAGGCCCGACGGGAGGTGGTCCATCAGCAGTTCGCCCGTGAGTACAGTGTACGGCCAGAGGCTCAGGTCATTCAACGCCCCTATAGCACAAGGCCTGTGGAGCAGCACACGGCGTACTACGAAGGGCCGGCCCGGCGTAACGAGGAGGTTGCGACGTTCATTGAACGGCCTCGTGGGGGATTAGAAGGTGTGGTTTATACAGAAGCACCCCGTCGCGAGGCTTATCGTTGAGCGAGGGGTGAAGAGAAGTGGACACAGGTGGCCCTATTGGTGGAGACCACATTTGAATACTTTATGTGCCCAACAAGGTCTCTCGGCTGGCGAATTCGCCTGTTATTTTGTGGTCAGGGTTGAGGAGACGAAGTGATGGAGAGCGTCTTGTATTGATGCTCCGTGCTCCCGCTGTTTCGTTCATTGCCTCCAACTTAGCCTTGGTCTTGGATGCCATGTGTATAAATAACTAGCAGATTGTGGTACTCGAGTGTTTCTGCCCTTTTATTCGCGCCACCACCGTCCTCCCTGTCCACAAGAATCCAAGGCTGACCGAGGCGACACTGTATTTGAGTGAGGACGCAAGATAGCATTTGGCTCCCCTGTATCAGCAAGCCTGTTTCACGGATGCGAGTAAGACAAAGATGTGTTTCCTCAGGTGTCCCAGGCTCGGCAGGGCGAAGGTCTGTGTTGGGGGGAAAACGAGATCATGGGCCACGATCCCATGTCTTGGCAGCCGCCCGGCCCCAGGCTTGGATCCCGAACGCAGGATCTACCTGCCCACCACCACCCAACCCGGACACAGAAGACCTAAAAACCGGCACACCGATCCGTTTTTGTGCCGTCGCAGACACGGGCTTTGAGCAGCCTGAGGGAATCCCCGTGGGCGACCCCGGCGCGTCCCGCCCTCTGTCGTGGAGATCTCCCTTGCCCTCCCAGGCAAGCCCCTCGGTGGAACAAAGGACCCCACCGAGACGCTCGTTACCGTTGGGTGGGATGAGTATCCGGCAGGGGTGTGTGATCTGGCCTTTTTTCTTTTCGTTTCTTTTTTTTTTTTCTTCTTTGTTCTTTCTTTCCCGCCTTCCGTTTCTGGGGGGAGTGATGACGCCGTGATTCGATTATTTGCGTTACATTCCAGCCACCCTAGAGGCAGCTCTGCTGGCTGTTTTCTTGATTCGACTTTTCTTGCTCTTGTCCCATTTGGCAACCCGCCATGGCCGCCGACCCAAGTCAACCCAAGCTTATGTTCCTGGCACAAACCACAAACAAAGTATGCCTAGGTGCACCGCCAAGCTCATCGTGCGCGCCATGGCAGTCCTGTTTTTTTTTTTTTTTTTTTTTTTTTTTTTATAAATCGCGTCGAACCGCGCTCTCTCCAGAAATTCCCAGCAACAAGGCTGCAAAACCCGCCTCTCCGCTTACGCCACACAAGTCTAGAACGCCCCCACTGCCCTCTAAGCCCGGGCGGGTGCACCCCCTGGCAGAGGAGAGGAGGGAAGACGTGAAATACCGGCGTTAGCACCCACCCATCCACAGGGGCTTGTAACACCAACCAACCTGATCTCACCTGCTGACGTGCATTACGCGTCGTAGCCCAAAAGGCGGGTGGTGGGAGAGGGTGGCTCCGACAGGCATCGAAAGCCCACTCGCTTCCCAGCGGCTTGCCGCCATCTACGATCATGTATCGGGGCCAATACCCACATCAATATTGGCAGGTATTTATTACAGATAGTGGATGTCATCAGTCGAAGCCACAGTCGACAACAGCAGCCTTCGGAGAGCGAAAAAGGAAATAAAGAGAAAAAAACAAAAACAAAAGAAAACTGACTAAGTATCCTTCAGCAAAGTGTGCCGCACAGGTGATGGTGTACAGAGTGCTTCCGACTTGGCGTCGGCCTTTTCCTTTTTCTCCTCTTTCGCTCGACGCCTCAGCTCAAGCAAAGATGAAAGTGGTAAGATGAGTGCGAGGTCCAGCAAGGATGTACCAAGGCCAAGCTCCGGCTGCCGGCCACAGAGTTGCTGAAGCCGAAGCTTACCCCGAGGTGAGATCGTCAAGGGACGGGAAGCCCGAGTAGACTTCGGGCAGTGGCGCGGAGGCTCTGTATGGGTCTGACCTAGTTCGTCCGTACTCGTAGCATATTGTCTTTTTTCTTTTTCTTTTTCCAGTCGTCCTTTTATTCCTTCGGACAGCTTTCCAGGGCCTGTCCAACTCTAATCGGCCACTCACAACCACAGAGACGCATGGCCGTGTGCGCGGTTTCGGAGGCCGTGGTGCCATGGTGGCCCCCCTGCCTGCCCGCCCCCACACCTCCAATAGGGCGTGGTCGTGACCCTACCCTTTGTGTGCGAGCGAGCTTACACGAGCCATCCGTGCTGTGTGTCGGCCCACTCTGGAGCCATCCAAGTCAGAGACGTGCTCGAGGCTCGAGGTTGATAGCAGAGCTGCCGGTTCTGGCCTTGTGGCGCCAGCCATCCACGCAGGTATGCCCTGGGCAGCCACTTGGTAGGGCGTGGTGATGGGCAGCCGAAAATAGCATCGAGATGAGAAAGCCAAAGGGGATTTGGCATTTCGCTGCAGCCGTGGGTTGGCGCCCCCAGGGCCACGGGGAACCGTTTGATGATTGAGGAGGGTTCAGGTGGGGTGCTGTATATCGTGCGTGCCGTGCCAACTTCAAAGTCACCCAGCCCAGCCAGTCGCCCACACGCGCAGCAAGCCTGCACAAACGCTGCCTTACGTAATCCGCGCAGGGCAGGGCTCGGAAGTCGAGCGGTTGTTGTCCGCAGCTGGTCAATTTTGATGTGAGATTGAGCGCCAAAGTGCAGCGTTGGTGGGCCTCAATCACTGGGCCTGTGGCCTCGAAACCAGACCTGGGCAGTTGATTGCGCGCTGCGCCCGCCCCGAGGCCACCCAGCAGCCACCTATCCACGCGCTCACTGGCCCAAAGCCAACCTTGGACCCAGCTCCAACCCTGGCCGGGTACAGCCAACCTAACCACACTGGGGGAAAACTTACCTTTGGGCGACCTGGCACCCAAGGTTGTGGAGACTGTGCGGTGGTGCGCTGCAGCAGCAAGCATTCTGCGTCCTGCACGCTTTTGAGAGGTTCTCTTCTGCTGATTGACGGCACGTTTCTGCCACACACCAGCTTGTGCAGGCCAGACTCAGACTCATTGATTGCCCGTCTGCTCAACTCTCGCTTTTTAAAGTCCCTCCACATTCTTTCGTCCTTTTCCCCTCCCACACCCACCAGCAAGGAACTCGGAAGGAAAGGAGCCATCGCCAAAAAAAAAAAAAAGCCTCCTCTCCTTCTTTTCCTCCCTCGAGTCCCCTCTCTTTTCCTTTTTCTTCTCTTCTGTTTTCGTTGGCCCTTCCGCGGTGTAGATACCCCCGATACCCCCTCCTTGTTGTCCAAGACTGCGTGCCTCGTCGGCTGTTGGTGATTTTCTTCCATGCACATGCGCCCCTTGCCTCGCTGTCTGTCGCCGCCGCTCCCCGTCGAATTCGCACGCCCGAGTCGCGCCGCCGCCGCCGCTGCCGCCGCCGTCCCGTCGTCGAGCCCCAGCCTCCGTCCTCGTTCTTTGCTTTTCCGCCCCACATCATGAACAAGCTGGCAAACATGCGTCACTGGTCCGAGAGGATGAGCCCAGCCAACTTTGGCATGTCGTCGCGTCCGAACGTCCCGATGCCTGCCATCCCGCCTCACCAGAAGATCGCCTCCCAGGGTGCCCCTCCGCAGACGCCTCCCCACGTCCTCGACTCGCCCATACATTACTCCTTCAACGTGCCATTCTCCTCCGACCTTGCCGGCCCCAACACCGAGGACATCCTGCACGCCACCGCCGATGCCGTCCTCCGCTGGACGCACCCCGAGGACGCCCCCGACGACGTCCCCGTCTTCGAGCTGCCCGTACACGCCCAGAACCTCGCGAGCCTGCGCAAGCTGTGCAAAGACATCTCGAGCAGCCCGCTGGATATCGAGGCCCACGTCATTTCGACCACTCCCAAGAACATCAAGGGCCAGGTGACTACCGTCTGCCTGTCCGGCGCGCCCGAGCTGGTCTACCGCACCAGGGAGACAATATTAAACGATACCCCCTTGTCCCTCGTACGTTTGACCGGCGACCTCCAGCCCCTCGCCCGCGATGAATTGTGGCTTTAGGTGACCGTGTTTTGCTTACAATTGAAATCGTTGGAGGAGGGAATAGCGCTGCACAACGGTCGACATCGATGGCGACATGGTCCTAGACCCGCAGACGGGCGGGCTGAAAAAGCCCGTCACGGAGACGTTGGACTTCACCTCCAACTTCTGCGGAGTCGACATTTTCCTGCTAGGCCCCAAGCTGACCCCGCTGGCCGACGGACTGAATGGTGAAAGTGAGGTCCGGAGGGACCAGCGCTGGAGGCTGGCCATCTACGGCGACTACCTGTCCTCGGAGCACGCAAAGACCCGCGTCTTGATACACATTGATCAATTGGTCCGGACCCTCGCCCTACGTTGAGTTTTGTGCTTGGATGGGCCAGCTAACACGATTTTGCAGCTCGGTCGGATTGTCGACGGCCAACACCTGGAGCTGACGACGCACCAGCCGCTGTGCGGACGCAACAGGAAGAACCTGAAGCTCATCGAGTCGTCTACGAGGACCGCTATATACATGCCGCCGTCGTTTTCCAACGTGTTTCGCTACTGCCCACCCAACGCCAAGGCCCGCGACCCCAGCCAGATCCTGATCACCGGAGAGGACCCAACGCACATCGAGCTTGCCAAGAAGAAGATCCACGACCTTCTCTCACGTCTTCGCCTCTTTGTCAAGGACGTCGAGATCCCCCCAGAGAAGATCGACACCATCTTGCTCAGCCGCATGGACAAGGTCCAGAAGATCAGCGAGGCGTTCGGCACTCATATTGCATTTCCTCCACTAGGATCACGCCAGACCATGGTGCGGATCCAGGGGCTCGAAAACCTGCACATTGAACGCACTGCCCGCGAGCTTATGGCTCTGGTAAGTTTAACCCTCTGGGTGCCCTTTCTGTGTAATGCGAGAGAGTGTAGCCTCTGACAAATAGCTCTAGGTCGGCCAATTCTACAGCGGCTTCTGGTCCATCACGCAGCCGGACGGGCGGCAGCACCCGAGCAACCACGATGTTCGGACCATGCTAGGGGACATCTGCGCCAACTCGGATGCCGACGTCTCGTTCCAGCGGCTTTCGTTCCGGATCACTGGGTCGGATGACGCGGTCAAGGCCGCGCTGATGGTTCTGTCGCAGATCAAGTTTGCAGCTCAGTCACAGTACCAAATCAAGGTCAAGATTGAGCTTGCCAATGAACATAAGGAGTTTGTCAGTGGCAAAAAGAACGGCAAGATCAACAAGATCATGGGTCAGAGTATGCACTGGACCGCCCACATTCGTTGTCCCCTGAGTATCTCTCTGCGCTAGGGTTTACACTTGGCTAATCACACCATCTGCCACACTCACAGGCAGCGTTCAGATCATGTTCGAGGGCTTCGGAGAATACAACTTCAACATCGACGTCAACGCCCAGTCCTACGAGTCCATGAAGCAGGGGCTTTCACTTGTGGAACAGGAGATGCCGGCATCGATCTCGTTCCATGTGCCTGATCAATACCACAAGCGCATCATCGGGATTGGCGGCCAGCATATCCAGCGGATCATGAAGAAGCACTCTGTCTTTGTCAAGTTTTCCAACGCGATGGACCGAGGTTCGTATAAGCCCACTCCATATCTCACGGCCGATGCCTCTGGTCCACAGCTAGCCCGCATCATACTGACTACCATAGGCGGCATGCGGGAGGATGACGATATCCGCGTGGACAACGTGATCTGTCGCACGCCGGCTCGGAACGCTCAGAATCTCGAGCTTGTCAAATCAGAAATCCTCGAGATGGTTGACAGAGTGGTACGTTGGCCGCGTGTGGGCCCTTGACGCTCTTGGTCATGTTGACGTCTAAACTGACACGGATGACGTGTTTCAGGACTCGGAATTCACCTCACAGATCGTCAACGTCGACCGCCTCTACCACCGTCAGCTTCTGACACGCCTCAACGAGATCGAGGGTCTGGAGAAGAAATGGAACTGCAAAATTGTCTTCCCGAGTACCGAACAGGCCAGTGACGAGGTGACAGTCACAGGCCCGCAGTGGCAGGTGCCGCAGTGCGTCGACGAGTTCTTGGTACGTTCACCCCTGCCTCCCTTGTAGGCAACTTTATTTGGCTTCGGACTTGACTCGGGCTAACTCGTTCCACAGGGCATGGTCTCGGACAATCACGAGCTTGTGCTAGCTCAGACGCCATCCTTGCTGAAATACCTCGAGTCTACCGAGTTCTCCGGCGACCTCGTGCCCAAGCTGAAGAGTCAGCATGAGGTCGAGGTGACAGTCCACACCAACAAGGATGAGCTCACCGAGGAAGGCGAACCGACCGTGACCCTTCTGTGGACCTTTACCCGGAACAACGCCGGCGGCCTGCGCGACGCCATCGAATTCCTCCAGAACCAGTTTGTGACCAGCGGTGTCGAGGCCGCCGTGATCAAGGGTTCGATCCCACGCCCCAAGTCCGATACATTCGAGGAGTCGCTCCCATTCTTCGACTCCAAGCTCCTCCAGCATGCGCCAACTCCCGTGGCCACCGACTCGCCTACCAAGGTTGCGTTCGGGGACGAGGCCGCACGCGAGCGCAGCACCATCTTCGACCGGCTTCGCAAGCCGGGCAGCATGTCCAGCATTTCTTCATTTCTCGATCGCCGCAAAAACAGCTCCCACTCGGGCGCCAACTCGTTCTTCAAAGGGTCGAGCAACGTCTCCAAGTCGTCGCTGATCTCGATCGAGTCGACCCGCAGCTTCAATGCCGACCGGAACCCGTGGAACGACAGCGGGGTCAACCTCGCCGACGAGGACCAGCCGTGGTCCGCTCGCGCGTTCGGCAACGGCATGGACCACAAATTGACGGTCCCCCAACCTGGCGACATGACGCCTCGCCACAATACCCGGCACTCCGGCGACAGCGGACGGCCATCCACTTCTCATTCTACACATTCAGGATACCCCGGCCCCATTGGGCCATTCCGTTAGATTCTCTCCTCTTTAGAAGCTCTACGCGACAAAAATACCCGGCTGGATATACCCTGGCGTAAAATACCCCGGTAGTGTTACCGTGCATTTTTTCCCCGTTTTTTTTTTTTTTTCTTCGTTTCTCTGGCTTTGGTCTCGCTTTTGCTTTCTCTCTGTTGTCTGGTGTTTTCGCTATCTGTGGCCTTAGTGTTCATGATACTGGGCGTCGCCGTTTTCCTGTTTATTGTCGTTGCTTTTTTTCATTTTCAGTTCCCCCACCCTCCCTCATCATTTCGCTGCGTGTCTTGCCGTTCTCATTCATCCCCATTCATTCATACCCTCCTCTTCCACAAGTCAGCGATGTACTCATCATGATTAACGTACGCTCCTTTATACCACATGATTTGATGCTGAGGACAGCCAAAACGAATAAAGCAACATGTTAGCCCCTCTATTTACTTCATTTTCTCCGCTTTTCCTGCTATCATCACCCCCGCTCAACCCATTTCCCACAGTCGTGCGGAGTCTGGACTATGGGCAAGTCAACTTTGCAAGCGGGCAACGTGTTTCGTGTCTGGTTTTCGCTGGATCTGCCAGGCTGGGGCGGTTATATGAGATTTACACGCACAAAGTCGTGGGCCCGAAATTCAGCATGAGCAAATGCACATATTGATTCACACAGGACAGGACCATCTGCCTACGTGCCTAGGTACGCAAGCTACGCTCCCTCGGGCAGTGACTCTTGGCAAAGTTCCCTTTGTTCCGGGATTACATGGTTGCATACTTTTTGATGCCACGGGCGATAGGGGCCAATTGCCGAACACCAAGCTAGGTACCCTGCAGCCGGGCAGGCTTACCCGTAGGTAGGCTGGTGTTCTTCATCCAATGTGAAATGGATATGGACGGGCTTATGTGGAGCGGGGAGCGGGGTACTATCAGACGCCGCAGCAGCACAGGCGAGGCGGGCACAGCATTCTGTGTCGCAACAAACAGGTGGGGTGGTTCACAATAGCCCAGCAAAGCGTCTTGCCTGGTGATGAATGATGACGGCTGTGGAATGACGGACCGGTAGGGGTGGCTTCGGGAGGTTCTGGCGAAGGGAGGACAATGAACGCTTATATGGTGGGGATGAAGTCAATATTTGACCAGACTCGAAACCTGCGGGATAGCTGGATAAAGCTGGAGAGGTGGTGCTCTTTCAAGTTGGCCAGGCTCTCACGCACTGCTTAGCTTCCTCTTTCGTTTTCGATATGCTGTGCTATCTTTGATGTGGGTTCCCCTCCCAGTATTTGTGTAAAAGTACACGAGCTGCGTTCTGTGTAGCCGAAGCCCATTCACCACGAAAACAACCCTCCCCAAGGCATTGCTTTTGTTCTCAAAAACGAACGATTGAAGATTGCAACGTCGGTCGTCAATCGAAGCACAGCCCGTCGTCAATCCCAGCCCTCGATCCGCGTGGGGCACCGCAACCGTGGGGCTGAGCCAGCCCAACGGCTCCCCACGATTACTACCCTGGGCCAATCATGACGAGCGCTCGACGGGGCAGGCGCAGGCGAGGGGACAGCGCTGCGCTCCGATTGCTTCTCATAGAATGTCGGCGGGCTGTATCTTGTTCAATTGTGCCTAGCTGTCATTTCAAGCCTTGCTTCCTTTCTTTTCTTGTCCTGCCTTCGCTCGTTGTTCCTTTTCGTGTCTTGTATTTGGCCTCGCCCTTATAATAAATATCCTCGGAGTCCGTTTTTTGTGACCCCAGACCCAAAAAATAAAAAATAAAAAATAAAAGTTGCGACCAACAGATAGGCAGCCGTTTTCTCTTCGACTCGGGCAATACTAAAGACGCGCGTCGGGCGAGCGTCTCACATCCGACACCAGGCAGAAGTTTGACAATTGCTGCTGCCTCCAGCGAACTCACCCGCCACCGCTTGCGTACTTGTACCTTGACTGCCGCGCTCCTGTCGCATCTGGCACCATGGCCGAAGTGGAGGAGCCTAAATTCTCGACGCTTGCCGAGCGAATTGCTGCGCTCAACAAGCAGAAGAACTTCCAATCCCCGCCCACAACTGCGGGAAAGCGACCTCCGCCTCCGCCTCCGCCCAACCGCCCCGTCGCGCAGACTGGAGGCGGCCCGCTGCCGCCGCCCGCCAGGCCTGATGCCGCCCTGCAGAGGAGCCCGACAGTGCCTGCGCGGCCGGCTCCCAAGAATGGCGCCCCGCCGCTCCCCCGCCGGAGCACGGCCCAGATGGCTGACGACATGTCGCCGCCGCTGCCCAGTCGCGGCCTAGCCCCTCCACTGCCCACCCGCCGACCCTCGCACGCATCACAGACCTCGCAGTCCTCATCGGCCTCCCAGCAGGTCTCGCCTGCCTTGCCGCCCCGCAAGGCCTCGTCCCAACGGCTCAATGGACGTAGGAACTCCAACGAGTCCGACGTATCGTACGTCTCCACAATATCGAACCTGTCCCTCGGCCATACAACATCGGCCGACCAGACTCCGTCCGCAAGGAGGCTCCCGCCCACCTTGGATCAAGCCAACCTGCCGCCCCTGCCCCCAACCAGACGTGAGACGGAAGCCAGAGCGAGGGAGGCCGCGGCGAACGGTGTTGCCAACGGCAAGGCACCCCTGCGATCAAGGACGCCCATCTGCGAGCCACCCGCGAGACCATCGCTTCCCCCAAGGCTGCCGTCTAGGCCAGCGAGATCGCCGGCCGTGGAGCCAGTGCAGGAATCCGCCCCTACGCTGCCCAGGAGATTACCTCCGCGCCCGACGAGCTTCGACCCTCCCGTCCCGGCACGGCCAAAGGTGCCAAATGTCAACGTACAGCAGCATGTCCCGGATGATGCTCCGCCGCCTATCCCTCTGGCGTCAAGGCCTACGGATGCGCAGATAGAGGCCGCCGTATCGAGCCGCATGGCTACTCCGCAAGTCCAACAGCCCGCAGTCGTTGACGACTGTCTGATATGTCGCGACTTTTCGCAGCCGGACGCCGTGGCCGCACAATACCCGCTCCATTCACTGCCCCGCCGCGACGTAGCCAGCTATCTAGCACAGGTTCTGTGCGGGCCCTTCTCGACGCTCACCGACAAGGCACGTGCCATCTTCACCTGGTGCCACCACAACATTCGTTACGACGTCGAGGGCTTCTTCAACAACTGCATCCCGCGCGGCCTGACTCCTGACCAGACAATCCTTTCGGGCAAAGCCGTGTGCGAAGGATATGCCAAAGTTTACCAGACTATCGCCCAACGGGCCGGGCTCGAGTGTGTGGTTGTTGGCGGCCACGGGAAAGGGTACGGGTTCCATGAACCAAAGGCCGGCGAGGCCCCTCCGCCGAGAGATCCAACGGGACATGCGTGGAATGCCGTGCGGCTCGACGACGGCAGCTGGAAGCTTCTGGACGCCTGTTGGGGAGCCGGCCATCTCGGCGACGGCCAGGCATACAATCAAAAGTTCGACCCGCTCCAGTTCACGATGAGCAATGAGTCGTTTGGGCTCAGGCACTTCCCGGCGGACTCACGCCAATTCTTCCGCGAGGACGGCCGCATTCCCACCTGGGAGGAGTACGTCATGGGCCCAGCGCGTGGCGAGAAGCCAACGTGGTACAACGACGGCCACGACGAGGGGTTGTCGGAGCATGCAGTGGCCCCCGCGGAGAAGCATATTCGGGTTCAAGGCGCCGGCGACGACTACGTGAGGTTTCAGTTTTCTCATGTTTGCGAGCACTGGAAGGGCGAGGTCCACGGTAAAGGCAAGCCGCGGCTCCTGCTGATCAAGATCAATGGTCGCGGTGGCCGGAGCGAGGACTTCTTGCCACTCGACACTGATGGCTACTGGTGGTGGATCGATGTTCCGGTCTGTGACCTGGGGACTCCTGGCCAAAGGATATCCGTCTTCGCACTCAACACACTCGGTGACGACCCTGGGCGTGGCGTCACCAAGGAGGAGTTCCTCAGGAAAAAGGGCAAAGTCGGCATGAGCTGGTCCGGCATCGCGGCCTGGGAGTTGGTTTGACAGCAAGCGAGCATCGACTGTGCTCCAAGCATGAGAACCCGGAAAAAGGTCAGGTGAGGAAACAACAATGAGAGAAGAACGAGCATACGCATCCGAAAGAGAAAATAGAATGGAAAGGTTTAAAGGAAGAATATAAGAGAGGAGGTGGCAAAATACAAGGCCTTCCATGTTTGGCGTCTTGGGGTTTATGGCTTTTGTAGCCGTTTCTATAATTTTGGATATAAAACAGATGGCACGGGACTCACTTCCGTCTGGAAGCGGAAGTGTCACGGCGGGGACAATCATAAGACTTGGGATCAATGAGCGGAAATGAAATATGAGTAAACTGGTCTATGTCCTAGCGCCTACGCCAATTTCAACCGCCAAATCTCACTAATGGCGATGCTTCAGAGTCAGGAAGAATCTATTGTTATACATGGTCTACATACTCACAAAACTCCGGACTCCGCCACCCAGCTGTTCCCGACAGGCCGCTGCAATATCCACACGTGAAATCAAATTACCCCAAGTCAAGTCTTTCAACCTCGGATGTCGCTCAGCCTCATCATCTCTAGCGTCTGCCACATGTCAGGAATGCCTCCAAGGCCGGTCAGCGACCTAGGCACCTCATGGAACGGCCATTGGTTCTGCGCCACCTTGGAGCCGACCTCTCGGATGAGGTCGTGCAGCGCGGGGCCGTCCCAGAGGCCCTCGCGCGTGGTGGCCTCGCGGAGTATCTTGAGGGCCTTTTGGCGCACGGCCGGGTCCTGGGCGCTGGTCGCGGCGAGATACACGGGCCAGAGCATCCCCGTGTCGTATATGAACCACCTCCCGCTTGGGTTGCTGCCGCCGCGCTGCTGCTTGATCCTGTTCCCCGTCTGCACTATGACGCTGGCGACCTCGACTATCTGGGTCAGGCCGGCCTGTGACCTGTGGCTGAGACCGCCGCTGCTGCTGCTGCTGGCGCGCCTTCCGCCCACGGTAGTATCGCTGCCGCCGAGAAGCTCGCCTGACACGAGGGCCGGGTCGAGCTCCCACATGTCCCCCGAGGGGCTCGAGCCCAAGCCGAAGCCGCCGTCGAGGCCGATGTCCGACATGAGCAGGCGTCCCAGGTCGTCGACGACGACGTCGTCCTGGTCCTCCAGCCCCGTCATGCCGTCGACGAATATGTTGGCGGCGAGGACCTGCAGGAGGTCCAGGTGAAGCGACAGGTGCTCGGGCGTGGCCGGGGCCGGGCCGGCGGGGCCGGCGGCGAAGCGGTCGAGCAGGCTGGCTAGGCGGCCGGAGCGGCGGCGCAGGGCGGCCTGCTGCTCGCGCTGGTAGGGGTCGGACCAGAAGTCGTGGTCGGCCCAGCGGCCGCTCGTCTCGGACATGCGCGCGATGACGTCGCGCAGGTGGCTGCCGATGTGGGCGTGCGCCTCGGACAGGGACTCGAAGGCGTCGCGGGTATCTGGGGGGAAGGCCACGGACCCGTCGTCGAGGCGGCGCCGGGCGTAGGCGCGCAGGGCGAGGGAGGGCTGCACGCCTGAGGCGAAGAGGGCGGCGCTGCATTCGAGTCGGCAGAAGATGCTGATGATCTCGCGCATGTCGCGGGAGGTCTCGTGATGTTGATGATGTGAGGAAGGTGTTGGTGGTTGCTGCTGTTTTTGCGGCTGCGGGGATGGGGGAGAGGGTGAGGGGTGGCGGGAGGGCGGCGTGCCGCCGAGATCGGTGTCGGCGAGAAAGTCGAAGGCCTCGGGGACCAGCGACTCGAGGATCCGCAGGCCGTTGGTCAGATGGGTCAGCGCGGCGGCGTGGTCGGCCCGCAGCATCTCGAGGCAGATGAAGGACAGGCAGCAGATGAGGGTCACCTGGATGCTCTCGGGGCTCGACTGAGACGCATGCTTGGCAAGCAGCGCGATGCTCTTGTTGTACTGCTGTATGGTAAACAGCTCCAGCTCGGCGTTGGACTCGCCCCCTGCTGCCGCTCCAACCTCGACCCCCCCGGCCTCACCGCCCTGGCACCAGCTGCCGTCGGACGACTGCTGGTACAGCTGGTAGGCGGAGCCCAGGGCGACCAGGGCATGCTTGACGGCGCCCTCGCGGTGGGCGAGCCGGGGCGCGATGGTGGCCCAGAAGAACATGGAGCTGTAGTCGGACACGTGGCCGCCCGCGAGCACGCACGAGGGGGGCGAGTCGGCCGAGGACGAGACGGCGGCGCGGAACGAGTGGAAGAAGCGCCTCTCCTGCTCGGTGCCGCCGATGTCGGCGGCGATGGGCCGCAGTGAGCGCAGGCTGGCGCTCCACTGGTAGGCGCGCAGGAACTCCTGGCGCGCCAGCTCCATGTTGCGCTGCGACTCCTCGACCCGGCTCCCCGACAGCACCCGGCTCGGGGACCGCGTGCTGTCGTAGCCGTCGCAGGCCCGGCCCGTCGACGTGCAGCGCTGGCAGGCGGGCTTGCCCTCGTCGCACTTGACGCGTCGGATTCTGGCGCCGGGGGTTGGTTGGTCAGCATTTTCCCCCTTTTTGTCCTACCCTTGCTCGAATATTTGCCGCCTTCTGTTGGTGTGTTCGTCTTTCCATCTCTTTCTCTTTCTCTTTCTTTTGCCTCCATCACGGGATTTGCCCAGACTCTCCTCCTCCTTCTCGCCTCCCCACTGGTCGTTGATGCATGCGTTCCACATCACAAATCACTTACTTGCTAGGGTCTTCTTGTTAGCTTCAGGGAACGACACAGCAAATGGGCTTGTTCCTTCGTATTTCTCCGTCTTCTTTTTGCCTCGACTCCACCATTGTTTGCCTTGGCTGGGTTTTGCTTACCAAGTGATGCAGCCGGTACGAACCTTGGGCTTGGATGCCCTTGTCCGACGCTTAACCTCGGTGCTCTCGCCAGGGCTGGTGGCCGACGACTCCGAGTTGGAGTCAGCTGGCGAGTGGCCCCTGGACGACTTATTCATGGTCGGGCTCGGTGCGATAAGAGGCGTGTAGGCGGGTCGTCGGCGTCGGCGGCGAGACGAGGGGTGATGCGGTGTAGACTGCTAGTGGCAGTTTGTAGAGCTGGACGAGAAGGGAGTTCGGCGTGACAACCGCACCTCCACACAGAGACGGCCTTTTGGAGTGAACAAGGAATCGAGTTCGATGGTCCTCCTTTATCAAGCCCTCTTCGGGGACCAGGCGGATTAAGGGACACGAAGCTGTATTAATCAGGCGAACTGGCCGAGATGCCGTTCCCTCGACTTTGCCATGCTGCTCTGACATGACATATATGAATACGTACCGATCTCACCTCCCATGACTTTGGGCAGTATCAAGTGGCGGTTCCAGCAGAAGGCGTGTCTCTATGCCAGAATTGCCCTGCCACTCCGCCATTGTCGTGGGCTATCCTGGGATCTTGCCAAGGGGCGTTCACGAACCCTCTTCTTTTTTTTTGACTGTTGCCTGGGACCTTACGATCTTTGTGCAGGGGTTTAGCGCGTCGGAGGGGAGCCCCATGTGGGATTAGATGGGGTGTGGGCGTGAGGGAGGGGAGGACTGGGGGATGGGAGGGGTGTGCGTGTGGGAAAGGAGACTTCGGGAGGAGGGGATAGGGGTGGGACAATGACGACAGAGAGCGTGGCATGGGTAGAGCGGACGGAGAAGAAGGCTGTGTGTATAGGGGCATTAGGAGACACAAACTAGAGATACTGGCGGCAGGTGGCATGCAGGCTAGGCGAGTCGGTAAGGCTATCTAACGGGGCCTCCCCGAGGGAAGCGCAGCAGATGTGCCTGGTGCTAACGTCATGGCCGAAGGAATCTGGGGAGCGGTGTGTGTGTATCTTTCTTTGGCGAAAGAGAGCGTCATGCTACGACAGCTACGACAGCTGAGCATGGCGACGGGTTAGGCGATATCGGCAGGCCCAGTGCATTGGGGGTCCCACCGCCAATTCGAGGTTTCTTTCCTCTTACCAACACAGCGGGGCCCGGGCGAGAGTGGGCGGGACGAGCCCCGGGCTCTGAGCCGTTGCTTGTTCTATTTAGGTGTAGTGGTTTATTTTTTTTTTCTTTCGCCTGGGAGATTTGGGGGCAGTCAGCTTCCTGACTAAGACCACATGGCACAAGGCAGGAGCAACCAGGCTCGAGCTGCTGCAGCTCCGATTTCTGATTTGTTAGTAGGCCCGAATTGGGTCTTGAGGCATCGTTTGTTGCCACCCAGATATTCCTGGCCACATCCTCCATATCAAAACCGTGTTACGGCCTGTCTGCGACCTACCCACCTGTGGATAGTAATGCTACGGTACTTTGCGTGTGTGTGCACTACCAAGGAGGGCAGAGGCTAACGCGGGGATGTGCGGGAGCCCACGGCCAATTTGTATAGCTAAATGATCCTCCTGCTTGGCCGCTCATGATTCAGAGGGTATCGTCATCACCGCGGTCTACGCAAAGAAAGAAAAGAAAAGAAAAGAAAAGAAAAAGACTCTGAAGGGAAAAAGAAGAAGAGAGTCCTCATTTTCCCATACCCCTTTTCCCCTCTTCTTGCTTTCTCTCGGCGCCACTTTCCCCGAGGCCTAGAGACGGCAGGAATGATATGGTGGGGACTGGAGACTCGAATCGAAGGAGCCAGGGATGCCATCACCTGGGCAGATGTGCGGGTCGGGGATGCTCCTAGACTTTTCCGCTTCTTTGCCATGCGGCTTCTGATATTTTCCTCGTCTGGGTGGGCAGCAAGGGGCGGCCTCTAGCGCATCCGCAGCAGCAGAAGATGGACAGTGCAATGTCAGACCCTTGCATGAAGCGAGGAGTTGGCTCGGCTTCAGGTACGTACACCCAACCTTCCAACGTCAGTCTAAGTGTGCTGAGGCAGGTAAACAGCCACACGGCCAATGATTTGATATGCCCGTCTCGTGTCTTTTTTAGAATCCGTCACCGAGACTTGTCTAGACAAGACGATGGAGCCAAATCCCAACCCGCGGGATTCCCAGAGCAGCACGGCTGTCAGTACTTGTCGTCCCAGCTCGAAGCCCGGCTGAACCACCCAGAGGCCGCTTTAGGAATAGCGTCCAGGCTGCCAAATAACTTTGATTGTTTCCCCACCCCGCTGACCCAGCCCCCACTCTCGTGCGCTCTCTCCATTTGCGGCTTTGTTTTCTGTGCTTGTTTTTCTATTCCATTCCTCATTTTTCTTCGTCATTTTCTTTTTCTCTCTGTCGATGGGACGCCAAGGCGGCATGCGCTGTACCGGCAAGCAGGCCTGGCCTGGTTGGAACCCCTCGGAGGCGGGCACTAGCGGCCCCGCCTTCCACAACGACGAGCCTGCCACACCGCTCACGCTGCCCACCACCACAGCACACCACCGTTCCTTGACAAGTGCCGCACTATCCGCGAGCTGCCACACCAGGGACGGGGGTGGCTGAGGAGTGATTCCCGCCAGCCGTCATACCCGAGCTTGCTCCTGAGCGGTGCATCTGTCAGATCATTGGCCAGAACAGCGCTGTCCGCCTCTGCGCATACCACACGGCGTGGCATTCTGTGGGGAGGACGCCGGGCATGCGGACAATGTCGGACGCATGCGGGCCATCTGCGGACGCACGCTCCAGGAATGGACAACCCGCCCGCCTGTCTGGGCCTCTCTATCTGGTGGACTTACGTACGATGTCCGCGCCAGCCGGGGGCATGCTTTCCCCTCACGTGCCCATCTTGGATGTCCTGACGCCGTCGGGGAGTCACCGACGGATCCCCGCACGCGTCGGAAGCGGGAAACCGGCAAGCAAATCGCTGACAAAGAGCTGATGATTCTGTCTGCCTCGAGGCTTCCTGGTACCCGTCATGGCCCCAGCATGGATGCTACGGCCCGGTCGAGTCGGGGCTTCCCGGGGGGATATTTCCCTTGCGCTGGGTGAACGGTGGTACCCCGCCGTTGGCGTCGCCTCGCCTCGCCCAGGAACATGAGTGAGCATTACACGCGCGCTTGCTGCTTGAGGAGGCCGGGCGTGTGGTTGGTCTGCTCGTCTATCTTAGGCTCGGCGACGGGCGGACAGCGTTGAAACGCCGGCTCACCAGCAAACATAGCCGCCAATCAAACGCGGCCTCTCGCACCCGCACAGCCTCGTGGGCCGGTGGAGAGGACTTACCTGCCCGTAAGATGACGGGATCGGAGGGGACGGGTAGGTAGGAGATGCCAAGCCCCCTAGCAGTGTGGACGAGGTTGCGCTTGGACAAGCCTGTTCGGAAGGCCTGGGTGGGGTGGTGGCCTGTCGCCTCCCTGACGAACCCGTAAAACAAGCTTAACGGGTCTTCCGTTAGCAGCCAATCACGAGGCCGCCCTCGTAACCAACCGCACGCCATCTGCAGGGCACGGGTCCAGCCCTATGGCACCGTGGTCTTGGCTCAATGTCCCTTCTCTTCCTCTCCACCTCACATCATCAGCACCACCACCGCCAACGCCCGGGAAGCTGCGTCAACATCTCTGTCTCGAGCAATCTTGCCACATTGAGCAAGAGGCTCAACTCTTTCGCTGTTGAATCTTCTTCTGAAGCCACAAAGCACCCAAAACTACTGACGCTTTCGGATCCTCGGCAAATCGAGCATCGCCCAACGCGTCGGGTCGACCGATCTGGAAACTCGTATCTCAGTCCCTCTACCGGCATGCAGAATATCATGGGTCACTGGGCTGGGTAGGAAGGAGTGTGCATGCCAAAAGCACAATAATCATCAGCCGGCCCTATCCATCCATGACCCGTCAAAGCGCGTATTCTTGCTCAGTCGCCGAGGATCGTCCGGCGTCCTTGTCTGCCCCGAAGCTGCTCAATCACTCAACCTCTCAACCTCTCAACCTACTACCTTATAGCTAAGCTGCTCTGTCCGTCAACGTTGTCAGTGGCGCTGCGGGGCGGGGCAATAAAGTCGCCTTACAGGGTGCATCAAGCGAGCTACCTGCCCTGCCGAGCCTGCCATGTACACCCCGTTCACACTCTTGCTTCAAGTGTCGATGGGGGCGACCTGGCCGTGGGTTCATCTCGACTCCCTGCCATCTCAAACTTTCTTCTTGATTGGTCCCAAAACGAGCGTCCGTCCCAAGCGGGCGACGATCCAAAGCTGGCAACATCATATCCATGGGGCCCCTGTCCGTCTTCGCCTGTCCACCCCCCACTCTCATCTTCCTCACGCCCCAGATAGGGCGTCTCACCGCAGCAAAGAGCCGCCGTCGATGCTTCACAACGGGCCCGTGCCGGGCTCCGGGCGCTGCGGGTGTTCTACTATTCGAGGAAAGAGCCCCGGTTACTTCAATTCTGCTGCCTGCTCCGAGGCTATTTTCGATAGCTGCACCTGCGGAGAATCATTTCTCTCATGGATCCAGACCCCAGATCCTCACCATCATGCGGCCGCAGCCGCCCCATATCGTGTCTTGGGTGTTTTTCATATTCTTTCGAAAGCAAGAGCACGCTGGTGTTCATTCTATTTACATGGATCATGACAAAGGCAGCAGATGCCTCCTAAGACACGTCCCAATCATTACTTGATTGGGCCAAGCCGGATCTCTTCCATCACCTTCTTTTGCCCTTGTCCCAAGCGGACTCCGAGCCTAGCCACCACGCAGTAGGTCGATGGAGCGCTTTGCTACTAGCCAGAATTTACGAGATCCCTTGGGCTTCTCGTCCTCTTGCGCTACCTTCGCGCTGGCCTCAACCTCCTTGCTCTCATCAGCAGCAAGGGCTGCGGGCTGGGGCTGTTGATGTTGAGGCAGCGTGCTGACTCCGTCGACTTGGCCGGGTGTGGGCGGCGTCACTTGGTCGGCGGGCTGTTTCGATTCGTTGGCCTCTCCGGCATCAGGCGCCGCGGTACCGAACGCATTTACAGGCGTCGCCGCAACGGGCACAGAGTCACCGTTGCTCGGCTTGGCCGGATCGGTCTTGTTTGCGTCGCCGTTCGTCTCGGCTGTCCGCGCGACGTCGTTCTTGTCGACAGCACCTGCCGCCGCCGCCGCCGTCGCATCATTCGCTGCCCGTTGGGCAATGCTGTCGTGGCTGGAGATGCGGACGGCACCCCTCGGCGTTCCGGACACCCGCTTCTGCGGACCAGCAGCGCCAGCGGCAGGACCGCCGGGGGCGCCCTGGGGCTTCTTGATGCTCCTCCACTCCATGAACAAGGCCGAGACAAGGGCGCCGAAGGTGAGGCCCATGGCGGCGAGGAAGATCTTGGTGCAGGCGAAGTTGTAAGCGTTTGCGATGATGGGCACGACCTCGGGCGGCACGGAGCGCAGCAGGGCTGTGATACCGCCCCTGACGATCTTCTGCGGCTCCAGGCCGTTGACGCCTGTGAGCTCGGCGACAAGCAGGTTGCTGAGGATGGCCTGGCCGACCGAGGTGAAGACGGCGCCGCCGAGCTGCTGGGAGAAGAAGTTGATGGCGATGCCCGTCGACACGTCGGCCATGGGCAGCACCGTCTGCACGGCCAGACCGGCCGTCTGCATGCCCAGGCCGAGCCCGAAGCCGGTCAGGAACTGGTAGGCGATCCAGTGGGCCGACTCGGTGTGCGGCTGGAAGGTGCTCATCAGGCCCGTGCCGATCGACATGATGCAGGGCGCCAGGATCATGGACGGCACGTAGTAGCCGATCTTCTGCGTCGCGATGCCCGACAACATGCTGGACACAACCAGACTCAGAACCAGGGGTAGCGTGTAGATGCCGGACTGTAGCGGGTCGACGCCCTGGGCGGTCTGGAACCAGATGGGGATGAAGTAGATGCACATAAGCATGGCTCCGGCGATGAAGAAGGTGAAGAGTGTGCCAAAGTAGACACTGCGCTGCATGATGACGTGCGGCGGGATGGTGGCCGTTTCGGGCTTGAGCACCTGCACGGTCCCGAAGCTGAAGATAAGGACGGCAAATATGATAAAGAGCGCGATGATGATGGGATTGCTCCACGCGTAGATCGAGCCACCCCACTGCAGGGCCAGGAGCAGGGCCACGATGGCGGGGACGAGGAACATAGTGCCGATGGGATCGAGGCGCTTGATGTGCGTCATGACGGACGCCCGAGGCACCTCGGGCTGCGGCGGGTTCCACCAGATCAACATCAGGACGAAGCTCACGGCGCCGACGGGGAGGTTCATCCAGAAACACCACCTCCAGCTCACGGTCCCGGTAAAGGCACCGCCGATGAGCGGACCCATGACGGAAGCGATGCCGAAGACCAGACCGAACAGACCCTGAAACATGGGCCGCTTGTGCAGAGGCACGATCATGAACATCAACATGCAGCCGGTGAAGATTCCGGCCGAGGCCATGCCGGCTATGGCGCGGCCCACGATGAAGACAACAGAGTTGGGAGCTGAGCCGCAGATTGCAGAGCCTGCCTCGAACACGACGATGCATATGAGGAAGATCCTGGATATGAAAGTGTCAGTCAAGTGAACCTTGAGAAGCGTCTGTAGCCAAGTAAAGGGGAACAACATACCACTTTGTCGGGTAGAACTTGTACACGCGACCAAACAAGAGCTGCGAGGCCGCGGTGGTCAGCATATAGGCTGAGGCATACCAGCCGACGTCGCCCAGACTTTTGAACTCGTCGGTGATCCTGGGGATGGCGGTGGCGAGGATCGTCCTGTCCAGGGCGACCAGGAACAGGGCGAGGAAGTTGCAGAACATGATGGTCCAGAACTTGAAGCTCCTGGGGTCGTAGAGGCTGTGACCGGCGCTCCCGGGGCCGGCGGCCGCGGGCGGCGGCTGCCGCTGCGACCCATCAGCGGGCCCATCGGCCGGCGTCAGCTTCTCGACATCGCTCTCGGCACCGGGCGCTACTGCTGGCACGGCCTGGCCCATCTCTATGTCGTCCTTTTCCCTTCCCCGGTCCGATGACGACGACGGCTGGCTGACCAGTGTGGTGGATGACCGGGACCCGGCTTTTGAGGAAAGCATGGTGAATAGCCTCGTCCAAGAAGGAAGGGTGGGGGTTTGTATATATTGGTATTAGTAGGAAAACAAAGAGCAGGCGCTTAGGCCAAATTATCAATTAAAGAATACGAAAAGCAAAGCACAAGGGGCGAGATGTAACAAATTCTGGAAGCGAGTGCGGCGGTAGCGGGTGTGGGCAACGGCAAACACGCCCTGTCTGCCAGCGTCTGCGTCTGGACGGCGGCCGCGTCCCCTTTGGTTCCCGCGACGACGTCTTTCGACAAGCGCTCGTCTGATGCCCACAGGGGCAGGGCTTCCGACTGGAGGACCGGGAGTGAACCCAGATGCAGATTTGGCCGCAGAAGGAAATGCGCCGACGCCACCAAATTAAGGTCTGGAGGACAGGAGGTCAAAGGGGGTCCAGGAACTCGGGTATTGGAAGCCAAAGGAGACGGGTCATATAAGAAAAAAAAAAAAAAACAAAGGTAGGAAGCAGCAGTAGCAGCAGCAGCAAAAGAAGGGCTGACCGGGCTCTTGGCTCAAGTCCGTGCCGGCCAGCCAGGCCGACCTATCGGCCTCTATGAGCTGGCCGACCGCCGACCGACGTGCTGGTCTTGTTCCTCGAACGAGGAATTGTTCATTCCCCAGCACCCCATCTCCACCGTTGTCAAGCCATCATCCAGCATCCATCGTGCCGGGCTAAGCAGCTTGCAGCAGCCGGCGGGCGTGCAGCAGGCAAGGCACCACAAGGAGGAGAAGGGGAAACAGCAGGGAGTGGTCGATGCGGGACTGCTGCGGCCGTTGTCATCGACTCAGCCCATGCTATGCACCGTGATCCCGCCCATTTCCACGGCACGCACACACATCGGGCAGATAGCCGACATAATATTGAGGCTCGACGGCGCCGGTGGACTGGAGAAGAAGCGAGACTTCCCCATCGGAGCTGCGAGATATCGAGACGTTGGGAGAGACACATGGAGCCAGGCCCGGTTGGGACTAGCGTGGCCGCACTGACAGGGGCCCCTCGGGGATCAGACCAGCCGTCTCGGTCCCGAGGTCGAGGGCGAAGCAGCCGAGCCCTTTTCGTCGCACCCCCTCTTTTTTTTCTGCTGCTCTTGTGGTGCTGGGCGGAAAAAAAGTGGTGTGGCGACGGCAGACGGCGGGCCGGCAGTGAGAGCAGGCGGGTGTCGGGAAAGGGTCAATCTGTTTGTGCGAGCTGGGGGCAGGAGCGAGAGGGAGGGCAGCGCGGCACAGCTTGGGTTGACGGCATGATTGAGCGTGCACGCGCTGCCTGTGCGACGAAGAGGCGTTCGTTCTGCCCACCACTCCCTCGACTTCAACCTCTGTTCCCAGGCAGCACGTAGCATAACGCAAGACGCAAGGACGCACTACCGAACCAAACGGCAGCCAGCCAGTAAGCAAAGCAAAGCGCGGCGCTCAACCGATCCCATCCCTTTGGTCGTTGACGACGCACCGAGCCGCGTTCGAGGCCTGCTGCCCCCTTTCGTCCGACCTTTCCCAATCGCCATCCAATGCTGCGCTGCTCGGACCTGACAGATTGCTAGTAGCCCGCGCAAAAGCAGCACCACCATTTGACGTCGCGGGAATGACGCATGGCCGCAAGCGACACCCGCGGCCTGCCCCTAAGCCAAGCACAAGCAACCTGCCACCGCCGCCTGTCGTCTGCCTGCCAGTCGGCGCCTGTGCCCGCCTTCCTGAACGGTGCATGCCCGGGCAGCAGCAGTGGACGGACAGACAGCCAGCGGGTTAGATTTGCTCGTGCCCATGTCACCCGTCGATTGGGATCACCTCCTATCAGAGCGGCCAATTCCCCAACACAGCTCTCACCCCCCTCCTTCTCCCCACACGGCTGCCAGCAGCTAGTCGAGCCGACCGTTTGCTTTTGCTTGTCATTTTGCATTTGCTCCGTCCTGATTTTATTTGATTTTATTTCGTTTTTGGTTTTCCCACATCTGCACAGGCCCTTGCTTGCCTGGTGCCCGGCTGGGCGGGGCAATTGACAGCTCACACGAGACAAAGAGACAAAGAGGCAGAGAAAGGGTAGAGCGAGAGCCCCGAGGTCAGACGGCTGAAGGCGCCACGCAACGCATCAGACGCATTTTTTGCGGCTGTCCTGCCGGCGCACGGAGCGCAACCAACGGCGGGCAGGACCAGAAGAAGCAAAACAGAAAGAAAAAAAAAAAAGTAAAAGTCGAGAAGGAAGCTTCTTTTCGTGAGCACACAAGCCTTTCCTGCCAGATTGTCGCATCGGATGGGGCTGGGAAATCTTTCTTTTTGACAAGCAAGCGTGCCACGGTCAGGCCTTTGCATGCAGCAGAGTTTGCCCACGTCTAGACCCAGCGGCTCTTTGTGCTTGGCCCGAGCTCGACATCGCCGCATGTCCAAGAGCTGGCGCTGGTAGCACCAGGGGGTGGTTCTGCAAACCCAAAGCGCCCCTCGGATCCGAGCAGCTTCATCTTCTCCCGGAGCCTCTCTCCAGGGGTGCCCCATCCTGGGCTGCTGTCAGACAGGCCAGTGGCGATCTCACTCACGCACACCCCCCTAGTCGCCCTCCACCATGGCCTCTCGGCCGGACGAACTGGCTACTTCCCCACTCCGACCTCCGGGCGCCGCCCCGATCCATGCCCAGGGCCCTGCCTCGGCCCGCAGCTCCGTCGTCTCCGCCCATGGTCATGTCTCTAGTCTGAGCCCTCCTGGTCTCAGCCCAAATTCCGGTGCCGGCATTGCCAACGCCACCGGTCCCGGCCTCGGACAAGGCTACGCTGTCGGCGACGGCGGCGGCGGCCCGGGCTTTGATCCGGCACAGCTCAAGCTGACCAGGGGCCACTCGTGCAAGCTGTGCCAGCTGCGCAAGGTCCGCTGCGACAAGAACAAGCCTTGCGCCAACTGCGTCAAGGCCAACGTCGAGTGTCGCGTTGTGCCGCCGCTGCCCCCGCGCCGTCGCAAGAAGCGCCCGCAGGAGCGCGAGCTGATCGAGCGCCTCAGAAAGTACGAGCAGCTGCTGTCCCAGAACGGCGTGGCCTTCGAGCCCATCGCCCAGGACCTGAAGCCGTCCGACCTCGGTGGCCTCGATGACGTCGACGAGCTGGAGCAGGGCCTTGGTGGCCTCAAAACCTCGCCTGGGAGCCACAGCTCGGATCCGCCGCGCGAGAGGGAATACAGATGGTTTCCCTACTACAGAGAGGAATCGGCTGACAGCCAGGTATTGTTGACTCGCGTCTGGACGCAGTACAAGGTGAACCATGACGCATACGTCGACTCGTCCGATGATGAGGAGCCTCGGCAAAACACGATCCACCACGCCTTCGACAGGATGTTTGACAACCAGGACGGCTTCCCCTTCGTGCTGGGCGGTGGCGTGGCCGCGGCAACCGTCACGGACAAGCACCCGCCGGGAATCCAGATCTTCCAGCTCTGGCAGATCTACCTAAACAACGTCAACCCGCTCCTCAAGCTCACGCACACGCCGAGCTTGCAGGGCCAGATCATCGAGGCCGCCGCCAACCCGGCCAAGATATCCAAGCCGCTCGAGGCACTGCTGTTCGGAATCTACCTCATTGCCATCACGTCGATGCAGGACGACGAGGTCCATAGCACGTTCGGTGAGGAGAAGCCGATGCTGCTTGGCAAGTTCCACGCTGGCTGCCAGCAGGCGCTGCTCAACGCCGGCTTCATGCGGAGCCCCGACCTGATGGTGCTGCAGGCCTACCTCATGTACCTACTGAGCGTGCGCCAGTTTGTCGACCCTCGCTCCATGTTCTGCCTGATCGGCATCGCCGTGCGTGTCGGTCAACGCCTTGGCATCCACCGCGATGGCGCCCAGTTCAAGCTCCCGCCCTTCGAGGTTGAGATGCGCCGCAGGCTCTGGTGGCAGCTCGCCGCCTTCGACAAGCGTATCGCCGAGATCACCGGCTCTACCATCACGGCCCTGTCGTCCAGCAACAGCGACACCAAGGCCCCCCTAAACATCAACGACACGGACCTACACATCCACGCCAAGGATGCACCCCCGCCGTACGCCGGCCCGACTGAGCTACTCTTCGTGCTGAGCCGCATCGAAATGATCACGGCCGCCCCCACCGCCCCGGGCACCCATGCTCCCACCGGCACTAACAAGCCCAAGTTCCAATACTCGGCAGTGCCCTCGGCCCCCGACCTCGTCACGCACGTGGCCAACCAGAACCTGCCCGTTCAGAACATCGACGACTACTGCCGATACGTTGAGGAGGCGTACCTGAAGCACTGCGATCGCAAGATCCCGCTGCACTTCTTCACTCTCATGTTCACGCAACAAAACCTCTGCAGACTGCGCGTCATCGCCTATCTTGTCCGCGCTGCCGCTGGCATCCAGGGCGACGAGGCTGAGCGTGACGCCCTCTTCGTAGAGGCGATCAACATGGTTGAGTACGACAATATGATTCAGGCCGCTGACAACCTAAAAGGCTTCCTATGGTACACCCACATGTACTTCCCACTCCCGGGCTATATGTTTCTCGTCCACGAGCTGCGGGCACGCAGGACGGGCCCCTTGGTTGAGAGGGCCTGGGGCGCCATCATCGAGAACCACGAGCGCCGGAGCCTTATGCGTAACCTACGCACCCCCGTTCACTTTGCCTTTGGCACTCTTTTCCTCAAGGCTTGGGACGCACGCCAGGCCGCAGAGGCGCAGCTCGGCCATGCCATTGAGACCCCCAAATTTATAAATGTGTTGAGGCAACGTCTGTCTAAGCATAAGCCGGGCCCTGGTGGTCCACCCCGGCAGCAACAGTCGTCGCAACACCAGCAACAGCAACAACACCAGCAGCAACACCAGCAGCAACACCAGCATCAACAACAACAACAACAACAACAACAACAACAACAACACCAGCAGCAGCAGCAACAACAACAACAGCAACAACATCATGAGCAGCACCACACTCAACAATCTCAGCAACAAGCACAACAGCAGTCGCCTCAGCACACACCACAAAGCCTACAACAGCAGCAGACGCCAGATAATACTCCTTCAAGCCACAGCGACGGGTCTGTAGGGCCCATGGTCGTGGACGAACCCGCCATGTTCACCGGCTTTGACGGCGTAAACCAGTTCTTCGACGCTGGCGACGCCGCGGCGAGCCAACAGCAGGATGTGTCGGACCTGGACTTTGGGCAAATGGACTGGCTCAGCATGATGCCCGAGATCAGCAATCTGGCTGGCCTGAACCATATTGGCGGAGGCATGATGGGCGGTATGGGTGTCTCGGGCATGGGCATGCCATCAATCGCTTCAGCGCTCCAGCCCCAGCAGTCATACCAGCAACCGCGTCAGCAGCCACCGGTGCAGCAGCAGCCACCCCTACCGCAGCAGACGTCGCCTCCCCCGCATCACCACACTCATCCGCTCCACCATCACCAGCAGCCACAGCTCTCCCATGGTTTACCCATCCCATCGCAGCACTATCAAATGCGCATGCAGCATCAACATGGGCTTCCGGGACTACGCGGGGATCACGGCTCCTAAAATGCCGATCGGTGCTCTCGCTTGAAAATCTTGTCCCCGTACCCTGCTTTGATTTGTCCCCCATATTTCCAGGTTTCTATTTGCATCTCCTCCCCTCCGACCCCTCCGTTATTATGCCTAGGTCAGACGCAGTGTCTTCTGGCCAACCCATGGCCAGATGACCTGGAGCGACCAAGTGACGAAAAGAGAATCGCAGTAAATACAGGTCAGACGTACATAGTGCTGTTGTGGTTACCCATCCGTAACTGATTGCTACATGTGCTCTCATTTTCGTTATTCTCCATATATGTCGTGTACATTTTCTTTCACTTGTTTGTTCGTTCTGATTCCGATATTCTTTGTTGGAAAATCACACCGGAGGCATCTGTGGCATTAAGCAATAACCAAGCTTATACCCCGTTAGACTACTGGGCCTTGTTGGATCAAAAAGAATGCACCGGGAGTTTTGTGGGTGGACCGCGTGAGTTCCTCGGTAAACTCAACTGGGTTACCAAGCTGTTTGTTTATCTAGTAATGAAGTAATGACGTGGCTGCGAGCCGGGAGACGATTACACACATCAGGCTTGACTTCCATTTTATCCCTTGCCTCGCGCCCGGGATTGGCTGAATTCCCTTCCCCCTTGGGCTCAAACCTGCTGACAAGTGAGTGGCCTTTTGGTCTGTACTTTGAAAGTCCTATCTAACACTTAGTACTTTTGGGGGTTGTTTCGTTTACATAGGTACACACTATCACCATCAAGTGGCAGTACACATCATTGGTATATAGCTTATTTTACAGAAGCGTGACTGGAAATCCCCGCCGTCGCCTATATACGACGTTTGATCCCCGCCCGAGCCTTTCATCACGAAGGGAACGCCATTTTCCAGGGGCGTCGGCTATCACAGTCAGCAGATGAGATCAGTGGTGAGGGTCGCCCAGCCGTGTGGTCCCGCGTTGCCGCTTGTTCATTACGCGTCATCGCTCAGCCGGATCCCGATCCTGAAGACTTTTTAGGTTCTTCCTTGTTGCCGTCTGACCCCGGCTTCTTTTCAGAATCTGCTGCCGACTCGCCGGTTTGGCGATGTGCAGGGTGGTTTGTCAGGTTGTGCCATATCGATCTGAGGAACCCCTCGTTCTCGTGTGAGTGCGCATCAGGCCTACTTAAGGTGTTAGTGATGAAAGCTTCAAAACAACAAAGCCGCAACAAAAGGAGGGGCTATCCTTACCCGTTCATGTTGATGTTCATAATACGCTTGGCAGTCTTATCACCCATCTCCTCGGCCAGCATCTCGATGATGGTCCTCTGGTTGGCCGATAGATATTTTGGCATGGAGACGCGGAACTCGACGCGGAGGTCGCCGTTTGCGGAGCGGCGGGAGCTGAGCTTCTTCATACCCATGCCGCTGAGCGTGATGGCGTCGCCCGTGTTGGTGCCCGTGGCCACCTTGACGTTCACGTCGCCGTCGAGCGTCGGGATCTTGACCTCGCCGCCCAGGATGGCCGTGGTCAGCGGGATGGTGGCCGTGTAAAGGATGTCGGAGCCGGAGCGCTTGAACTTGGGGTCGGCGGCGACGCGCACGAGCAGGAAGAGGTCGCCGCGCACCGAGTGGACCGAGGACGGGTCGGCGCCGCCCAGCACGGGGGCGTCGCCCTCGCCGTCGACGCGCAGGCGCATGCCGTCCTCGACGCCGCCCGGGATGTCGACCGTGATGGTCTTGCGGTCGCGCGTGACGCCCTCGCCGTCGCAGGTGCGGCACTCGGACCCGCGGGGCGCGACCGAGCCCGTGCCCGAGCAGGCGCCGCACGTCGACGCCATCTGGAAGCCGCCGTTGATGACGTGCACGCGCGTGCCCGACCCGTTGCACGACTTGCACGCGCTGCGCTTGGCCCCGGCCCTGAGCCCGCTCCCGCTGCACGTCCTGCACGTCACCAGCGGGTTGATGGTGATGGTTTTGCTGGTGCCCTTGGCCGCCTCCATGAACGAGATGGGCGCCTGCACCTCGATGTTGTCGCCCACGGCCGCCTGCTGCTGCTGCCCGAAGGGGTTGCGCCCGCCGCCACGCCTGCCAGCACCGCCGCCAAAGGGCCCGGCGCCGCCCGTGAAGGCGGAGAAGAGATCGTCGAGGTTGATGGAGGAGCCGAAGCCGCCCTGGCCGCCGAAGCCGGAGAAGGGATGGGCGCCGCCGAAGGGGTGGCCGTGGCCGGCACCGGCGCCGGCGGAGGCTCCCGAGGGGTCGAAGCCGGCGGCGCCGAACTGGTCGTACTGCTCGCGCTTCTTCGGGTCCGACAGCACCTCGTAGGCGGCCTGTATCTCGGCGAACTTTTCCTTTGCGCCGGCGTCCTTGTTCGTGTCCGGGTGGTACTTCTTTGCCAGGCCGTAGTAGGCCTTCTTGATCTCGGCCGCCGAGGAGCTCTTGCCGACGCCCAGCACGGCATACGGGTTTCTTTGCGACGCGGGGGACCGCGGGGTTGCGTGGAACGTCTGCGCACGCCCATGTCAGCGAGTCTGGAGGGACACACACGCATCGGAGGAGACTTCCTGCGGCCAGGTGCACTCACCCTTTTGCTGTGGACGACGCTACATGAGCTACGAGGACGTGCGGCGGGCCGCCTGCTCGCGGCGCATGTTGATATTGTGCGCTTCATGGATGGCTCCAGTCCGGAGACTGGCAGCTTGCGTTGCCGACATATTTGGGCCCGCGACAGCTGCCGTGCCGGCAGGGCAGCCTTTGTGAGAAGGTTGCCGGAATTCATGGCTGGGCGTGACTAAAAGAAAGGAAAGACGGTGGGAGAGGGGTCGAGGTTCGCTAAATCGTCATCGCCGAGATGAAACTGAACGCAATCGGGGAGGAGAGATTATGATTCCAGGTTCCGTGAGCGAAAAGGAGAAGCAACAAAAATTCGGTGCCTCGGCGCCGAAGTGGTTATATCTCGGCTTCGCTCCTGATCCAGGCGCTTCCATCTTCCTATTCGCAACTGCACTTTTTTTCTTCTGCCAGACGCCGTCATTTGCTGTGGGAGCCTGAGGCAGCCATTGTGGGGGACTGTGGGGGCACGAGCTTCTCGAAGCTTGACAGGCCTCGCCCCACCATTTGTCAGGGCGGCTCAAGGCATTGCTGGATGGCGAACGATTTCCCCCAAAGCGGAAATGCCGGATGGCGTCGATTCAGAATGCCTGGGATGCTCAAGCAAGTCTAGCTGTTTGTCGACGGGCCTATATGGAGCATACCAGGAGACGATTTTACGAGACTGGTCCGAATTCTCCAAACAAGTGCCCAAAATACACACATTTTTTCAACCTCTCCCCCAAGAGGTCTGAGCCTCCAAGATGAGTGTCAGCGCCTTAGAGCCGAACATATCGATCAGACAGAATTAACAAGCATCCAATTACCCGATCATCGCACCCATCGTCACTCTGTACAGTAGAAATGTTCTGCATTCAAGCCTTTCCACCAGTCATTGTTCGCGCTGAGCCACCGGGTTGAGGCTCAGGGGTGACCCCTGAGCCGGCTTCTGGATGCACGTAAAGGAAGTGTGCAACCGCATCGGTAAATAAAACCAGCCGCTTCGAACCGACTTCCAGACACAACAAATTCCTTTTCACTTCTTTTCTTACTTTATACTTCTGCTTCTTCTGCTGGCCTCTGGTGCCTCAAATTTAGCCTAGCAACCGACATATGCCACCATAGGCTCAAACTTAGATTTCTACCTACACTCGTCTCTTCCCAGTCTGCTCATGGCGTGTATACCAAGTCCGATACCTGGCTGCAGTCATCCCAAGACTCGGCCCAAGCATCCTACGCCATAGGCTCATACCGGACTTTTAGTCGATGTTATCTTTTCCAAAATCGCTGATGGGCAGGGGATTTTGCCACGGCAGGCTAATCTCCTGGCTCACAAGCATCTGAATACGTAAGACCTGACGCCGGATCGCCACAAGCTAGGTAGCTTTCTGCGCCCACGGCCTCACGCTACTTTTCTGGTCGAAGTACACGGTCCTCAAGTAGCTACACACGATTTAGGTGAGGACAACGCTGCCACCGCCCAACAGGACTAGGGCGTGCTTTTTGGCAACACATATAACAAGGGTTGGGAGTACTACTCGATGGCTAGTGTGACTACTGCTACGCTACAGCAGATGGAAACATCGACTTAGCCCCCACCACAGACCCCGACCATGAGGTCGTCCCCGGCCCCAGGCCGCCCACGAATAGCTATACGAGACGCCATCAGAGCTGCCTATAGTTTGATTCTACCTACAGTGTATTGCGATATGAACTTGGCTTGTGTGAACATCGCGCGGCTGCCCGGGGCCAGCCGACTCCTGGGCACGTAGGCTCGTCACCACACATCTTCGGAGAATTCTGCTTTAGCCAAAAACGGGGGCTTGCGAGAGCCTGTGTCAGCCGGGTTCTGTACATATGTGCTCGTTCTGGGCACATTCAGAGTTGGCCAATGAGCACACCCCGGGGGCTTGACCTTTTGGGCCGCCCCGGTTCGAGTTCGACGAGCTTATATCTGCCTTACCGACAACATTGATCGATTGGCGGACGCGGCTAGTCTCAGTAGCTCAACTTGAATGACAGAAAGACGTGTGTGTGAGCTGAGTATATATACAATAGAAATTGGCAGGAAACCTGCCCGGCCCCGGACGAGGCCGCTAATCGCTGGCTGTGTCAGAGCGGCGTCGCTTTCTTCAATGCTTCCCATCCCAATCCGTTCATTATGTGCGCGCCGCGCAAAACCACCGCCCAAACCACGAGACCCAATGCTTCTTCCCGCCGTATGATGCCGATTCATCCAACCATCCGTCCCATATATACCCGACGTTATCCGTCGAGAACAGCATTTATCCTCTGTATACCATCTTGGCGCCTCTTTCGTCTGTCTCTCCCTTGTGTGTTTATGTGTGTGCGTCTTTCTTTCGTATTCTTCCTGGCTTGGACGTGGCGCCCGACGCCGTGGTGTGGACTTTGTGCAAGAAGTCAACAATGACGTCGTTCTCCTGGACCCCTTGGCTGTTGAAGTGCTTGCGAACCGCGCCCGCGAGCTGGTCCTTGCCCTGCCGCCTGAACACCCTCGACCGGAGCATCGTCGGCGACTGGAGCCCCATGCTTCCGGGACGCGAGAGGACCCAGCGGTGGTAGTCGGTCATGAAGGAGGTCGGCGTGTTCAATCGGTAGACGCGACGGTAGGAATGGAGGACGGAGCGATCGAAGGACGACCATTGAACCTGCGCAGGGGGATAGAACGAGTAGTCAGCGCATCGTCGGCGGGTGCATCCCAATAGGAGGACGGTGCAAAGACGAAATGTGTATAGAACATACCGCCGCTCCAGGAGCGCCCGGCTCCTGGGCAGTGCCGTCCGGGGCGCCTGCCACTGAAGTCGACGAGGCGGCGGCGGCGACCGAGGCAGGAGTCAGCCCTGCGTCGGGAGCCGTGACGGGTAGCTGTGCCGTCGTCACGGACTCGCGCAAGTTCGTGCCGGCCGAACTGGCGACGCGACGCATCTTTCCCCCATTGGCGGCGTGGTGGTGTGCCGACGCGGGCGTGCCGTTCTGCCCGTCCTTGTGGCCATGCTTGCCGGTCGAGTGCGGGGTCTCTGGCTTGCTGGAGTCGTCGTGGCCGTTCCTCGACTTTGGAGGCATTTGGGATGGGAGAGACGGCAAAGGAAGAAACGGAGAATGGCTCCTTCGAGATTGTGGCTCCGGGACGACGGCGGCTAGAGCGCACGCGGCGGGCCGGGGTGGTTATGCGTGTTTTGCGGGGAAAGGATTCGAGAAAAGACCAATTGGGTGTTACATTGTACAGGAATCATTCAAAAAACGAGTGCTACAGGGCAAAGAAGCGTCCAGTTTGCTCGCGATGGAAAAGGGGTTGCGCAGCGTAATTTTTCGGGATCGTGTGTCTCCTGACCTCAGCAGCCGACAAAAAGTTGCCTGGGGGCCAGAGGTCTGACGACAGAGGCTCCACAGACCCACGCCGCCCCCCACCCAGCACATGGAGATTGTGCCCCATTTCTGCGCTGGGCCGCCACTGGACCATCCGTTGTACGGCGCCACCTACCGACTTCCGCGGGCGGACAGCTTTGACGTCAGCAGCCAGCGTCAGGCGGGTGGTCAGAGTGCTGATAAAGCTTTGCCTCGCGCATGGATCCTCACCAAGACGCGATTTTAAACTCGAGGCTGCGGCAGGCAGGTTGAGGATAGAGGGTGAGAGGTTGACGCCGGGCGTGCTGGTATGGCGACCAAAAACGAAATCACCCGAGGCACGAAAATAACCAGACGAGTCGAAGGATGACCCCCACTGTACTCCCTCCCGTCTCTGTCTGCACAAAGTAAAGACGGGAACTAAAATGCCTGGTGGCTTCCTCGTAAACCACACTCTCAACGCTTGAACCGCCATACATCTTGGAGCTGAATCGCCTGCCCGGATCCCAGCGCATCTGCCCGCCCGCCAGGCTGTCAATGCCTCCAAAGTCCTGTTTTCATCGTGAACCCGCACTCTCACGAACCCAAGCCCAAAATGAAGTCACATGCCGTGGGTTGAAGAATGCGACATAGTTTTATAAGCAGTCAACCCCGCGTTGAACCCAATGACGTGGGATGCCTGCTGTCGGCAAAATAAAAATAAAAATAAAGAAAAAGGACTCGAGATACATACAGTCAACCGTCACCGGATTTGTTGCCCTTTTCCATTCGCTTCCATTTGGACGGATAAAATCAAAAAAAAAAAAAAAAAAAAAAAAAAAAAAGGAAAATAAAAAAATACACAAAATCAAGCCGTTGTTCACGCCCACTCACAACCCTCCTCCCACGCCATTGGCCTCTCATCATGCTGCGCTTGGGGCTTCAACGGCCATCCAGTCGCATCTGCTCGCTAAGCTGCCGGCCGGCCGCAACCTGCCTGCCCGAGGTACCCTTCGGCCGGAACCCCTGATGGATACCTCATGTATGCAGAGCGTGCATATTTCCTCTCTCATTTTTGCCTTTTTTTTGTCGCGCAGACCGGTATTGACGGGGCCAACTGTCGAGGAATGCGAGGCATTTACTCGTCGAGGTGAAATGGCCAGGCCCCAGGCCGGACGGACACGACGAGGGACACTCTTTTCCCACCTCCACTTGCAGGAGAATCGCCCACGCCCCCACCACTTCGCGGGGGCTGTGGACGTTTTTGGCGACATGCAGAAGCCACCGCCGCAGGACGCCAGAGTGGCGCGCTATATTTTTTCCTCTCCCTTCTCAATTTTTTAGTCCCAATGCTGTTCCTCCCCCTCCTCTTGCTGAACTGGGCAAATCACCGCTCCTTGAAGAGGTCAAGTGAGTTGAGAGATTGGACGAGGAGACGGCCAGCCCCGGTGGAACTCCTCGGAAGCATCGGAGGTACTACACACAGGACACCCTCAAGCGATGCTTCATGGCGTTTTGCTTGCAGTGCTCTTCGAAGCAAAAGGCAAGCCCGGGTGGTTAGCCGTCGAATCCCCGAGCCCCGAAGCAGTGATTAGCCTGATCTCGAGGTCGTTTGGTAGCACAAGGGGGATCCTAGGTAGGTGCCTACCAGGTATATCCTATGTCTAACATAATGAAGATTGTCCAGAGATTCTGATGTGTGCCACATTAAAGGATGTTCAAAAGGGACGCTTAGTGACAAGCAGCTCCATGTCACTGTGCTATTGTTTCGGCATGCTCCTTTCAGCTGACCGCCTGGATGTATGTACTTACAGTCATTCTTGGATTTACCTCCTAGCTCCTTTCCCATTTTCTTCCTCCGGTTCATTTCCCCCCTCTCAAATCCTTGGTTCTTCTTTGTAAGAGGTGATATTGTATGTAGTTGGTTGCTATTGGCAGTGGAAATTAGAAATTCATCCGACATCTTTGTTATCGAGCTATAGGTGGCCATCTACTCGAAATATTGCTCTTGCGTTATAGCTTATACGTGCCCGAGTATTGCCCCGGTTGCTAGTGCTATCCGAGGCTCGTCGCTTGCGAGAGAAAATCTCGGTTTCAAAGGATCGAAGGTGGGTGGCACGCCACCGTTAGAGGGACATGGAGGTTGCGCTACCACAGGACAGGATGCTACCATGACACCCGGACACATACGCATGTTGGCACAAGGGCGAGGGGTAAAGGAACGCCGAAGCCGTGCCCATCCAGCCATCCAACCATCTCGGTAGGTTGTCATCTGCCTCCCAACGCAGCATGCCCAGGAAAGCCCTGGGAAAACGACAGCCACTTTGGCTTATCCTTGCTTTTTCTTCTTCTTTCGCGATACTGGATTTCGCACCCTTGTCCCCAATATTCCCATGTTCAAGGCAGACCAAAGTCCCATGCAGCGCTGTGGCTTCTGCCCCCATCTTTCGAAACATAGAGTTACTTGAAATGACTACGTAGGGATTGAGGATTCGCCTATCTGGGTCGACGAGCAAGGCTGGGCTGGCGAAACATGATCTCGTTTCTTCACGCCCGCCACCGATCGAGATCGTGCCCAGCTGGAGATACGCATGAGCTCTAGCAAACCAAACGACAGTTTGAAACCCGGCATGACCATGATGATGGAGTTGACCCCCGCGCTGACGGCCCCAGCCGCAGTAACTCCACACCAAGCGCCCCGTGTCTGTCATGGATGATGCAAAACTCGGACTGTTTTCGATCTCAAAGGGCCCATTTCTACTGCGACAGCCGTACACCATGCAATCGTGCAGTGCCTTGGGGGAAGCCCTCAATGGGAGGGATGGGGTTTGGCCTCGATCTGCAGCATCGCGAGGGCTAGGCACACATCCAACACAGCACGCCTCGACTAGGCCTCCATGCAATTGAGCGCGGCGGATTTTCAGACTCGACGGCCGGCTGGGATCATCAACGCGGGGGGCCGCGTTGGCTGCAAGTCCATTCCCACGCTAAAATGCGCCAGCTCCATCAATCAATCAGATCAATCAAACCCACTTCCAAAAACGTCTTAGTGGCAGTCCCTCGGCGCGCCAGCTCCATCAAGGACAAGCACAGGACAAGACCGGAATCTTCACGGGTGTCCACACATCCGCCCAGCCGCCCGCTCTCCGCTCTCTTTTCTCCACAGTTTCTTTTTCGCGCAATGCCCCCGGCGGCCGTGCTTGGTGGGACCGCCTCAGACCCACCGAGGATTTCCTCCATTCCAGGTGAGCCCCTGCTGTGAAGCGTTGATGCACATCGCCAGCTGGGTACCCAGGGGCTTGGTTCAGCCCGTCACGGGCTGTGCTTGCTTGATGGCCAGCACCAACCGATCTGGCTGGCGCGAGACGCTGGAGCCATGAATCAGATCAAAAACGAATCAAATGGCATCCCTAGCCGTGACCGGGAACCCTACCGGTAGGTCCACATGGGCATGGGCCGCTTTGACCGATCTCACTGTGGGGGGAGAGGGAACAAAGACGGCACGGCTGATGGAGAATGGGATGGGGTCCATAGCGCCCCTCCCCATGCCGAGTACGGCGGCCGGCGGGGTCTGCGTGCTGCTACTGTGCAACACTTCCGGGCCTGGTGCAGAGGCGACGTGCAGGGACTTGCAGAATGGCGGGCGGCCGAGAGAGAGACGGGAGATGATGGATGGAGGCGGGGTGCTTGTAGTGTTTGTCTCAAGATGCGAGATGTGTGCCCTACCTGTCAATAATTGGCTAACTGATCCCATTTCCCATTTTGGGAGGGGCCACGAGAGCGTCCGAACCCAGCTTTGTCCACACATAAACAGATCACTTTGACCACCGCGGAGATCTGTCTTGGCCTTTCTTTTTTGCTGCTTGGGACGATATTGGCGAGTGATATGCGTGGAAGAAGAAGGGAAAAAAAAGGGGGGGGGGGGTGGAAGGATATGGGGTCAAGAAGACGACGAAGACGGCACGGCTGACGATTGTTTCTAACTGCCATCTCCTCGTTAAAATAAAATAAAATAATATATAATAAAAAAAATCTCCTCGGCCCTGACAGATGCCCCCAAATCGGGCAACACGAGCCCGTGTGCCTATCAACCCCAGGACCAGTGCCCATCATGTTACCCAAGCACCATGTAGCTACCCTTCCGGGGAACCTAAGGAGACCGGTCGGCGCCGTTGTCTCTTTGCATCCCGCCCCGGCTGCGTGCACAGCGTCAAGGGCACACGGGCACACAAGGGATATCCTTCGTTTGCTGGTTTAGCGCATCTCGATTCTCGTCCACACGACCGCGATGGTGTCTGCTCGCTGCCAGCCCAGGCACAACCGCACTAGGGGGGTTCTGCCCCGCAAACTAAGAGGAGCGACGGGCAAAGGGCGGAAGTGAATGGGCATAAGTTGACCTGCCCAGTTCTCGTTTCGCGTCTTTTCTTTCTTTTTTTTTTTTTTTTCTTTTTTCAGCCGCTTGCCAGCGACTTAAATAACGCGCACAACAACAAGCCCGAGGCAGCATGAAAAAAACGCCACCAGCTAACAACAGATGCAGAGAGGCGTAGAGGCTAGCACAACCATCCTTTCTTTGTCAAAAGGGTAAAGATGGAGGACAGGGACAGGGGTTGTTGTGTGAGCGTGGGTTGCGTGGGTTGCGGGTGTCTGCGAGAAAAGAGAGTGCGTCCAAACCTCGAGGAAGCGCGCAGATGAACATCACACCCATGTCCATCCATGGATGAACCCTCCAACGCATCCTTTGACCCTTTCCAAGCTTTGGGTCTCCATCTTGGCAGACTGTCAGCGGTCGGGGTAGGTCGGCTGCTCCCTGGTGTTTTTTTTTTCTCTTGTCTGATGTCTGGGGAAGAGCACGTCCACAGAAGCAACTTGAAGCCCTCATACAGAGGCACAAGAGGGATGGATATATATTTGTGCCAACTGCGGGGGCCACGCAGGCTGGCGCATATTGTCCTGCCGCTCGGTCAATGTAGCTGAGGAGCCCTCGATGTGCTCTAGGCTAGGCTAGGTTGGTGGTGTCGTCGCATCGCATCGCATCCCCACCCTATTCCCATAGCTGCGCAACTTACATGGGAGCGTGGGCCTTGGCAGCCCGGCCGAGGCTAGGTCCCCATTTTCCGTTTTTTTGCGAGCGCATCCCATTAAAACCCCCACATACTCTCCGTGCTCCGCTCGATTTCTGTCCTTGCCCCTTCCCCAGAGATTCTCGCCAGTCCCGCTCGAGTCGGACGAAAGTCGCAAGACGTCCAAGAAGCAAAGGCCCGGTCGCCCGCCCGCGCCCCGTCCCGAATTTGCGCTGCAACAGTCCGTCGGCTTCGCATGCGCTTTCTTTATACCTGCCCGTATTCCAAATCCTTTTCCGATTCTTGTGCGAGTCTGGCCTTTGAGCCTGCCTTGCTCGCACCGACCGACCCGACTCACGTTCCCTCCCTGCTCCAACAAAGCCGCGGCGGCTGTCGTGGTCTTACCCTCACTCCACATCTTTGGGTTAGTGTAGCGTTCGATTTTTGTCTGACCCCCGCACTCAAGTCTGAGTACCTCCACGCAACGGTTTGGTCTGAGGCGTCGAGGCTCGCAACTTCGATCCGACGCCGCCAGGTCTTTCCTTGTGCACGTTTTGGCGAAACTTTGTTTTTCCCCTTGTCTTGTTTCTTTTTTGTCTCCTTCTTTCCTCTACAGTGTGGGCTATTTTTCCCTTCTTGCTTTGCCGTCAACCGCCGCGTAGAAAGCAAAGAACGACCACGCGACTTTGATCCCGACTCCCGTCCTTTCCCCTTCCTTTTACTCCCACAACACTTCGATCCTTCCCCTTCACCCAAACCCCACCCACACCCGGTCAAGTCGGATCGGGCGGACCGCAAAGTGTCCTTAAACTGTGCACTACCACGGGCCGGCTAGTCGAGCCCCCGAAGCATTCGTTGATGAGACCAGGCTTGCCGTCCCGTCACTGGCCCAGTTCCTGCGTTCCGTATTAGGATTGATGTCTGCCAGAGCAGGCCGCCAGCGGAACCGACTTGGATTGGACGGATGTGACGAGGGATTGGGGTGCATATGATATGCGTTATGGTGCTATCGAGGGCAGGCCGGTGTGTCTGTGGCGTCGAGTGCCCAGGCCTGCCCGCGCGTGGGTGGTCGATGTACAAACCAATGTGCCTCCTGTTCCGCCCACCCACCACACCCACGCCACCTCCAGCCCGGGCAGGCAGCTCCACCAGGCGTGCCTGCTGCCCGCCCGCGCCCCTCTGCTCCTCTCCTGCAATCCCCACCCAGCGCACGGCCTTTGCTGCTCGACATGGGAGTCCCCTCGTCGCGTCGGCCTTCATATAGGGCCCGATTTTATAGCTGCGTGCTGCCATACCACCTCGACCTCCCCTCAACCAAGGGCCCCCCGACCCCGTCGCTGGCCGGCCACCCCCGTCCGATGCCACTCGACCTGTGACCCCCTGTTGCGCCCGCTCGTCTTTTTTTTTTCTGTCCTGCAGCGTCAACGGATGCCTGTCGTCGCATAGCTGCGGCCAACCCTTTTCATCCCCCCGGGCTTCCCGCCAACGCCATGTGCCACCCATTACACTCGCAACTCTTGTCTTCGCTGTGCTCTCTTCAGCTGCCCGAAAACAAGTCTCTCATATAGCCGCGGGCTTTTCTGACGACAGTTGCTCGCACGGCAAACGACCAGCTCACTCTGTGCCTTCGGTCCGGCCGCACTCCCGGTCCCTTGCCCGCAGGGACCCGCAGCCTACGCAATTCAACGATCCCGCACCAAGCGAAGACCCTGCCCGTCAGTTGGATGCTGGTTGGGTTCCCCCGTCTTCCCACCTGCCTAAAAGCGCACCGCTGGCGACATTGATCCCCATCAGCCCAGCCATGTTCACCTGAGGCCTCGCACCAGGTTGGGCGACGTCTGACAGAGGGTGCGCGCGCACACTTTTGTCCCTCATACTTCCCGTCGCATACCCCATCGTTTTTTATCCGACATCCAGAGACGTCCTCGTCCTGTCCTAGCCGTTTGTGCCCTCGACGATCATCGCAAGCAGTCCCGTCCGGCCACTGCCTGTTTGGCGACACGAACCGCCAGCCTCGAGGCAAAACTGCTAGAGGCGCCCTGAGCTCGCTCCAGTTCCCGCCAAGGCCGCCGGGTTTGTGCTGTGCAACCAGAGCACGGTTGCAAAGCGGCAGACACGCTCTGGTGATATCTCCACGCTATCACCCCAGCTCAGTCACCTAGTGGACAGGTCGGAGCTTACTGAGGGGCACGTTACCCGACCCCTCTTCGTTCGAGGCGGCGCGTCGCCTTGCGGAGCTTGCTGCCGCGGATGTGGAACTTCTTCTATCATCGCAGACAGGCTCTGCCGACGGCCTGTCGATGATGCCTTCAGTCTTGGGCCCCGCTCATCCAACCATCATTCCAGGCGCCGGTCTAGGTCCTGTCCAGCAGAACACGCCCGCCTCGCGTTCGCGCTCAAGCACGGTCATGCCCTCTCTCCAGGAGCCGACCCCGCCGCACAATGTCAAGCAAGAGGAGGAATCTTCCGACAGGGGACGTCGTCGGAGCCGCACTGATGAAGACGATGACGACGCCGTCGTCGAGCTGAAGCATGAGCAGGCAGGGGATGGCGACCCGAATCCGGGCAACTCGTCAAATTCGGACGCAGGCCCTGCCCGCAAGCGCAGGAGGAGCCGGAAAGGTCTGGACAAGAAGTTTGAATGTCCCCATGAAGGCTGCGGCAAGAGCTATTCCAGGGCCGAACACCTGTAAGTGCTACAAGCCTGCTTTGTTGGCTGGCGTGTCTGCGGCCAGTCCCCTTTCCATCTGCTGCCGCTGAGGCGCCCACTCATTCAGTATCTTCTAACACGACCTAATAGATACCGCCATCAGCTGAACCATGCCCCAAAGCAGATATATCACTGCGGCATGGGTGACTGCACCCGCAGCTTTGTGCGACTCGACCTATGTAACCGCCACAAAGACAGGCACACGGCCAAGGGTTCAGCCCTTAACCGCAAGGACAGGGACAGTATAATGGCGCATGGGAGCTCGCCCATAGTCCAGCCTACTGGCGCCCCATATGCGCCCCCCGGCTCCCTCTCGCCCGAGGCCAATCGACCCAGCACAGGTTACAACAAACCTCTTCCGAACCATATGCAGTACTCCCCGAAGAACGGGCCATTTACCCCTCTCAGCAATACGCCTCCCGCGGGCTATCACTCGACCGGCTACCCGAATGGTGTATTCTATATGCAGCACGACCAAGCTTACGGGGCCACGCAGCAGGGCCAGCGGGCAGCACCTCAACAGTCGCCGCCCGTCGCCCAGCCTCAACGCCCCAGTGTCCAGACCGATGTCGGGCAGTTTGGAGTTCTGTCGCCCGTTTCCACCCATCACGGATACCACACCCACCAGAGCAACACCCCGCAGTCGACAGTCTACGTTGGGACCCAGAACTGCCCTCATTTAAGTCTAGGACCTTCAGATTTCGCACAAGGCACGGCGCCCTCGCCAGCCGTTTCTCGAGACATGGGCGGAGGGCGGTTTTACCCCCCTCAGCAGTCTGGGGACTATCCTGAGCAGGTTGCTCAGCAGCAACAGCAGCAGGAGCAGCAGCAACAACGCGGCAGCGACATGATCATGCTGGGCGAAATGGCCATGCCAAGTGCCATGCCGGTCTTCGGTAGTGATCATTTCTACCAAAAATCACCTTATGCCGGGATGCCTGAGGACTTTATGGCCTACTTGTTCAACACGAATGGTAGCCAGGCGGGTGACTCGCCCCATGGTCACATACTCCCTCCGGGGAGTCAAAATAAGTGAGTTCCCTCTCTGCGTTTGCGCTGTCGGTGGATGTTGTGTGTGGATCATAGCCACTAACCTGCTGGTGACGAGAAGCTACGGCGAGTTTAATAATCGCTACAATGTTCCTTATTATGGTCCCCCAGATCCGACGCAGTTGGGATACTTCCCGCCGCAACAGGTCATGGCAGTTGGGAACCTGCTCGACCAGAATCTTCCTGAGACCACTATTTCGGAGGAGAAGAGTACCGAGGTTTTCGAATACATCAGGGACAGATTCCACGGTGCCAGCGATACCTCGCCGGTTGATCAACTGAAGGAGAGCATTGTTGAGGGAGACCGCTCCCAGGATACTCACATGCTGAGCCGCAAGATGATGCAGAGATACATAACATCGTACTGGCTGCACTTTAGCGATCAGGTGCCCATCCTTCATCAGCCGACGTTCCAGCCAGACAGGACGCCCAACCTGCTGCTCATCGCTATGATGGCCATAGGGGCCGTCAGCCTAGACGAGGCACAAGGCGCGCAGGTCACCAAGGCCGGCGCACGGCTTTCCAACTTCCTGGCTTGGGACCTCCGCTGGGCCCTCTACATGGACTCCAACTTCGGGCCGCCGGCCAAGTTGTGGGTGTTCCAGGCCATGATCTTGCTGGAGCTGTACGAGAAGATGTACTCGACCAGGTCGCTACACGAACGTGCTCACATCCATCACTCCACCACCATTGTCCTCATGCGCCGTGGCAGATCCTTGATCGGCAAGTCGTCGCTGGACTCGCCCAACCCACAGTCATCGAGGCATTCTTCGACCGGTGGCGTTCACACCCCGGACGAATGGTGGAACCACTGGATTACCAACGAAGCCACCCGCCGCGCGGCATTCGCCGCTTTCTGGCTAGACTCGATCCATGCGACCATGTTTGGGCATTCAACCGTCATGGTCGCCCACGAGATGCGTCTTCCGCTGCCGTGCGACGAGAATCTTTGGAAGGCAACAAGCGGGGCCGAGGTCGGTAGAATCGAAGCCAACCTGCACTCGAGGGGCATCAAGACCCTCGCGTTCCTTGATGGCCTGAAGAAAACCCTGAGCGGGGTAGAGGTTCGGACCAACGCGTTTGGGCGCACGATCCTGATGGCCGGGCTGCTCAGCGTGAGCTGGCATATGAACCAACGAGACCTCCAGGTCAACTCGCTGGGGGGCGGAGTGTCACAGGCGCTGGGAGGCCGAGACAAGTGGAGGGGCACGCTCACACGAGCGTTCGACTTTTGGCGGACGGACTTTGACAAAGCCCTCAAGAGCGGCTCGGCGCTGTCCATATACGCCGACCAAGACAAACATGCAGAGGAAACCGTCACGTTCGAAAACCGCACGGTGCTCCATCACCTGGCGCACATGGCGATGCAGGTGGACATTGTCGACTGTCAAATCTTTGCGCGCGCCAAGCGGCTGCTGGGCCGGGCCATCGGCGCGCAGGACCTGAACAGCGCGCAGCGGAGGATGAAGGACAACTGGGCACCGAAGGCGAGGGCACGCGATGCCGTTTACTACGCACTGAAGTTCTTGTCGTCTGTGCTCTTGTCGACAGAACCAGGCACGCCGGCGTCTCCCGGGCAGCCGCCTCGCGAGGAACCGTACTCGGCCCGTGAGGACGTGTTGATGAACCGGCCGTGGGTTCTCTACTTTGCCGCCCTGGTTGTCTGGTGCTACGGATACGCCTTGGAAGGCCCGTGCAAGGACTACAACCCGCCACCGACCAAGCAAGCTCAGTTACGGGAGATGTGCGACTACCTGCGGACATTTGGCGGAATCTCGGACCCTGAGGAGCTCAAGGTGATGACGGGGCTGAACCGCAACACCGCATTGCTTGCGGTTCTCAAGGAATCATTCGAGGTAACGCGGTGGGAGCTTCTCCATGAAGGAGCGACTTTGCTGAAGAACTGCATCCAGCTCAACGCTGGCACCATGGTGTGAGGGCTGGGAGATAGATGTAGGCTATGCGGCTTCTATTCTTCATCCTTCTTTCCCTTTTGCTTTGCCTTCCTCTTGTCTCTCGTCATTTCTTTTTTTTTTTTTTTTTTTTTTTTTTTTTCAAGCATGGCGGCAACCTTTGTTTCTTTGACTATCGACAAGGCCGGCGGCGAATGGTTGCGGTAACGTGGAATTTTGTCATCAGCTGCTACAGACCTTGTCCCAATTATATACCCATCGACTATTCTTTTACGGCGGCACAGCGGGATGATGCAAACGAAAGGATACCATATTCTCTATCTATCTATTTACTTTTCTAAGGAAACGGACCGCCATTAAAAAGCCTCAATGTCTATTCTATGGCGGGATTTACTGTGCCCCTCAACCGTGCACCAGCGAATTTCAAGCCCTGTCAGATCTTGGGCTTCACGGGAGGGTCGATGTTGACTTTGCCGTGCTCGCACGTAGAGATGACCTGGCCGTTGTCCTCCCTGCGCATGACGCCGCGGAGGGCACACAGCCTGGAGCCGATGGCGATGACCTGGCACTCGACGAGGACGGTGGTGCCGCTGGGAGCGGGGCGCACGTACGTGACCGAGAGGTTCCGGCTCACGCCCATCTGCCTCCAGAAGCCCGGGCGGGAAAGGAGGACCAGCGGCATGGTGGTGGCGAAGTCGAAGAGGGTCGCGGCGGCGCCGCCGTGCAGGGTGCCCAGCCTGTTGCAGTGCGACTTGGGCACGGTGAAGCGGAAGGTCGCCGTCGCCAGCGGGTCTTCGGTGCTGCCCGCGCCCGCACCCGCTGCCCCGGCGTCGTCCCGGGGCCGCGGGCCCGTGGCCGAGATCAGCTCGAGGTGCGGGAAAAAGGAGGTGGTGAAGTCCTGGGTTGCGCTGGGTTAGGGTCCAATAGCGTTGAGTGCTAATCGGTTCGTGCAAGTTGAGAACATAAAGAACGAACCGAAAACTCTCTGTACGCATCAATGGTTTTCTGGACTGTTATCCTTGCAGCTTCGTCTCCCCCGGACGTCTTATTGTTTGCTGCCATGCTGGGCGCTGCGGATTGTGACTGCCCGGTATCTTGATCGTATCAATGAGCCTCGTTGGCACCGCTTGCCTCGAAATCAATAGGTACCTTTGATTGATGGATGCTATTGAGAGGCGGTGCTAATAACCCCAGACACCAGCGCCGTCCCCACCGCCGGATTCTGGGGAAGCGGCCCTCAAATAGCGGCTGCTCCCCTGGGTGAGCGGTGGGCCCCCAGCTGCCCCAGCCGCACATGACGCTGACCGTCTGAGTCCCAGCCGTGTTTCGCTGGACCTCGGGCCATCGGCAAAAATCCATCCGCATTGTCAACACACGAGCGGATGCATCAATCCTTTGGTAACCGCTCCACCGAACGGGCAGGTGCGATATCGACTGCATCCACGAGCTGGAGGCGATGATCTCGACAGCCTGCCACAACACACCGCCGACAAGCCAGCACCAGCCCGAGGGCTGATGCGACTGCAAAATGGAGTACGTTAGCGCCCTCTCCGGCGCGTCGTTCGACGAGGGCAAGCCGTCGCTGTTTGAGCTGCTATCGGAGCAGCAGCTCGCCGTCCTGCTGCCGCCCACGATCCGCTACCTCCTGACCGTCGCGACGCACCGCTACCCGCGCCACCTGCTGCGCGTCCTCAACTCGTTCGACGAGATCTACGCCCTCGCCTCCCTCATCGTCGAGCGCCACTACCTCCGCACCCGCGGCGGCTCCTTCACCGAGCACTTCTACGGCCTCAAGCGCGAGCGCGCCGGCCCCCTCTCGGCCGCCGACCTGCCGCGCGCCTCGTCGGCCGCGCCCCATCTCGTCCGCGAGACGCTCCGCCTGCGCTCCCGCGACGTCTGGCGCAACCTCGCCGCCCTCGTGCTCTTCCCCTACCTCAAGCGCCGCCTCGACGAGGCCCACGAGGTCGACGCCCCGCGCGCCGCCCTGCTCGGCGCCGCCTACAACCAGCCGCCCCTGCCCGGCGCCCCGCTGCGCGAACGCCTGCTGTACTACTACCGCTGGTTTCTGCGCCGCGTCTACCCGGGCCTCAACGCGGCCTACCACCTCGCGGCCCTGGCCTTCGGCCTCGCCTACCTGTTCGACAGCAGCCGCTTCCACCACCCGCTCATGTGGCTCGTCGGCACCCGCGTTCGCCGCATGAACGCCGCCGACTACCAGGCCATCGACGCGCTCGAGAAGGGCGTGGCCGGTGCTGGTGCTGCGGGGACGCAGGCGGCCTCGCTGCTGTCGCCCAGGGGCCTGGCCAACAGGGCGCTCTCGGGCCTGTCACTGGCCCTCCCCGCCAGCCTGGTCCTGCTCAAGTTCCTCGAGTGGTGGCACGCGTCCGACTTTGGCAGGCACCTGTCGGCCAGGGCCGTCGAGAACCTGGACCTGCCGCCGCCCGTCGTCACGGGCCTGGGCCTGCCGGACCGGATGAAGCAGGCGGCGGCAGCAGCGGACAGCAGTAACAATGAAGAAAAGAAGAAGAAGGAAAAGGGCAAGGAGAGTAATGGAGAAGAGAAAGAGGAGGACAAGGAGGAAGAGGCCGAGCCGCTGGCCGAGGACGCGCCCATCGCGACACCGTCGATGCTCCCCATCCTGACGGTCAAGCCGCCGGCCGACTCGTCGCTGTGCCCCATCTGCGCCGACGACATCACGACGGCGACGGCGTGCCAGACGGGCGTGGTCTACTGCTACACCTGCATCCACCGCTGGGTCGCGGGCGAGCACCCGCGGCAGGAGGCCTTTATGGCCGGCGGCAAGGAGGGCAGGTGGGAGAGCGGGGCCGGGCGGTGCGCCGTCACGGGCCGGCGGGTCCTTGGCGGCACCGAGGGCCTGAGGCGGATAATGGTTTGAGTCACTTGTTGATGACCGCTGAGATAATAGGTAGTGAGTGCATTAGATGGCGTTGGGAGCGGGCGTGTGTATATTCTATAGCCACTTTTGTTTTTCGTATGTACATACTTCTGTGCGCCCAATAGACCCCATTGGTTGCCCGGGTCGTCTCCCTTCACGCTCACATGTCGACGACCTGGATCTCGTTCCCCATCTTGCCGGTGTTCCGATACATCTGGGCGGCGTTAATCATAAGGCTGCCGTTATTGGGCCCGGGCCCTAGCATTAGCCATTTGAATAAAACGGCATTAACCCCGTATAGGAACACCCTAAAAGCGTCCAGCCAGCCGGCGTGGGGGATGAGCAGGTCCGATATCGGGCCCCTCTTCGGCCTCGCCATGAGCTGCTCGAAGGCGCGCTGGGCATCGTCCCAGAAGACTGCGTGCCGGCCGGCTCCCGCGTGGACGTGGCCGAAGACGTGGAGCCGGGGGCGGACGCGCCACACCTCTTCTAGGAGGCCGGCGCAGCCGAGGCCGAGGTCGAGGTGGTGGCGCTATGGGGTCATACAATGAGTACTGTGCAGTGAGAAAAAGAAAGGGAATAGGATAAGACACTTACGGGAGGGGTGTGGGTGACAAGAATGTCCGTCTCGATAGGAACCTTGCCTTCCCAGGGGGGAAAGTCCCTCAGGTACTGGAAGGCGTTCTCGGCGCCGCCGCACCTGGGGACGTGCGGCGAGCCGAAAACGGTCAGGGAGCGGCCGGCGGGCTTGAAGTCGAGGCGGACCGACTCGTCGAGCAGGTAGACGAGACCGCCAAAATCGAGCTCGGCGCCCTCGGGCGGCGCCACGGGCAGGTGCGGCCTGGCGACGGGGTCGAGCCACGTGTCGTGGTTCCCCGCGACGACGACCTTGTGCTGGTGCGGCAGCGAGCCGAGCCAGTCGAGCTGCCGCTGTATGTCCTCGACGGCGCCCGAGCTCGTCAGGTCGCCCGCGTGGATCAGCAGGTCGCCGTCGGGCACGCGGGCCAGGGTTTGCTCGTGCGTGTCGGATATGCAGACGATGCGGATCGGGGCCCGGCCGGCCGGCGGCGCGAGGGGGCGGCCCCGCAGCCGGAGCAGGACCGAGAAGGCGGCGGCGACGAGGTGGTGCAGCGGCCCGTCGAGGAGCCTGTCCAGGACCGTGGGCGGCTCCCAGGGGTCGGGCCGGCGGAGGCCTAGGCGTACCAGGATGCCCATTTTCTGTCTAGAGACGCTCTAGGGTGAAGAAAAGGAGAAAAATAGAACAGGAACGAAGAAAAAAGAGAAGTCAAGGTCTAGATAAGTGAGGAGGACGGCGGACAGCAGGGCGTATGTCACGCACAGCTCCAACACCGAACCGTCCGAAATTCAACCAGGCTGAGAGTTCTAATCACGCATTGTGACAATCACTTCATAATCTGAACCCGGGTGATAATGCCAAGTGGTGCTGGCAACTCTGTGATAATGCTTATGTTCCAATGTTGAGAAAATCATTCACGAGCTACAACGCATCGCTTTTCTCACACGCCAGTCGGGTTGCAACGAATTAAGCTCCTGGGACCGCCCCGCATTGGCGCAGGAGCTGTTGAGACACCCCTGTCAAGCGGTGGCAGGGTCGTTAGTGTCAATACTGTGCACCATTGGAAGCCCCATCGTGAACAGTGAAGCGTGTGTTCCCGATTGGACGCATCTCCTCCAGCTCCTGCTCCAGTGGGCTCCTGCCGTACGGTGCATTCGCCATGCCGGTTTTGGATTGGGCCGTGCAAGCAGGCTTGTCCTCCAGACGGGGAACCGAAAACATGTGTGGTGACGTTGTTGACGGCATCCCAAAATCCAGCCCAGCTCTTCCACCAGACAACGCCGACCCAGAACCGTCCCTCAAACGACAGCGCACCGCCAAACCTTGGAGCAGGCTTGGTCTCAAATATTAGACGTCACCTAATGCAGCTAGTTAGTTCAGCTTAATCGTCCAAGTATATAGAGATTCTGGGCCAAGCACTTCCTATTTCCTACTCGATCCTGATCGTACCTATTCCCTTCACCCCACCCCGCAGCCTGCGTTGCTGCCTCACTCGACAAGCACTCTGCAGAATCAGCGACCTCATTCTTCTCATTTCCATCGCTCTCTGGGAACAGGAGTCGGTATCTCTTGGCATCACCCCCGGCCCTTGGCCACTCACCCATCATGGCGACCCCGGGGGCAATCTACCGGCCCGAGAAAGGAGATGGATCGGGGTCCAAGTCGAAGAATTTTGAGTGAGTAACCCCCATAAAAAGCCATCGACCGATAGTAAAGGACTAAACCGACGACAACCGAAGCGTCGACTACGTCGTGGACTACCGTATCCCCTCCAACAAATGTAAGCTCCAGTGTTTAGAGATATGTTGCTTGTGGGGATTCATGGGCTTGGACTGGGAATCCTTAGCTTGTCTGATATCGAGCACCTTCTCCAGCCGAGCGCGTCGAGGCCGAGGCGGCGTTTGTGCAGCTCGTGCAGGCTCTCGTCAAGGTCGGCTTTGCCACCGAGGTCCGCTACGGCGGCAAGCACTCTCTCCTGGTGTTCGTCAAGATCGCGTCGGACAAGCTTCTCCACGCGCAGGTGTATCGCTATCGCCTGCAGGACTGGCTGTACGGGGTCCGCCCCTCGGCCCCTAACAAGCAGGACCTGAACAACCAATTCGAGGACGAGCCCGTCACCGAGGCCGAGCGTCTCCGGCTGGCGTACCTGCTCATCACAAAGTCCAAAAACGACGGCGGCGCCGGCATCACGCCCAAGACGGGCCAGTGGAAGCACGTCGCCGCCATCTTCCCGCTGCACGACCGCGCCTTCAACCGCCAGTGGATTAAGCGCTGGAGCACAAAGTACGTCCTGGACGACGCCGACCTCAACGAGATCCGCGACAAGTTTGGCGAGCGCGTCGCCTTCTACTTTGCCTTTCTGCAGTCCTACTTCAAGTTCCTCGTCTTCCCCGCCGCCTTTGGCTTCAGCGCCTGGCTCATCCTCGGCAAGTTCTCGTGGTTCTACGCCCTCGTCAACAGCCTCTGGTCCGTCGTCTTCTTCGAGTACTGGCGCAAGAAGGAGGTCGACCTGGCCGTCCAGTGGGGTGTCCGTGGCGTCTCCAGGATCCAGCAGCCCCGGGCCCAGTTCCAGCATGAGAGAGAGGCGCAGGACCCCGTCACGGGGGAGGTCATCAAGGTTTTTCCGCCCCTCAAGAGACTCGCGCGCCAGCTGCTGCAGGTCCCCTTCGCTATCGCGTGCATGGCCATCCTCGGAAGTATGATCTTCTCGTGCTTCGCCATCGAGATATTCATCAACGAGGTCTACAACGGCCCGTTCAAACAATACCTGGTACGGACGAAACTTGGCCTTGTTTGGATGGTAAGTTTAAAATATTAAGGGCCTAGTTTACTGACTTCTGATCTACCTATCTCCCAGACATTCCTTCCGACTGTCCTTTTGACTGTAAGTCCTCTATTATCTGCGCCAGCTCGTGGTTATGTAGATGCAATAGCTGATCAGGTTCAAGCTCTTCATGCCCGCCCTCACCACGCTCTTGACGAATCTAGCGGAGCGCCTAGCGAACCTAGAGAATTACGAGACCCAAGATGGTATGCTTTGTCACGGAAACTTTGGCCCCATGGAGTCTGGCTGCTAACAAGCCTCGTTTTACCTCGTGCCAAGGACACCAAGCATCGTTTGTCCAGAAGATCTTCGTCATCAACTTTATCACTTCCTACTTTCCTCTCTTCCTCACGGCCTTTGTCTACGTGCCGTTTGGAAAAGTGCTGGCCCCTCATCTCGACATATTCCAAGCGACGGCTAGCAAGCTCACCAAGAACAGCATCAAGACCAAAGACTTCGAAATCAACCCCGACCGTTTCACCCAGCAGATGTTCTACTTCACCGTCACGGCACAGATTGTCAACCTTCTCCTCGAGGTTATTGTCCCGTTCGCGAAGCGCAAGGTCTTCAAGGCGGTCGAGAAGGTGCAGGACGGCATTGCCCAAAAGAACGGGGGCGCGGTGCACCACAAGGACGCGCCCGAGGAGGCCACTTTTCTGCAGAGGGTCCGTAGCGAGGCTCGGCTTGACGTCTACGACGTGACAACGGACTACCGGGAGATGGTGGTGCAGTTTGGCTACCTGTCGCTGTTCTCGGTCGGCTTCCCCTTGACGGCGTGCTCTTTTCTCGTCAACAACTGGGTCGAGGCGAGATCGGACGCCATGAAGATTGCCATCGGCAGCCAGAGGCCGATCCCGTGGCGCGACGACTCGATCGGGCCCTGGCTTACCTCACTGGGATTCCTGTCGTGGCTGGGAAGCCTTACCAGTGCGGCCGTCGTCTTCCTCTTTAGTGGTGGGGACAGAATGAACGGCGGGCTGGATGGCAGCCCCTGGGACATCAAGGCCTGGGCGCTCCTTCTAAGCATCTTGGTGGCCGAGCATATGTACCTCGTGGTGCAGCAGGTGGTGCGGTACACATTGCAGAAGGTGGATAGCCCCGGTCTGCAGATGGAGCGAGCGGCGCGTTTCGCCATGAGGAAGCGCCTGTTGGACGAGACTCTCGGGCACGAGGAGTCGGAAAAGGCAGCCACGGCAGCTCTGAGCGGCAGCGAGAAAGTCACGAGGGAGACGCTTGAGGAGGAAGCTCGTCTCGCCGCCACCAAGGGTCACGGTTCTCCCGAAGAAGGGTGGGTCACCCCTTGCCGTGCTATTTTCGGACAGAATCCATGGCAACTTTCGAGAGACTGACGGAAATCTTGTCATTCCCACAGGTTCTGGCTTCGCCAGCGAGGAGCGCCCGAGACGATCGAGGTCGGACGGCGGCTGATATCGGAGGCAAGTCGACCCAAAGCACTTCTCCAGAGGCATTTTTCATGCTGACATGATGTACGGAACAGATCGAGTCTGCGAACAATGCCGGCAAGCATTGACGGGGGAAGGATTAGGGAGACAAGAGCTAAGTATGAAGTATGACGACAACAAATGAAGACATCATGTCTGGCAGAGTGTGCCCGATTGTGTATCCCTGCGTGCCAATGTGGTGGCGGTAGTTGGGGATCGAGGAGGCACTCGGCGTTGAATCAGGCGCATCCCTATTTCCCCTTTCAGAATTTGATACCTCTACACTGTGAGCCCTTTTTTTTTTTCATGACACTGATTATCTAGCATATTTTCGTCCGTCAATTCATGAAGTTTAAAGGGTGAAAATGTGCCCTTCGGCTAGCATCGATGAGGTGAGGGCTGGATGCAGGGGCTGTTCGTTATGAGCAGGGGCCATCCCTCTGCGTTCCTTGTCGGCCGCTTTTTGAGTTTTCCGAGATGAAGGCACAGACCCAGCCGTTTTGGGATTTGTGGCAACGCCCAGGTTGCGCGGGAACCACAATAGGGGGACGAAACAGGGAGCGAAATCAAACCGTCGAAAAAATCCACTCGATAAGGAGGTACCTTGACGACTCAAAAGCGCTTAAGGGTGTAACTTACCTAGGTCTCAATACATGTTAGAGGACGTCTTATGTTTACCAAAAATTCGTTGCAGGCATAACGAGGAAGAATCCGTGCCAGCAGAAGTGATCGATGGCTACCAAACGAGCGAGGATCGACTGTGCCGGGAGGGCGTGCCAGCACCCAGACTGTGATAGCTGCCATCCAACCGGTCTTGGGGATGGTTCCCGTCCTGCGCCCGGACGGGGCCCGTATAGCGGCACACATGCCCAGCAGCGGCAGCAACAGCAGTCCACCATGAACGGCAACGGGGCGCAACGCTACTACTCGCAATACCCCGCGGCATCCTCATCATCACACCACCAAGCACAACAACCACGACCGGCAGCGGTGGGGGCGCGGCCAATGGCACCACGGTCGGCTAGTTATGGCAACGGCGGCGCCCCGCCTCCTACCGTCACCATCACGGTGCCTTCTTCCACCGGCACTGGGACCGGCGTCACGATGGCGGCCATGCCGACGGCGGCGGAGATCAACGAGCCCCAGATCAGGAGCATAGTGGCGGGCCTGGCCGAGGCCGACGTGCGGGACCTGCTCGGCACCATCATCGCCACCAACCCGTCCGTGGGGCCGCGCATGCTGCTGCTGAACCGATACAACGCGCGTCGGCGGGAGGCGCGGGACAAGGCCGAAACTCCTACTGCTGCTACTACTACTACTACTACTACCAGCAGCAATGGCAACAGCCATGCGAGCCTCGCGGTGGTTGCGGCGCCGGCGCCCGTCCGGCGGCCCGTGCCCATCGACTTTGACCACTACAGCAAGGCCGTCTGGCACACACTCAACAACGCCAGCTCCCACAGCAGGGGCCGGGGCAGTCAGCAGCTCGAGATGACGGGCGACGCGCTCGACGGCATCGAGCGCGCCGCGCGGGGCATCTCGGCGGCCGTGGTGGGCAAGGGAGGGGCGGGGGCGCTGCTCGAGTCCAAGCTGAGCGCGCTGGCGACGCTGCGCAAGATCGGGCACAGCGTCGTGCTGGCGGGCGACTCCTGCCTGGGGCCCGAGGTGCGCAAGCGGTACCGGTTCGACGGGGGCGGCATCACGAGCGCGATGCTCGCCATCGCGGGGACCATGACGCCCGAGGAGCGCGTCCGGGTCGGCAGGTCGGCGGACCAGAAGGGCGCGTCGCTGCTGTCCAAGTTTGAGGAGCTGTGGGGCGAGGCTAGGGGGCACTGCGTCTTTGAGGGGCTGCCAAAAGTCATACGGCTGCTGCGCGGGGAGGAGGGGGAGAAGGATGTGGAGGTGCCAAATGTGGAGGCGGTGGCGGACGAGGAGGAGGAGGATGAGGATGAAGAGGACGAGAATATCGATTATGACTGCGAATACTACGACGAGGACTACGACAGCAACGACGACGACCCGAAGCTGACTGGCAGGTAAATGGGGAATGCCTACTAGGGAGCAAAGCATTCTTTCACCTCGGGGAGTCTGCCCCGTCGGGCGTCGAGACGGGGTGGGAAAAGGGGACAGTAAGTAGGCTGCATATAAGTGCTAGCCTTTCTAGGTTGTCCGAAGGACTTTTGCACCATCAATACCGGGCACGGAGAGAAAACCCTTCCCCGCAGCCGGTGACCGCAAAGGGAAATCTAGAAGGGGTGCGTGCGGCGACGACGGAGCTCGGTAACTTAGCTGGGCAGAGGCAGTGTCCTGGGCTGATCAGTGGCTGGCTGCAGGTTATGTGTGGGTGGTGGATTATGTATTCCGCCTCACTTCGGTGTTGGTTGGCTAAGCCCGACGGGAAGGCTCACCGGGCTTTGGGAGAGAGCCAGCATGAGTGCTTCTTATCTCGACCACTCAGATCAAAACGTATATGCAACGCTTCTTTGCAACAATGCAGCCAACGCCACGTGAAAGTTGAGTTGTCCGTGTGTCCCTCATGTTACGGTAGTACAAAGTACACATCCACAGCGGCCAAGTCCTCTGTAGCACCCCGCCCGACTTCAAAGCCAAAACCCTCCATCCCAGTCCGCCCAACGGCCAAAAATCGTTCGTCCACTTCCGCCCCGGGCCGGCACAGCCCCGTCCTACCCTGTTTCCAGGGCCCTGGGTTAAGTACTTCCTTCCCGAGTGCTGTACCTCGCAAAACTGCCATCGGATGAAGCCACCCGCGCCCAACACAGGCTTGAAAAAAAAGAAGCGACAACCTTTGGTAAGACATGTGGCCAAGCGCGCTTAGTGGGTTTGGCGACGGACACCCCCTCACCTGCTGCCCTCAGCCTCAGCAGCCTGCCTGCCTGCCTAGCTCACTCGCCCGCCCGGGGTCAGGGTCAGCCATGGAGTAAAGGGCAAAACACTTCGGATGACGGCAAGCAATCGGAGCCTGCGAGACGCGACCGGGGCTGGCCACTCCCTCGACCGAAGTTGGTTGTACCGCGCGAAATGTCCAGTAGATCAGCTTTTTCTGCCCACCCCGCCACCCCGGGTCAGATCTCTAATTATTCGTTGCTTTGCCGTCTTACGTGCTTGTGAATGTGTCTTTTACTTCTCGGTTTCCCCCATCCGTGCTCCTCGACCTGCCGTCCCTGGTTGCTCTCACCTTTCCCTCCCTTTTTTTTTTTTTTTTTTTTTTTCTTGACCCCGACTTGTTTGACACGGGCTGCCACGATATAGTCGCGTGGCCTGGGCATGTATTTTCTTGGTTTTACTTGCTCGCCCTTGAGACTTGAAGCCTTGGCGGGGCAATAATAAGGAGTTCAAAAAATACTTGGAGGATTTATCAAACGGGCAGGAGCGCCAAGCCTAAACTTAGGCCGCGCCAATTGCCATGGACGAAGTCGTCGAGGTTCTCGTCCTGTTGCCGTTCAGGGAGATTGTGCTAAAGGCGAAGACGGCGGCTGAGAACGCCCAGGCCGCCGCCGAGAGCAGCGACGACGCCGCCGTCCAGGATGGCGCGAAGGAGCTCGCGCGAGCCGCGCGCAGGCTGGAGCGGGAAGGAGAGCGTGCGCTGTTCAAGATCGAGCCGCTCTGCAAGAAGCAGTTTGACGCTTGCGGGCAGAACTTTATCGACGCTTTGAAGGATGACGGTATGTGCGGCTGCCCCGACCACAAAGCGAGAAAGTTCAGACTGACTATCTTGGGCCCCCCAGACGACATCGCCGCGTATCGCACGCAGTTGAACGATCTCCTGTGGGAGTTTGACGACTACGTTGAGCTCCAAGATTTTGACGAGGGCAAATTCTCGGAGCTGCAGGCGCTTTCGAGAGGCTACGCGCCCAAAGTCGTCGACATTTTGATCCGCATGAAGCTCGAGCCGGCCGAGCCAGCAGCAACACTGTCTCCGTCCGACAACAACACGAGGCCGACGTCCGCCCGTGGCAGCCTTGTCGCCGACCACCCCGCCCGGGCAAGCATGACGTCCCAGTCCGGGCCAGACCTCGGGATCGACGGCACGCTGCAACGGCTCCAGAACAGCAGCCACTCGAGGAAGGACTCGGTACACTCAAACGTATCGGTTGACCTCGACGAGCCGCCGCCATTCCCAGAGAAGAGCCCCTGGCGCATGGGGGTCAAGCTGAACGAGGCGCTGAGAAATCTCAACAATGCCGCAGACGACAGGAACGCCGAGGAGGTCGTCCGGAGGCCCAACGTGCTGACCCTGCCGCTCCTGAGCGATTCTTCTCCCGAAATGGCACACCGCGAGATGCTGCACAGCCCACGATCGTCAGGCGCCTACGAGCAGAGCATCCGGCACCAAGATATGCCGTCGCCCGTGAGCCCGCTGCAAATAGCCCGACGCGGGCCGAGCGCCAGGCAAAACAGCGGTAATTGGACAGGGGCGCCCCAGGGAGCGCATCTCCAGCAATGCGGCAGCACCCAGCATCCCCTCATAATGTCAGGTGCAGGCAGCGGCGCACCCGCCGCGCAGTCGAGGGACAGCTCCTACTCGGACTACCCCTACAGCTCCGTCTCCGAGACCAGGACAGACTCGGGCTCCGAGGTGGCCAGCCCCGTCACGACGTCGTACAGGACGTCTAGCATGTCCGCCCCAGACATGAGCGCGTTCCCGCAGATACCCGAGGAGCAGCATGGTCATATCGAGGCGCCTCCTCCCGCCACGAGCGCCGGCAGCCCGAGTCCGCATCCGGGATTGGAGCCGATCAAGAGCACCCGCGTCCACGCTCTCGACTCGGGCCTGATCCCCGTGGATGCCGAGCGGAGCGTCAAGGCCCCGGAGCCGATCCCGCGCAGGCCGGCGGACTGCTCCATAGGACCGGATAGCTCCTTCTACCAGCTTAGGGGCTTCTGCGAGGGTGCCAAGGAGGTCCTCAAGGGCGGCGTTGGTGTGAAGCAGGTCCGCAAGCTGGTAAGGATGTTGCCTCGCTGCCGTCTCGTGTGTTGACAACCTCGTTTATACAACCTTGCTAACCCCAAAACTGTTTTCTAGAACTTTGGCTCTGGCGCTGTAATGGCGGCTAAGTGTAGGAGCTGCCTGTTCGAGCTGGACTGGAACGACGTCGAGGCCGACATCAATGGCGAGGGTGAGCACTGCCTGTCTCTATTCTCCCACATATATGAAGCGGCGGCTGACGTCTAGAGCAGAGAGCGCAAACTACGTGTCCAAGTCGACCAAGATCGGCTTCCGGTTACGATTCCTGTCAAAGAGCCACCTCCCCGCGCGGACCATCGAGGACCAAGTCTACGCCTGCTTGTTTTGCGTGCAGCAGGGGCACACGACCGAGGAGAGCGACGCGACCGTCTTCTTCTCGCAAAAACAGCTCTTCATGCACATCGCCCGACACCCGCGCCCTTTACCCATCGTCGCGGGGCTCAACGTGATCGAGGGCAGCGCCGACGACGTCCCCGGGAAGCCCAGCGGCGGCGCCGCCGCCGACCTACTGCCCCCGGTCTGGCGCAACGGCTTCGACCTGCACCTGACGATGCCGCCGGCGCCGTCGCGGACGGGCGGCGACGACGCGGCCGGCCTGCGGCGGCAGCTCGAGACGCTTCCCGCGGCGCGGGCGGTCGAGACGGTCCGGCAGGCCATCGGCACGCTGCGGGCGCCGCCCGACAAGTCGCTGCCGCCGCTGCAGTTCGCCGTGGGCGCGCGCATCGTCGGCGTCGAATTTCCCGCCCGGTTCGGCGGCGAGTGGGCGTCCGGGTGGAACGACGGCGCCAAGGGCCTGTTCCCGGCCAGCGCCGTCCGGCTGGAGCCGCCGCCGCGCGACCAGGTGGTAACGACGGCGGCGCAGCAGGGCGAAGGGGGCGCCAGCATGCGGGCCGTGGCGCGGTGGAGGCTCGCGGTCAAGGACGGCAGGGACCAGCGCGGCAGTGACTGGCTCAGGCTGGAGAAGGGCGAAACGATCACCGGCATCGGGTGGGCATACCCAAACCATTGGTGCTGGTCTGGCGTCAACTCAAAGGGCAAATGGGGCATCTTCCCCCAAACTCACATCGACGCCAGCACGTTGCGCGAGGGCCCGCCGGCGGACCGGGCCAGCATCAGCAGTCGTGAGAGGAAGGTGTCGAGCCTGCTCGCGCGCATGTCGATGCGCTCTAGGGCCGGGAGCTCGTCGTCGGATCAGCAGAGGGCGCGGATGCACATTCACTAGGTTTCCCTTTGTTCGGTGGGATATTTTGAGATGTTATGATCATGTCATAGGGTAGGCTGGACGGGTTTGGTTTGTCTTTTCGGATTTCCTGCTGGATGGGCTGATACCTTTTGCCGTGAAGATAAAATGATACAAATAAAAACAAACGTGAAATTTATTCTCAGTAGGACAGCTGAGGTTCATGTTTCAGTCGGCAACCAGACATGAGCGGGCTCATTGCGTGGCAGTGGGACAGGGCCTAGCCGCATGCCTGTGGAGCGGGGTTTGACGCTTAATTAGGGCCTCATCCAGGGGATGAATAGGAGGCCGATAGCCCATGGATTCATCATGCATGTGCTGATTCGATCAATATCAGTCGCATATCGGTGTCTGTTCCTATCAGCAGGGAACCCACCAGGCGCTCTGCCCCTGAAACGTCAACATCCCTCAACCCCAGCCAACAAACAGCACGACGTGCAGCCAGCCAGGCAGTCAGTCCATTTGGACGAGAGCGGTCGTGTTTTGACGTCGGGAAAACCTTGGGACTTCACCGCCCCTCGTCATCATGCTTTCGCTGTGTTGATTTTTTCTCTCACACCTCCTTTCTTCCAAATCGTCCCAAGTGACAAGTCCACCCAAACCACGAGGCCGTTGGCACCCAAGATCTCGAGCTGGGCTGCCCAGCGCTCATGCCCGCAGCCATGGACGACACTCCGGCTCCGGCTCCTCTGCCGGAGCCCGAGAAGATCCCAGACGGCCAAGAGATCGACTTTGTCACTTTTGGCATGCTGATCATCGGTAGGCCAACCCACATATCTTTTTTACACAACCAAGGTTAGTATCCAGTCTGAACGCTAACACAGCCCCAAGACGAAATCGAATTCCCCCCACCAAAGCCCGCCGCCCGCGACGTGCTGGGCGGCGCCGGCACCTTCGCCGCCCTGGGCGCCCGGCTCTTCTCGCCGGCGCCCTCCAAATCCCGGACCGTCGGCTGGGTGGTCGACCGGGGCTGCGACTTCCCTTCGTCGGCGCAGGACACCATCTCGTCGTGGCGGACCTCGGCCCTGGTGCGCGACGACGCCTCGCGCAGGACCACGCGCGGCTGGAACGGCTACGACGACCCGTCGGACCCGGGCCGGCGGTCGTTCCGCTACGCCACGCCCAAGCTCCGCCTCACGCCCGCCGACCTGGCCCCCTGCCCGCCGCTGCTGCGCGCGGGCGCCGTGCACGTCATCTCGAGCCCCGCGCGGTGCCGCGAGGTCGTGACCGCCCTGTCGTCGCTGCGCCGCGACGCCATGGGGGATGACTACCGCCGCCCGGTCGTGATCTGGGAGCCGGTCCCCGACAGGTGCGGGCCGGACGAGCTGCTCGAGCTGACAAACACGCTGCCCCTCGTCGACGTCTGCAGCCCCAACCATGCCGAGCTGGCCGCGCTCATGGGCGAGACGGGGCCCGGGGCCGGGCTGACGGCCGAGGGAAAAGTCGACGCGGCGGCCGTCGAGCGCGCGTGCGAGCAGCTGCTGGCGTCGATGCCGCTGTCGAGCTACGCCGTCGTGGTGAGAGCCGGGCCGAGGGGGTGCTACGTCGCGCGGAACGGGGGGAGGCGGAAGAGGAAGGACGGCCGCGGTAGCGGCGGAGGAGGAGACCAGCCGCAGAAGAAAAAGAAGAAGAAGAAGCCCGCGGCGGCCCTGCAGCGCGGCGGCCTCCAGCCCGACACGGACATGGAGGCGCTGTTCGCCGGCCTGATGCAGGAGCCCGACGGCTCCGTCGCGCGCGAGTTCGACGACGGGCCCGACCCGGGCGTCGAGCGGTGGTTCCCGGCCTATTTCGAGGGCGAAGAAGACGACGAAGAAGAAGAAGAAGAAGAAGAAACAGAGGACGGAGACGAAGCAAAGAAGAAGGAAAAGAAGGGCCGCTCGGCCGTCGTCGACCCCACAGGCGGCGGCAACACGTTCCTGGGCGGCCTGGCCGTCGCCATGGCACGCGGCTGCTCCGTCGAGGACGCCGCGCTGTGGGGCGGCGTCGCGGCCAGCTTCGCCATCGAGCAGGTCGGCCTGCCCGTGCTGGGTGTCGACGCGGACGGGAACGAGACATGGAACGGCGTCCGCGTCGAGGCCAGAGTGAGCGAGTATTTCGGGCGGTTGGGCGTCAGCCCCGAGGGTGTTCTTTGAGATTTTGAGTTCCCCTGTTTTGGAGCTTTGTCTCGAGAGTTGTTTTTCTGTTTTTCTGTTTTTCTCTCTCATGGCCAGGGGGTCGCTAGCAGCGCATGGCTGACGATAATGATGTGGGCTGGATCTGGAGTTGGGGGCGCGACGGGGTGGCATTAGACAGACGTAGACGAGAGCATGTGTGGAATTCCTGACGTAAAGACCAAGCTAGAGGAGACGACGGTTGTAACATTCCCCGTTCATCACCGTCTGCCAGCTGGGTATTATCTACAAAAGATCTGTCCTAGGCAGCCAAAAACACCGCCCTTTCATTAAAACGCCCGCCGAGAGCCAGAGGCATTTGTCTACTGCCATCTATCATGTACCCACCCATCCATAATCGTAGCTTGTCCGAGGTGACTGCCCCAACTTAAATCCGGTAAACAGTCTCTCCCTCGGTGTACCTGTTGTGGTCGTCATTGTCAGCGTCATACCCCGATAGTCAAATGTGGGAGGGTGATAGAGGGTAGCACATACATAATCTGGTTGGCCTCGTCCATCTTGCGCAAGGCCTTGATGCCCTCCTCCTTACCGAACGCCCCGCCGTTGCGGGAGCCTATCTTGGCGTTCACGGCCGCTATCACGTCGTCCACGTTGGCCGAGTCCTCCTCGAAGAGGTCCGTCGACTGCAGCTGACCAAGCGCCTGCCTGAAAGCGTTGAGCCGCGGCACCGTGATGGCCGGGCCCTCTGCCGGCGCAATGCTCAGAGCCGCCGCTTCGCTGGCGAGCTCGTCGGCAGCGCCGTCTTCGTCCTCGTCTTCGTCCTCCTGTGTCTCCAGTTGGGACGCTGGCATAGACGAGGCGTACGAGACCTGCGACGAGCTCCCCGCCACCGCCGCCCTGCGGTTCCGGGGTGTCCTGCGCGGCGGAGCCTCAGCCTCTTCCTCCTCTTCTTCCTCCTCGGCATCTTCGGCACCGGCTGGAGCGCCTGAGCTCCCTCCGTTGCGTCGTGAGTTGCCGTTGGCCGCCGTTCGGCGAGGCCTGGCGGTGCCACGGGTAGACGGGGTGCCGCTGGGACGGGCGGTGCTGCGGAAGTCCCCGCCACCATCGTCATCGCCACTGCTGTCCTCTTCGCTCGAGGATGCGAACTCGACCGTCTGAGTCTTGCGCCGTTTCTTGCGCGACTCATCCTCGACAAGCTCCTTGAAAAGCGCAAAGCGTAGAATCGACTCGGCGGCTGCCGCATCGCGCTCCTCGACCCGGTTGGACAGCCGTGACCTTGCATGGGCCGTGGCCAGACGGATGAGGGTCTCAAGCGTACGCACTGTCATGGGACTGGTGCGCCGTTGGTTGCCCTCGACCTCGTCGTTGCGGAGACCGACGTAGATGTCGGCGATGCGGTCCGACGCCTCCTGCGTCAGGACGGGCCGGATACGCGTCTTGGCGTACTGGATGTACTTCTTCATGAAGGGAATGCTGAGAACCTCGGGCCGCTTGTTGGCGCCACGTCCCGATGTCACAGTCACGCCTGCGTGCAGCATCGAGTCGAACTTCTCAAACACCTCGGTCGGCTTTTGTGAGTCGGCTCCCTGGCTCTGCATCCCGACGCCGAGCGATTGCTGCGTGTTCTCGCGGACCGGCGCGCCCTCTTCGGTGCCAGGCTGCCGGTAGCGGTGCATACGGAGGACATGCTCCGACACCTGCCTATCGCGCGTGTCCTCGATGTCGTCCGTCACGACGAACAGCAGATCGAAACGGGAGAGCAGCGAGTCTGGGAGCGCAATGTTCTTATGCGGGTCCTTGTGCGGGTCGTACTGGCCATAGATGGGGTTCGCGGCCGCAACGACACTGCATCGTGCGTTGAGCGACGTGTGGATTCCGGCCTTGGCGATAGTGACGGTCTGCTGCTCCATAACTTCGTGGATAGCAACTCGGTCAATGTCGGACATCTTGTCGAACTCGTCGATACAAACTACTCCGCGATCTGCCATAACCATGGCTCCGGCCTCCAGCCTCCTCTCTCCCGTCTCCTTGTCCGAAGTCACGGCCGCCGTCAGACCAACACCCGAAGATCCTCGGCCTGTCGTCGCAATGGCAAGGGGCGCTGTGTTCAAGACGAAGCGCAGCAGCTGCGACTTGGCTGTTGATGGGTCACCGACCATCAGGATATTAATATCACCCCTGAGATGAGTGCCGTTCTCTAGATTCTTCTCCACGCCGCCCAGAAGCATCAGAAGGATAGCCTTCTTGATGTGGTCGTGGCCGTAGATGCTAGGAGCTAGCGACTGCGACAACAGCTCAAACAAGTTCTTCTTCTTGGCGATCTTGTTGATGTTGCGCAGATCTGTGTCAGTAATGGTCGCGGTGGCCACGCCGCCGCTTGCTTTTGATGACAGCAGCACGATGTTGTTGGCTAGAATCAGCGTCTTGAACAATGCGCTGTTGTGGTTCGTGTTGCGGTTTCCCATCGTCCTAAAGATCCCGACCAACTGGATACGGTCGCCTGGCTTGACCTTGTCGACCAGGTCGTCGTCGAGGATCACATCGACACCGCGGGGGAGCTGGCCGGCAGGGGCGCGCTCAGGCATTTCCTGTATCGAGATGGTCTGGTGATCCCTGTAGGTGCAAAAGCCGTACTCGGTTGTGAGGGGGTTGCCCTCCTCGTCCTCGTGCGGGTAGACGCTCGAGGTTGTAACGCCGTTGGTCATGGTCTGGTCGCGGTATTCCCGAAAGTGGAACTTGTCCTTCACCTCGTTGTAGTGGACGCTCTTGATGACCTTGGGCCGGATCAAGGAGCACCTGGTGACAATGCCCTCGATCGAGACCATGCGGTTGAGCAGGCTGGACGACAAGGTCCTGGGGTTGCAGGCGTGCAGTCCAAAGCTGCCGGCCCAGGCACAGTAATATTGCACCTCGTCGTCGATCTGGTCTGGCCTCGCGCTCTGAACCGTCTTCACAATTTGCTTGAGCGCATGGTTGAAGGCGAGAGAGTACTCAAGCGGGTCCATGAGCAGGCCTTCTGCGATTTCGGCATTGTGGTCGCGAACATGGTCAATGTTGACCACCAAGCGCCTTTGGTTCTTCTGCAACATTAAAATGATGTCGGGCCGGTAGCTTCGGGCATTCTGGTCGTCTAGAGAGGGGCAGAGGGGGTTGATCAGCCAGGTGTCGCACGGCGGCGCATGGCCAGCAAGGCCAGCAAGGGAAGCCGCTGCGACTCACGAGGGTCAAGAAACTCTTCGGCCTGGCGCACGCGATTTAGCGCGGCCTCGTCGCGCTGGTTGAAGGCATCCATGGTGTAGAGACGTCGTTCCCCGCCAGGATGTTGTCGCTGCGTGCAAGTGCGGGCAGGTCGAGGGGTCGAGGCTGTGCGGAGAGACGGATCGTGCTTTCGTATCGCCGCGGAGAGATTTCATCTGAGGTCGGACGGTCAACGAGGGAGGGGCAATCGCGGTCAAAAGACGCGAAGAAGCGCGTCTGTGGATCCACTCTGACGCGCGAAGTCCAATGGCATTTTGAAGAAGGCCAAGGGTTTAATTACCCCGCTTATCGCATAAAAGTCCATGTTGGGGGCATCAGGTGTCTAGGATATCAGGTGTCTAGGATCCAATTGGGATTCGTTATGTGCTATCCCGATGGAACGATGCACCAGATTATGCTGAAGGTCCCTTCTCAGTTTTTGTATCGGACCCTCAGGCTCCGGGAAGCTGAACACGCCAAGCTCTGGCCACGAAGCACTCATGTCCACGGGCACCAGCTGTACCCACGCCGCCGGCTGTCCAGTATCCTGCGGGAGGGCAGTCGGTGGGAAAAGCCAGAACCCAAAGACCGGGCTGACCGTATCCTCCGTCAAATCGTCGCGGGTTATAACAGCCGTGTCGAACCTAAACTTCTCCATCCTCAAACATCGCAATGCGCTGGCTTCGTCGTAAGCTTGGCCGAACGGGCGGGAGTCCGCCGCCAGCATTAGACGGAAGTCGGTGGTGCCAGGCTGCCCCTCGCCGGCGACGCCCCAGGCCTCCATCAAGCGCTTCCACCGCGGGAGGAACGTCTCGGGACCTGTGCGGTTCCTGAAGCTTGGTACCTTGGTCAGGTCGATGCCACGCGGATCGCGAGGCAGGCGATCAAAGTTAGGAGTCGACGCCATCATGGGGTATGAGTAGCTGAAGAAGGGACTGGCGCCGGGGGTAGAGAGTGTTGTGTGGCCGAAGCCATGTCCCGTGGGACACAGGTCCAGAAACCAGACTTGGCGCAGCCGCGCAAAGGTCTCCCTGAAGGCTTTTGTGGCGGCAGGTTCCAAAAACGACTCTCTGAGAACGCCGTTGAAGCTTTTGAGGGCCTCCAGGTTGACCACGAGATTCAGGAGGCCGACGCCGCTGGGGTCGTAGACCGTCTTGAAGCGTTGAAAGAAGTCGATCGTGACGTCCTCCATGCCGTCCAGGTCGCGTCCATACCTCTCGCCGCTTCCCAGCCGAAGCAGAAAGTCGAACTCGGGGTTCATGTAGAGTGTTCCGTGAGACCAATCCTTACCGGTAGGAGGAAGGCCTGCGGTACACAGACTGTCGACCCATTTCTTGGAGGTGTCGCCGCCAAAAATGCAGGGCATCCGCATACGGTAGAAGCGAAGCGCGACATGCCGAGCTTCCGTGTTGACCCTGAGCAGGGGGTTCATAAGATCATACCCATCCGCAACGACAGTGTAATGGATTGCTGAGCCGTACATGCGAGGTATCGAGCGGACTAGGTCTGATGGAATGGCTCGCTGCGGGCGGCACTCCAGCTCGCCGTCGGCGTCGTTGCTGCCGTCGACTTCGAGATGGCTAGCGACAAAGACGCGGATTATACGATTGCGTCGCAATGCGGCCCGCCATATTCGCAGGCGTAACTCTGTCGGTAGCGAGGAGAATAGGCCGAATATTGGCGTAAGACCATCGTTCCGTCGCACCGCCATTATTGCATTATTGGTCTGAGGCCGCCAGACAGGTGGCCGAGAAATAGCGGCGATTCAATGATCGATAACCGTTTGCAATCGACTGTTTGCAATCGACTGGTTGACTGGCTGGCTTTTATGCGATGCAAAAACCAGCTCGGTCAGCCCGGAGGAGTCTATTAGTTTGAGTATACTCTGTACTTCAAAGGGCAGATCATAAACACGTTCGACTATCAGGCGAGTGCGGGGTGCATGAGCTTACCTCTCAACCCGGTCAGGCTGGTCTGACAATCAGCCCAAGCCATTGAGCATGCAGAAAACCTCACCAGCAGGACGCGAAAATTGGTGTAAGCTGTGCTATTTTCACCCAGGTACTCCTAGCACACCCATAACTTTACGCCCAGCGCGATCACAGGCACGACTCCGACCTGGGCGTCTCCGCTGCTCTTTGGGGCGCCAGGGGCTGAGGGATATCACAAACAATTACGCCTGATGATTAGGTGGTCAATCTATCAACCTGTCCAGCATCGACCTGTAAAACTACAACCATATGGTGAATACTCTCTCAGGTGACGATGGTAACACCTGCGACGGCACGGCTAGATCCGCATTCGAGCCCAAGTCCAAGTGACCTTCGATAGTGCGATCAATGCCGAAAGTCGGAGCGAGCGGGGAATGCAGACCGGTCCGCATCGGCTTCCCCACACTTTATACGACCACATTCGATAAGAAAGATACTCGCCCCGGCCGTCTTGCCGCTAATCCTGGCCGATGCAGGAACAGGCTGATTGGCCTTTGGGGAGCTGTGGTGGACCTCGGACTCGATATCATCGGGAGGTTGGATCCAGCCGGTGCCGTATTGTATCGGTCCCTGGCTCCACTCCCCAGACGCAGCCTCCGAGGACGCAGAATGACTCCAGCGCGTGCAGCCGGAGCCGAGGCAGAACGCCCACTATCGGAGCTCCCTCCGCTCCCGTAAGCAGCCGTGTGCATATATTAGACGTGTCCCCCGGGCGCTGGGAAGCAGCAATAATGGTGAAGTCACATCATCTCCATTCGAAATCAGACATAGCAAGAAGACCAGCCAGCGCGGAGAGTCGAATCACGATGGCGGCTGTTGTGGATAGCCAGAGCAAGCCGAAAGCCAACGGTCAGGGGCCCAAGTCAGCGGTGCTGCACCGGAAGCTAGACCATGAATTCCTCCGCGTCGCCAAGGCCAAGGGACAGTACCTAATTCTCGACGATGGCCGTAAGATCCTGGACGCGGCCGGGGGAGCAGCCGTCACATGCCTCGGCCACTGCGACGACAGGGTGATCCAGGCCGTCACAAAGCAGATGAACGAGGTTGCATATTGTGCCACCATCTACTACACCACCACACCTTTCGAGGAGCTTTGTCAGGTCTTGATCGACTCGACCAATGGCCACATGGCGAGGGCCTATATCGTGAACTCAGGTGAGCTTTCCTGCGAGAGAACTGACCCGTGCTATGGCGAACCAGGGCATGGTAGAGAGTCTGCCGTATGCAAGCTGACAGCCAACAGGATCCGAGGCCATGGAGGCGGCCATGAAGATGGCGCGGCAGTACTTCCTCGAGAAGAAACCGGCGGAGCCGCAGCGAACAAAGTTCATCTCGAGGGCCCAGTCGTACCACGGAATCACGCTGGGGTCCCTTTCGATGGGAGGCCACAAGTATCGCAGGGAGAAGTTCGAGCCGATGCTGCTGAGCAACATCACCCAGGTATCGCCCTGCTACGCGTACCGGGAGCAGAAGCAGGACGAGACGGACGCTATGTACGTCGAGAGGCTTGCCGCCGAGCTAGATGCCGAGTTCCAGAGGCTCGGGCCGGAGACGGTTTGCGCCTTCGTTGCCGAGCCGGTTGTCGGAGCTGTAAGTTTGCGTTGGCGTCGATGCCTGTCCAGCTGCCTCCCTACTGATCCCTAACATTCCGACCGTGGCGTAATAGGCTCTAGGATCCGTCCCTGCGGTGGCCGGATACTTCAAAGCCATGGAGGCCGTGTGCCACAAGTACGGCGCGCTCTTGATATTCGACGAGGTCATGTCGGGCATGGGCCGCTCCGGGACTCTCCATGCGTGGGAGCAGGAGGGCGTCAAGCCAGACATCCAGACCATCGGAAAGTGTCTCGGTGGCGGTTATCAGCCAATTGCAGGTGTCTTGATGAGCCACCGCGTAATCGACGCCCTGGAACAAGGCACAGGGTATGTTTGGTGACAGTTCTTCGCCCGACAAGCCAGCCCAAGGAGATAGACAAGGGTTATTACTAACACCGTCTCCCCAGCGTTTTCGTCCACGGCCACACATACCAGGGACACGCTGTGGGTTGCGCCGCCGCCCTCGAGGTCCAGCGTATCATCAAGGAGGAAAATCTTTTGGAGAATGTTCGCAAGATGGGAGATCATCTTTCGCGCGGACTCCGCGAGCGGGTTGGCGGCCACCCCAACGTGGGCGACATCAGGGGCAAGGGTCTTTTCTGGAGCCTGGAGCTCGTTGCCGACAAAGCCACCAAGGCGCCGTTCCCCGTCACAGACGGCGTGGCCATGAGGCTTTCCACACTTGGTCTGACGGCCGAGTACGGCGTCGCAATCTACCCCGGCACCGGGGGTGTAGACGGCGTAAACGGTGACCATGTGATGCTGGCGCCGGCATACATAATCACTGAGCAAGAGGTGGCGGCGCTCGTCGAGATTATCGGAAGGCTGGTGGATGATTATTTCCGCGCAAAAGCGGCATCGTCCTAGGCGGGCAGCCGAGGCTTGGTTTGTCGACAAGCTCTGTGATGGCCAATGAGAAGCGACGACGGAAAGATGGGCAGAAATATGGGGTTGGCATCTGAGATGGAGGCTGGCCGAGTCGGCTTGGATCTTACGTTCGTCTCGCGTGGTCTCTCCTTAATAATAATAACTGTCTGTGTCGGACGAACTGAGGGAAACTCAACTGTCGAGCCTTTTTTGTGCGAGATCTGATGAAATCAGATCGGATTGATCGTCACTTCATTTTGCCGGGGCTTCAATGCGGACGACAGTGCGAATTCTAGTTTCATCCGTGGCCGAGGCCCTGCACGACCACACAGCCTGAGCATCACCTTGCTGGGCGCACTGTGTCGTGCTTAGCGTACTCAAGGCGAGGCCGACCCCAATGTCCCCCATCCACACTGCAACCCTCCAGTCAGGCCAGCCCCCATTTAGAGGAGCAGCCGACATAAGAACAGACACAGCGACATCATCGTTGCCAGCACGAGCGCCTGCAGCTGGCTTCGGTGTCCACGACACCCCGCGCCCTCGCCTGGCTTCGCTCAATTCCTCCGCCCGCCGCCGCTCTTTTGCGCGCAACAGCTCCGACGGACATCGCCGGCTGCACCATGGCCGTCGGATTGGTCAACGGCCGACACGCCGCCGAGGAGGAGGCACGGGCCGAGGTCGACGTCCTGAACTCGCGCCTCGAGAAGACGACGCAGCTGACCAAGAAGATCGAGGCTTGTCTGGGCAAGCTCGAGTCGACGGGCAAGAGCGTGCGCGAGGTCGTCGGCCCGCTCAATGGAGAGACCAAGAAGCTGCAGATCCTCGGCAACAGTGAGTCGCCGTCGCCCGCTCGCCGCTGCGGAGGCGGTGGAAGGAGGAACCTATATGAACTAACCGCCCCAACCCGGCAGACATCGAGAGCGTCCTCGCCGCCATCGAACGCCTGCGCGTGCCGGCCGACAGCAAGAATGACGAGGAGCAGATCATCCGCATGGGCCCCGACAAGGCCGGCCTGTCCAACTACCTCAACTCGATCAAGCGCCTGAACAAGGCCCTGTCCGACATGAAGGCCTCCAACCTGCGCTCGACCCAGCAGACCATGGCCGATCTGCAGCGCCTGATCAAGTCGGGAAACACCCAGCTCGAGAACCAGTTCGACCGCATCCTCCGCACCGAGACCCCGCGCTCGCTCGAGCCGCTACACTACATCACCAAGGACAAGCCGTTCCCGCTGTTGTCGCAGGACAAGGTCACGCGCCTGGGCCTCATCTACTCGTACGTCGCCGGTGCCCAGCGGCAGGGCGCCGAGTCGCCCGTGGCTCAGATCTACGCTGAGGTGCGCGGGCCCTACATGGCTGAGACGCTGGTCAACCTAGCCGCCGCCAGCGTCAACACGGCCAAGAAGAAGCACCCGGACGCCGTGTACCGCGCGGGCACCAACGGCATGGCTACGTACGTTCAGGCCATGGAGGGCCTGTTCTTGGCCGAGTACGACAACATCGCGAGCATCTTCTCGCGCGACGACTGGGGCCCGCTCTTCCAGGCCACCTGCCAGGCGTCGCTGGCCGAGTTCTCGCGCACTCTGCGTGAGCTCAACGCGCACATCAAGGCTCACCTCAACACTGACTGCTTCCTCGCCTACGAGATCGTCGAGGTGGTCTCGAGCCTGTCCAGCCGCCTCGAGACGCGGACGGGCGAGCTCAAGAGCTCTCTGGCCGCGTCCCTGAAGCCCGTGCGCGAGACAGCAAAGTCGACACTGGCCGAGCTGCTCGAGGACACGAAGAGGCGGGTCGCTGCCATGCAGGCGCTGCCAGCCGACGGTGCGCCGTCGCCCATCATCGCCGAGACGATGCAGAGGCTGCAGACCATGGTGGAGTTCCTACGGCCCATCTCGAGCATCATGATCTCGCTCGGCGACGGCGGCTGGAAGTCGCTGGCGGCGTCGCGGGCCGGGGGCGGCGACACGATCCCGACACTGGCGTCGTTCGACGTCGGGGCGGACGGCAAGGAGATCTTTGCCAACTACTGCGCCGACACGATCGACGCGCTGCTGCTGTCGCTAGACGGCAAGGCGCGCATGCTGCTGGGCCGCAAGCCCGTCGTGGGCGTGTTCCTGGCCAACAGTATCACCATCATCGAGCGCTCGATCCGCGACTCGGACCTGGCGCCACTGCTGGAGCAGCGGCTGGGCATGGTGGAGCAGTGGCGCAAGAAGGCGACGGCCATGTACACCGAGTCGTGCAAGGACGTGTCGATGCATCTCTTCGACGTGATCCACACCAGCCGGTCGGCGCGGCCGTCGTCGGGCCACGCGGCCGTCGACTCGGCCTCGATCCTCAAGGGGCTAAGCTCCAAGGACAAGGAGAGCATCAAGGCCAAGTTCACGGCCTTCAACAGCTCCTTCGACGAGATGGTTGCGCGCCACAAGTCGTTCAGCATGGAGCGCGAGGTGCGCCAAATGTTTGCCCGCGACATGCAGCAGATGCTGGAGCCGCTCTACGTCCGCTTCTGGGACCGCTACCACGAAGTCGACAAGGGCAAGGGCAAGTACGTCAAGTACGACAAGGTCGCTATTGCCGCCACCTTCAGTAGTCTGTACTAGCCAGCCCAGCCGATCGACATTTGTCATGCAACAGCAGCACCCCGCGTCTGTCAGCGTCTCATTCTCGGCAGGCAAAGGAAGCCGCCGCATTGGATCCAGGAGCCCAACATCACCAACGCTAGTGTGGGCACAAGGCCGCCGGTCCTGCGCACGTCCCTTCCAAGACGAAGGCGCCGTCATGCACTGCCCGGGCTCGCTGGGCCCGCCGAGCTCCCTACCTGAATGGGACTGGTCCGGTCTGGTCTGTCATATCTCACTTTCTTGCTGTCAGTCTCCTCTTTGGTAAACGTTCTGACCCACGCCGGCGGAGGTCCATATCAATTCGTGGGGGTCGAAGGCTCGGCAGTGATGCCTTCCTTGACTACCGATCCTCACCGGCCACCCGTTTGACCGATGAATCGAGCACAGAGGCAAGCAGGCTGATGCAGCCTGGAGTAAAGACAGATACTGCCATCTTCTTGTCTTTTTTGCCGAATCTTTTTTTTCTTTTCTTTTTTTTTTTTTTTTTTGTTCTTTCTAACTCCCATCTCCTTTCTTCATCGAACGGAGTGGAATGTCACTGGGTCCAAGGGTTATGATACCACACATACACACTACTACACGGCGTTCGGGGCGTCTTGGTTTCCGTGGGTAGCAAGATATTTACTTGCAGGCATCCCCTCGTTGTCAATTTACTTAGCTCCCACCCAGCCTACCCTACCTACCACCTATATGTACTGGCTCTATGCCCCCGAGAGCTGATCGAAACCTGTTTGAGAAGGACGGCCGCCGGTACGCGGGGCTTCCGCCAGCCACCACGCCCTTAGAGGTCTAGGGAAGGATTAATATCTGCCGCTGTGGAACCGACTTGCGCGCCCCGAAAGCCTGCTTGGATTTTTTAGCAATCGAACCAACATTATGTATTCTATGGTACATATTCCAAGGATTTGCCAGCCGCTACCTCTTTTGTGATAAGGCATAACAGAGTGATTAGTGAGAGGCGAACGACAGGTCACTTTCCTCTGCCTGCCCGCTCTTGGGCCTGTGGGAGCAAGAGCTCCAGCACGCCAAGCCATCGTGAGATGACTCCCAGGTCTAGACCCGGTTTTGAGCCGTGCTACGGACTTGAGGGCTTCACCACTTTTGGAAACGAGTGCATTGGGGCCTCGCGACTAGGCCGCCTTGGGCAAGGGACGGCCTGCAGGGTACCTATATCTGGTCCGCCCTGTCCTATCCTCTCGTCGCGATGGCGATGGCGCGGGGAAGCGAGCGACGCCACAAGAGTCTGTTGTAGGTAGGTATGTATGTAAGGTTCAGCGTACCCATCAAGTACCTGCGGTGGCCGCCGACCTCGTCTCGCCGCAGAGCCACCGTCCACAGAGAAACACTGCCCATGTCGCTAGGTCTCTCCCCAGCGCATGATGGATGGACATGTAGACCACAGACTGACAGGGCAAGGCGTCCCAAACTCGACGCAGGCGTTATCTGCGGTCCCCATTTCCCCCTCCTGCTCCTGCTCCTGCTGCTGCCGCTGCTTCTCTCCCAAGGCAGGGATGGGATGCGAAGCCAGCACACACATGCCTTACGCCCTGCCCTGGACGCACATCACACATATGTGGCCCTAGGGTCCCTGAAAGCGGTCGGCAGGCTGCATATTGCGACATATCTGCGGCCCGGCGAGCTGAGAGTCGGGGGCCATTGAGTTTTCCTTTGTATTTTTGGACTGGGGCGGGATTCAAAGGAGGAGAAGGGGAAGTTCGGTGCGGAGCTGTTTGTCCTGTTGCTCTGTGTGTGTGTGTGGCCCTTGAACCTCGATGCCTGCCGCCGACATGGGTACATACGCCTTGCATCTGCATGCTGCGGGCCTGCTGCCTCCTCTCTCTCTCTCGTCTCCTCGCCGAGCGCCGCGCCCAGCTCCGCAAAGCCAAGCTGGAGCGGATGGAGGAATGAGGGCATGAGGAGAGACACGCAGATATAGCATGCCGTATCCATGTCCACTATGTGTGCCCGGGATGTACTAGGAATATGGTAGGTGGTGAGGTGGTTACTTGGCCGCCGCCCGCATGCAAGGCCCGGATCCGACGCATGGGAGTGGCATATCCGGCCACTCAGCTAGTAAAATTAGCTGGGAAGGTCTTCTTTTCTTGGCTTCGGTGAGGAGAGGGGGACAGACATTAAAAAAAAAAAAAAAAAAAAACTGTCCATAAAAAATAATATGAAAATGGGTGAGCGAGCTGGGCGGACACTGGCCACCTCTTGGCCCTGCCACGCCCTGCCATGCATCTTCGAACCCCTGTCTTATCTGTCCCCTTGCCTCGTCCGACTGCGACTCTGGAGTACCATCGCGGGATTGCTCGCTCGCCCGGCTTCTTCGGCGTGTGGGTATTTTTTTTTTGCTCGACTCCCCGGCCAAAAAAAAAAAAAAAAAAAAAAAAAAAAAAAAAAAAAAAAAGGAATGAGGCCGGTGATGAGTGATGGATATGCTGGCCCACGTCGCACAGAACCACATTACCCTCTCCCCCTCTCCTTCACAGGCAAGTAGGCAGGGGTTTGCTGTTTGTCGGCTGGGATGTGTGTGATGGTGCCCGCCCGCCGCCCCGTTGCTGCCCTGTGCTTTACGTGTGCGTGCATCCGTCCCCTTTCCCTTTTTCACCACCCCCCTAGCAACGCCTGCCCGCCGGGCCCCCTGTCCTGTCTTGTCTTGTCCTCTCTGCCCTGCCCCTGTCCTATTTTTTCTTAGAAGACGAGACCAACTAGGACTAGGCCTTGCAGCAGCAGCACAGCACATCCGGCCGCCCAACCAACAAAAAAAAACATTGGAAAGCAGCCCTGCTTACCTAGCTTACATACGTGTTGCAGGACGATACACACAGACACTCACGCACACACACACACACACACACACGCCCCCTGTCCTGGCCCGACGACGACGACGACGCGACCCCAACTGCTGGGGAGGGGGGTCCCGCAGCGTAAGGCTCATCCCGGCTGCCTTGACCCTGTCCGGTCCGATGCCTGCGCGGCCGCGCCCTCCTTTCCCATCCGACGCGGTCATCGCTGTCTGGCTTCCCCCGCTCGCTCGCTCTCCGCTTTTATTGCTGCTTTCGTGTTCGGCGCCAGCAGCGCGACATAGCGTCTGCTGCTGCTGCTTTATTATTGTTATTACTACTCTCATATGTGCCTGCTGTTGGGCCGCCCCGACAGAGGCTATTCCCGTCTTGATTCCACCGCAACTTGCAGCATCGGCGGTTGCACGACAGTGGCTGTTCCGGTTTCTTCCCCTTTTCGGACCATCTGTCCCCCATGTAGGTATCCTTTCCCGCCCTCTCGCCCAGGTGCCTGCCTACCGACCTCCTTCCCCGTCCCGAACGTAAGCAGGCAGAAAGGCGGGCAAAAAGAGAACGCAGGCAGGCCTCGCTGGCTACACAGCCAGCCCTCATCATGCACAACCCATTCCTTCGGAGGACCATCTACATGCGGGCTATCCGCCCCCTCACACGTACACGCACACACACACACCATACATGTCGAGCTAGGCATGCCTGTCGTCACACTTGGAGCTATCCCGTCTGACACTGCGCTTTCCCAGGCCGGCCGGCCGCATTTGCCATTCCCCCTTGGTGACTGTAACCTGTTTTTTTTTTTTTTTTTTTTTTTTTTTGAATCTCTGGACGGCACCTCACCTCACCCCCTCTCTTGGGAGCGTGCCCTGCTGTTTTGTACACGTCTTCCACTTGGCCCGCCCCGTATCACCAACCCCTGAACCCCGATGCCTCCGACGTGTTTGTACCCTCTGGCAGGCAAGGGGTTGCGTTTCGGTAGATACCTACCCTCCGCCGCAACATCCAGTCCTTCCCCCGCCTCGCGCCTCCTCCCAGTCCACTTTCTTGCTCTTGGGATCTCTCTCTCTCTCTCTCTCATCATCCCCTACCCAAAAGACATACCCACGTGCCTCCATCTCTCTCCTCCTCTTCCCCTCCTGGGGCTGATCCACCACCAAACATACATGTACCCAATGCACCATCGACCAGCCTCCATCACTCTGCTCGACTCCACACCTCACGCATGGCACGGACTTGGGGCAGGTAGGGGTAGCCTGTATGTAGGTAAGACATCCATGTCAAAAATGGTTTGTGTGGAGGTGAGCCAGGGGGGAGGGTGACAGACAGCAACGACCCACGCAAGTCGCTCCCCCCAAGGCCCAGGGGGTGGATTGTTCCGATCGACAAAAACCGCGATCCTCTCGGTCTTGGCGGGCGTGCTCTCAGTCCGGCCTGGGGGGAAGCCCACTCGCTCCGGGCCCGAGCTTTCGTCTTTGCGTGAGATGGCAAGACGGGGCGTGCCATGCTTACCCAAATAGATAGGCAGTGAGCAGCGGGCCGAGTGAGTTTTGGTACCGAGGTAGGTAAGCCCGGCAGGGCCAGAGGGACCTCCTACCTCTCTACCCTACCTACCTGTCTATTACTCACCTCCCATGGGCTTTCTCTTGGACAGGGAAACACCATGACAGATACATATTAGGACAATCACGCGAGCAGAGCAGCAGGCGCCATTGGGTATCACCAAAGCAACGAAAAAGGACCAAAGCGTGTCTCCCGGCGTGGGGTTCCCACCATCCTCGACACGGACACACATGCCTACCTGTCTACCCACAGGCATATGTAGTAAGATACCAGTTGTCAAAACGGGCACCCGGCCTTTGCCCGCAAGCGAGGCTGCCCGGATGAGCAAATGAGCATCCACGGGAGCAGCCAACCCTCCAACCCAGCCAGCCAGCCAGCCCCCCTTCTTCGCATGCCGGCGGAGAGCTGGGTGGGAGATGATACCGGCCTACGTAGTCATCAAAAAAAAAAAAAAAAGGACGTTTGGGGGTGAAGGGTGGCCTTGGGCTCGCATTGGCCGGACCAGAATGCCAGTTGCTGCACACACACTGCAGCTGCATCACCTCCTCCTCTTCATTACTAGAAAGAAAAGAAATCGATGATGTGAGTTACAGCGCGTGTGCATGCGTGGACCACACCCCGTCTTCGGATTTCGCCTCCTCTCGCCCTGCCCTCTACAATACCCCACGGCCGGCTAGGCTCCGGGATCAGGTTTCTACTTTGTTGGTAAGCAGGTCAACAACAGCCGCATGATACTGGCTGGCCATGTGCGAGGTGGACGCGTGCGGAGAACACTCACTACCTACCTAATCACAGTCCGTAGGCAGGCAAAATCATCGATTTCGGCACTTTGATATATTGCCACATATTGAGTATTGGCTAACATCCGTTCATTTCCCCTTCAAACTAAATAACTCCTAATCCTACCGACCTAACTCGAATGTCCGTGAGCTGCCGCAACGAACGATGACGAATGACTTTTTGGGAGTATTGTGACACAACTGCTGACGTGCCCATGTAACGACAAGGCCACCTCCATTTTTTCGACAGTAGAGTCCTACAGCCAGCAAGCCAAAGGTTGAAAAAGTAAAGCACAATAACGCCAGCCCAGCTCCCTGGGTCATGATATGGGGTAAAAAAAAAAAAAAAAAAAAAAAAATACACAAGAGTTAAAAACAAAAGCACAGGCTGACCAACACCATGATATGAAATGCTCATCAAGTGAAGCGAGAGGAACTCGGAGACAGAGATAAGGAAATGGGGTATGACGCTGACACAAAAAAAGAGAGAAAAGTGAAAAGAGAAAAAAGCAGATTGCCCAAAGAGGTCATAGGCGGATGATACTATTTGCCTCCTTCTCGTCAGCCTTGCATTGCATGCGGGCGGGGCATATGCAGGAAGCCGATTTGGGAGAGGGAGGCGTGCAGTGGCAGGCAAACGGCCCAGCATCCATCCCATTCGGCCTGTCGGTATGCTGCGGATATTGTGGGTGTGCGGCAAGGGGAGTGCAGTGCATCGCATCCTGTTCGCATCGAGACGTGGCTTTGCGGGCATGAGGGAGGTGGTGTCGTTGGATGCCTGCTGGGACCGGGTGCGGGCTGCTGTCGGATATGAGGGTGCATGCGTCAAGGCGGTTTGGTTTCCAGCCAATAACGAGGGTGCATGGCTGACTCCGTAAGGGAAGAAATAAGCCCCCCGTTGGCCCAAGGCGGCTCCATGGATCGACGCGGCAGGGCTCCGGTCGACGATCTCGGTGACCGCAGGCCCGGAAAAGAATGAAACAACATCGTGGTGAAAAAGAGGAAGCAAAGAGCTCGAGGTGTGCCAGCAGCCGCACGCTTCCGACCAGCATCAGCTGGTCCAAGACATGGCGGCCGCCGAGGGAGTACCGCTGAGCTTAGGAGGGGCACTTGTGGCAGTAGTAGTGGCCTCCACAGTAGTCGTGGGTGCCAAAGTCGACGGCCTTGCAGCAGAAAGTGCAGCAGTGGTTGACGAGAGGCTGGTGCTCCTTGACGGCCATGGTGAAGGTGGGCTCGGGAAGGCTGGTGGTGTGTTTGTTTGTGGGAAGCTGGACCAGACAGTAGCCAGGTCGAGGCTCGGGGAGGCACAGGTAGGTTATTTATGTGTGGGTGAGGAGCAAAGTTTAATAGGTAATACGAGGTAACGGGCGATGCTCGAGATGTGTGTTTGCGTGGTGTTGGTCTGCGGTCTGGAGTCTGGAGTCTGTGTGAGGAAAGTTGGTGTAAGTGGGAGGAGCCTGGGGTTTAAGTATTGGGCCAGGACAAGGAGCCGATGATGCTGATCTCTGTGAGGGCTTGGTTCGAGGTACTAAGCCTGCCTTGAGGTGTTTTTGACTGGTGGGACAGCACGTCCAGAGTATACTTGTGTGGGCGAGAGGCTGAAAGGGGAATCGGGGTTGCAGACCAGCAGCGGGCGGAGGGGTGTGTGTGTGGAAAACAACGAAAGTGCTGCATGTGAGTTGGCTGACAGGGACCGGGGGTGTACAAGATCTGCAGACGTGTGCCTAGTCAGGGCCCCTTTGCGGAGAGAGAGAGGGAAAGGGAAAAAAAAAAAGAAAAAAAAAGGAAAATAAAAAAAAAGAAAGCTTGGAAGCCAGACGACAGGGTTTCCTTAGGACAGTCCCTGTCATTCCCCTCACCCCCTTTTTCTGTCTTGCTAGAAGTTTAGCTCCGCGCACGCGTGGTTTTCTGGGTGGGGTGGGGGAACAGCCCTCGGACAAGGCGGGAAGACAACAGCTGGTGCCCCGGTGGAAGCTTTCCAGAGCTTCGGTTGGCCGGATAGTGCGCTTTGCCGTCGAGGAGAATGGGTGATGGGCGCGGTGGTGGTGTGGCACCCATCAGAGGGTGATCACGAGGGCCTGAGTGGCAGATATTGTGGATTTTGGATTTTGGCAATAAGGGAAGGAGCGAGGAGGGGGAGGTGGTTTGCTGCCTCCGCGAGAGCTCCGAACGGTGGCTTTTGGCGCTCTGCCCTGTCTCGCCTCGCTTGTCACCTCTCTGAATTTTATTTATTTTATCGTTTTTCGTCTTTTTTTTTCCCCCCGTGGCCTCACACTCCGCCGATCCTGCCGACGGGAGGGCCCATAAAAACCCAATGCAACCAGATACTGGGCCCTGGCTACACGCCAGGATCCTCTGCGGCAGCATCTCCACTTGGGTACCTGCGCTGGCCTTTGTAGACGCCAGGTATCTCCCCGGAGACAGCCAGGCTTCTGCAGGACGCGGCCACCTAAAATGCACCTTTTAGCAGAACGCGGTGCCGTCGCCCACACCCGCCCGGGCCGTCTGAGCGCAGTTAGCCCGTAGGGGAAGAAAGTTCAAATCAAAAGCAAAATAGGCGAGAGGGGCTGCAAGTCGACTGAAGCAGGAAGTACACACGATCCATCTCACTCAATGGTGTGGGGACAGGGCGGCAGCTATGATTGGAGCCAGGCCGTCCGCAAGGGGACCGAAGTGAAGGAAAAGAGGAAATTTGAAAAAAAAAAAAAAAAAAAAAAAAAAAAAAAAAAAAGGACCCCTGAACAACTCGGGCGCGGCCCAGGCCACCGCAGGAGGAGGGGAAGGACAGCAGAGCAAGTGAGATTGGGCTTCCTATTTCGGGGCGCATGGTGATGACGACGACGAAACATGGCGGGCCATCCCACGCCCTGCCGGTGCCAGACCTCTGGGCTCCTTGTCCTGTCCTGCGCATGGGCGGCGGCGCTATGTCGGGAGCTGTCCGTTCCAGCCTGCCCCCGGCCGAGCTGAGAACCCTCACCCGGCTTGCCCTGGACCGCATCTGTCTGGCTAGTCTGATAATTCGAGGACAAAAAAACAAAATTTGTGGCTTTGGCTGAAGGAAAGCAAGGCAGTGGAAACCTTTTTGCCCGGCGGCGCAGAGGGGACATTGCAGAAGGGAGGGAAAAAAAAAAAAAAAAAAAAAAAAAAGGGACAGGGAGGTGGGTGAATGCACCAGAGTGCGGCTGATTGATGGGCGAGCAGGGGAGCTGGATGGATTAGATGGATGGATGCACACGGAGGCACGACACTCCCACGACGTGCGTGCGTGCTTGTGCTTCGTGGGCATGCTGCATAGGGGATGGACACGCGCATAGAGGAGGGGAAGCAGAGAGAGAGAGAGGGAGAGAGAGAGAGAGCGGAGGTCCACCCCCTCCCTTTCGTTGCCTTCCATTATTTGCTGGCACGTCGCAATCAACGCCCATCCATTCTGCAGCGAGGGGGCAGCAAAAGTGCAGCATCCGAAGCTATCGTGAAGTGGGGGAGCGGTGACGGGCCCTTTGTTGACTCAACGTTACCTCTCCGAGCAGGTCAGTCGAGCGTGGCTTGCTCAGTTGATTGCGAGGCGGTGAGAAAATTGGAGTTTTGGCCTCTGCCCGGACGCTTCCAGTTGCTGCTTTATTTCCGTCAAGGTGATGTGTGCACACATTTGACGGAGCAGAGCACAGCTGGGCGGCTCGAGCACACAGCACGGCTCATCAATTCCATCAACCCACATTTCAAGGTTCGAATTCACGCCCTGTGTCACGGCCACCATCGATCCGCACAATCTCCATGCAAGCCCGCGGCAAATAATAAAAAAAGGAAAAGAAACGAAGAAAATACGACATTGGTGCATGTGCCCGTCGCCGCCACTCGAAGGATTCTATTTGACGTAGGTCTTTACACAAGCCGTGCATCACAGAAGCCCGGCCAAGCAATAATCGGGTGATTCTGCAGCTAGCCACTCTGACTGCTGCTAGGTCGTCCGTCTGGCTCCAAGGAACGCACGCGGCCGATCTTTTTTGTTTATCCGGCTTTCCTCTCCTTTGACGCCGGTTGGCACTTTCGGTTGGTGGGCTGCGAGGGCCATGTAATCCCTACGTCCAATTTTGCCAATCTCCCAGGGCCACTCAGAGCCCCTCGCTCTTCGCGAATGTCCGAAGCGGAACGTGGCACGTGGCCCCCCATTCCCTCGCCATAATCATGCCACGGCACTGCGCCTCTGCTATGTAATCCCTCCCGGAGCTCTGGGGCGCGGGTGGGCTGCCAGCTTTTCCACCCGGCAACGTCCTGATGATGACATCTGGGAGGCAGTCCGAGCTCCCTCCTTGGCACGGCTCCATCGGCATCGTCACCGCCATCCCACCCACGGAAGGGCCCTGGGGGGGCTTTGAAGAGTCATGGGATGATGGGGGAGCGAGAGGGATGACGGAGACAGCCAGCCCTTTCACTTGCCGCGGAAGCGATCTCCCGCCTTGATTGGTCCGCCCCAGGGGCCCCTATCGGCAGACACAGCAAGATGGGAGAAACCGGCGAGGCCCGAGGAGGGGAGCAGCGAAGGGCGACCGGCCGAGCCTGATGGAGGGGCGCCCTGGCCCGCCCACGTTGTGGCTTCCCGGCAGAGACCTATCAACAAGCCCTGCCCTCCACCCCTCGTGACCCAGTCCTTGGGCTGTCGATCCTCTGGGGTTTCGGTCGGCCCTACCCCACTGATCTTCTCGCCATCTGAAACAGGGCATCCGGGCAGATAAGATCTCATTGGCGCCTCCTGGGGAAAACAGCGCGAACAGACGGCCAAGTTTCGGCCGACGATCAAGAATTCGGCCGCCGGTTTTTGTCGTGAGCTTGTCCACGCTTCGTTCCAAGCCTCACTCGCGGCGTGTTCGGTCCGCGCCAACCGGACACGCCGCCCCGTGGGCAAATCTCCAGACCGTGGTAGCATCTCGCGAAGAACCCCGCCCGAAAACAAACCCTCTGTCGAGCCCATGCAGGGTGCGGTCACCTAGCGCAGGAAAACGCTAAGGAGCGGCGTGACGATGACTTCATGGCTGGGCTGGTTGGGCGCCAGCGACCATCCCACCTGGCCTTCGTACCAGACACCATGGGCGAGCCCAAGGGCGCTTAACCGGCCGTCCACCGGAGCGTGGGGGGTTAGAGCTCAGACTCCGCTGGCCCTATCCTTGGCCAGTACCGATTGATAATACCCAATCGACGTAGCGAGTTGATGCCGCTCCACCATCTGCCTATCTGCCTGCTTCGCTAGCTGGCCGTTGACAACTGACTCTTGACACTGACGAGCAGCAGCGGGGGCCACAAAAAGCGTCTGCGTCCTGCAGCACAGAAGATGGAACCACGAAGCGGTTTTATTTGCATATGTCGACACGGACACATACCCACCTCATAATAGCTGTCGGCCTGCCCGATATGCGAAGTGCTTGCAGCTTCTCCATTCTCGCATACTTTTGCTCGGTTGTGCTAGCCGGTCTGTCTGGGGTATGCCTGCGGGTTTTTATTGACCCTCTTTTGATGCTTTTCGCCAGCTTTTCATCCACGAGTGCGAATGGTTTTTTTTTTTTTTTTTTTCCCGCTCCTCACTTTGATACAATATCCAAACCACACCCATCACCCACCGCTCCCGGAACAAAGTCCGGACTCCTGGCTTCGGCTTTCCCAAAGTAGGAAGCCATGTTCGAATGCAAGGCGTGCTCATCGCCCAGGCCATCTCACATGCTGCATTACATATGTGCGTCACCGACACTTGCGCACATGCCCTAGGTAAGGTACCCTGCCCTACCGCAGACACGACCATCCCTATGACTTGCAAAGGTGCACCTATGGAAGGGGGGAAGGAAGGTGAGGAAGAAAAGAAAAAAAAAGCCGCACCCACCACGTATGCATGCGGCTTGGCAAGCGAAACGGTCTGGCGGTCAAATAGGCTTGAGGCATCTCGACCCACATAGCCCTACGGAGGGCTCACATGCAGACGCATACCTACCTAACTACATCCGTATTTTGGTAGCTAGGGGATGTGTGGAGGTTGGACGAGGAGGGTTGGGAGTCATCTTCAGCGAGCTTCGGTCTGCGCTGTACACCATGTGACGTGCTCGCTTGATAGGGGGACACCGGGGAGAAAGATGGGAAAGGGATGGGAGAGTGTTCGGTTCCGAGTACGTGGAAACTCGGCTCCTCATTCAGCGTCTTTAATCTTCTGCATCATTTAGCATGCGTACATTGTCCAGACACGTATCAAGATTGGCATCTTGGCTTATCGTCGACCTAGGTGTATGCTGGAACTACACACATACACCTACGTAGGGAGTAATAGGTTCGAGCTACATGCTAGCTCACCGCCGGTCGCACTTCATGAGCCTCTACCGCTAGTTTCCCACCGACAACTACGCCTGGGAACTGCAGGGTTCCAGGAAGCACTCCAGTCCGTCTAGCGGCAAGGGCGGCACTTGCTGCTAGCCTCGAACTATCCCCCTCGACCCGGCTCACAAGCCGACTTTGAGACAATCTCCTCCGAAAGCTCGCCCTAGGGCGGCCTTTCCCGCAGAACTGGGGGTAATACCGTGGACGCACCGTTCGGTTGGAAATGGCTGCAGTAGTAAGCAGCGCACCTAAGCTCTTGGAGCTGTCAAGTCGGGCGAGGGCGGTCAGATAGTCCATGTTGGGAAGCCGTGTCATGTGACCGACCCTATCTGATTCCCCGAGTCGGGAATCTCGTCGTCTTTGCGTATAAATCGACTCATAAGATAGATCTATGGGTGTTTCGGTGGTAGAACGGCCCCCAACAGCAACTTGAAGTTTGAGGTGCCATGGCCGCATAACCGCTCTCGCAGGAAGCAGATGTCCTTACAAGAACATTACACGCCCATGCGACCTGGTCTACGGGTTACATTTCTCGAATCGCCAAGAATTGTCCAGTAAGCCAGATTTGACAACTCAAATGAGACCGGGAGCAAGTTAAAGCCTGCGAGAAAGGGGGAAGCACAAGAACATGGTGTCTTTGATCACTGGTACAGGCTGTCTAGTCAAGATGGCTGTTTTCATTGCAGGGACTCCCACTGTAACGGGGCTATGGCCGACTTGAGCTGGTCCGGGAGGAGGTCGATAGGAAGCATAATGGACGCCCTCTCACCTCAACTGGAAAGCCTCAACCGGCTGCCCGAGCTCAGCTAGCAAGGATATACTATCTATACGGAGTACTACTCCCAGCGCGGCTCATCGGCATGGTATCGAGTTACCAAACAGCTATGCGCATATTGCAGGTAGGTAAGCAGCCACCGGCTGACGACTCAGCCGTATCCCCTTCCTCTCCCAGGGACCCCGCGTCCGCCCCAGACCCGTGAGGTCTTCCGCGCCGTACCGTCAGCTCGGCGGGAGGGCCCGCTTTGCCCCAGGTTTTGGAGCGCCCCGTGTCGCGAGCCGGTTGGGGTGGAACCTGTTATGCGATGGCCCGGCGCGAATGCGGGGGTGGTTGAGGATTCATCAGTCTTGTCTTTGGACATCGGATCCCTGGGCTCGATCAGAAAAAGATTGGAGACTGGGGTCGGAAGCTTGGGGGAAGATGCGCCCGAATCTCCGGTCGCCAAAGTAAAAATAGGCTCGCGTGTCGAGGATGCTTGTTTGTCGACTCACGAAACGAAAATGTGGTGACGACGACATATCCAAAGACCTGTTCCGGCCGTTACCGTTGCGTGCCTGTCTTTGCGATATGCAAGTACGTGGCCTCCCCGCAACCAGCGCGCACCCTGATTCCTAACAATACGCCTGTCTGTGTACGGCGGCTTCTTGCAGTCGAAACTGAGTAGATAAACCGACAAGTCTGTCCATGATAGCTGTAGCCAATATGTCGAGTACCGTGGACTTGGTCCGCGGGAAATACAAGGAAGGGGTTGGAGACAATAGCTACTGGGAGGCACACATTATGCAACGTAGCTGCCCCCATGTCCATTCCCTTCCTCGGCCTCTTTGCCACATCCTCGAACCGACTGGAGCAGCATGCCAACATTTCTAGGACTTGCTCAACATCGTCCTATTCAGCTACTGGTTACAGATAGGCGCATACCTGGATATCCTGGTGCCGGTACCTGCGTGCCTGACGCTCCGCATCTGAAAATACAATTATTCCACAGGAGCAGTTGTGCCTTGCTATCGCTAATAGTTCATCGTTGACGCCCTTGAGGTGCATAATACGACGGAGGGGGATCGAAATATAGGAACGCCAAGGAGTCAAGTTCGATAGGATGAAAGTTGGTCAAGGAGTTCATCAAGTAACGTGAGTGTTGAGTAGGGTTGCACTGCTCCTGCCCGCAACATACCAAAGCCCTGCCGATGCTACGTTATGTTGGCTTGCGCGGCTATCGACGGGCGCTTAAATCGTCTCCATCACTCGACAAGGGCCCCGGCGATGTGAATCTGCAGGTTACGAACGAGTCAGGAGTCAAGCGGGGCATGCGCTCGTATGGGCGAGGCGAATACTGACCGCCAGAGTCCTTGGGTAGAATGCAGGCCTGCGGCAAAGAGAAATCCAGAAGGACTCTGCTTGATGGACGAGGACAAGATACGTCGATGCGGCACAAGGCCCTTGCCTCGCGGAAGCGAGTGGTCGCCATAAGCGCAGGCCAATCAAGCCGCAAGCCTGGGCTGGCTGGCTTGCACGTCACACCCACGAGAGGCGGCCGCAGAAAAGGCCACCTCAAAACGCACGACGCAAGATATGACTCCGGCAGTGTGGTGTGCTCTAGACCGGCTATCCGGTCGGAGGCCTTGGGACGCCCCAGGAACGGCCGCAATCAGATGTCGGCAGGGACCCCGCATCCGCGGGCCGGCATGGGGGTCGAACGCATGGTCCTCGGTCGGCTGGCGGCACGGCGTCGGGCTTCATTACAGAAGTGTCGGCGGGTGGTGTGCGCAGTACGGAGCTGGACGTATGGGAAGATGCATGATGTTCCTGTGTTCCCGCCCCCATCGATTGTCAGCGACGCTCAAGCGCAGTCACATGGAAAAGAGGGAAGAAATTTCTTCTGCAAGGGTATTGTTGTTGGCGTTGGCATGGTTGGCCGTGAAGCCAACACTGGTGGCGCCAACGAAGGGCGCCTCCAAGGCCAGGCGCAGTCCTGACTGGCTGCCACCTTTGATCCAGGGGTTGACGTCCCCAATAATTGTTGATGGCACCCATCGCTCTGGATGTTTCTGGCCTTGGTGGTTTGGGTCCAGATTGGTCGGGTTGGGAAGCCCAATCTAGACTGCCACACTACCCGCCCATACACATGGGGCATTTTGCTTGACATGGATGGAGGCTAGAAGCAAGTTGATGCGTAAAATGCACGGCCGGCGCTCGCGGTATCATGATAGAGGGTGTCAGCACTCGGAAACGGTCCCGACCAAGAGATGCGTGGTCCTACGGTGAGCCGAGACGCGTAGTGTGGCGCGGGTTTGGCTGGCGGCTAATTCGCATGGAGCTCTGGGACGCAGCCAACCTCGAGCAGTTCATGTCGATTAGACGGAGGCTGTGTCGTGCGCTGACACCCATCCATTGATTGACGTTGCAGGACGACCACCTCAGGCTGCTGGGGCCACCTCTCTCACCTCGATTGTGATACATCGCGAACCTCATGTGCTCAACTGGCGGTCGCTCGGTGCGCTAATGTCGGGCTAGCACCCTGCAGTCCCCATGTCACAGTGGGCTCTTGTCGCCGAATGGCAGCTCCCAGCTCCTTGCTTCTCTTGTGCTGGCGGCAATCTCCTCGGTCGCAAGCACCAAGCGCAGTCTTGGCAGGGCCCTTCCGCCACGGGTGACGAGTTTCGGCCTGGCTGGAGACATCTCGCGGGAGCAAACAGCCCACCTTCAACGGGCGGTTACGTGCTGTTGCGCCGAGCCAAATGGCGCTGCCGAAGGGTCCCCCATTTGCATGCACTCGCGAGCAGCATGCCGCCCGCTTCCGCGTAGGATTCATTGCCTGGGCGTTCGTTCATCAACGTGCTTCTTTCTTTTCCCGTCAGATCGATTCTGCGCCCAGCATGCTTAGCCCCTTCCTTAGGTTGACGCACATGCATGCTGGCTTTTAGCCCCCCGCATCCATCTCACCAGAGCACACGAAAGACAGCCAGCCCCCACCCGGTTTTGCCTCGTCCTGCCAGGCACCACCCTGCCGGCACACCACCACGTATACCACCTGGACGATTGAAGTCCTCGAAGGCGCCGTACGCCCAATCCCTACCCGAACACCACTGGTCGCGGCCCATCCCACTCCCACTGATCTGCCGAAGCGGAACTAAGCCCAAACCCGCAGTTGGTCCGTCAGAGTTGCGTTCGCTGTTGGGCTTGGGCGGCGACGCACCCGTCAAAATCCGACCAGTATTACCCAAGCTGTCTGGCAGCTGCTTCCGATCCGTTGAGCGCACACCAAAAAAAACGCACGCATACATCACAACCAGCAGCTTTGCGTCACACGTCGGCAACCCCCTCTCTTCGTCGTCCTTCAAGCAAGAAGTCGCTCATCGCTCGTCGCCCCCTTCTGGATCGCTCCGTCGCGCGCACACTCAGGGCAGAGGGCAGCGTGCCCCGCCGCCGACCACGACAAGATGACGCAGGCGCCCATGATATCGGTGCCGCTCAAGGCAACCAACGAGATAGACTGGGTCGCCCCGCTGAAGAACTACATCCAGAACACATACGGCGACGATGCTGAGCGCTACGCCGAGGAGTGCGCCGCCCTCAACCGTCTGCGCCAGGACATGCGCGGCGCCGGCAAGGATAGCACCGCCGGCCGCGATCTGCTCTACCGATACTATGGCCAGCTCGAGCTGCTGGACCTGCGCTTTCCCGTCGACGAGCAGCACATCAAGATATCCTTCACATGGTGCGTTGTCTGTCACTCAGCACGATGGAAGCACCGTCCCCGCTGACTCGACATGCGCAAATTGCATTAGGTTCGATGCCTTCACCCACAAATCAACATCCCAGTACTCGTTGGCGTTCGAAAAGGCGTCTATCATCTTCAACATCTCGGCCGTTCTCTCATGTCACGCCGCTCACCAGACCCGTTCCGAGGAGTCGGGCCTCAAGACGGCGTACCACTCCTTCCAGGCCTCGGCCGGCATGTTCACCTATATCAACGAGAACTTCCTGCACGCCCCTTCCTCCGACCTTAGCCGCGACACCGTCAAGTCCCTGATAAGCATCATGCTGGCCCAAGCGCAGGAGGTGTTCCTGGAAAAGCAGATCACGGACCAGAAGAAAGTCGGCCTGCTGGCTAAGCTTTCCAGCCAGGCACATTCGCTCTACTCGCAAGCCATCGAGGGCATACAGGAGAACGTCAACAAGGCAATTTTCGAAAAAGTCTGGCTCATGTTTGTGCAGGTATGTTGCCGAACTTGTGCGACCCTGCTTTTCTGCTCGGTGGAACGTGTTGCTGCCCTCGGCCGCGCGTGGCCTTTTCTTGGGCCAACTTTGTTTCTCTCTGAGGGACCTCGCAGTAAAATGAGGGGAGAAACAAAAATCTCGCGAGGTTTTTGGTTCTGCTCCTGAAGTTTGACGCTAACATGGGATGCTAGATCAAATCCGCTTTGATGAACTCCATGGCACAATACTACCAGGCTTTGGCGGACGACGATGCCAACTCGCATGGCGTTGCTGTCGCTCGTCTGCAAGTCGCCGAAAGCGCCGCCAAGGAGGCCAGCAGGATCGCCACCAACTTCCCCGGTACCGTCCCGCCCAACTCCAACCTCACCAACGAAACGGGACCCATCCTATCCGAACTCTCCAAACGGCAGCTATCTGCTGTCCAGGAGAGGCTCCGGGAGTTCACCAAGGACAACGACTTCATCTACCACCAAACCGTGCCCGCAGAGGCGAGCATCTCCCCGGTTCCGAAGCTGCCGGCGGCTAAGCCGATCCCAGTCAGTGAGCTATATGCTGGGCAGGATATACAACGCATCACAGGCCCCGACCTGTTCGCCAAGATTGTGCCGTTTGCCGTGACGGAATCCGCAAGTCTGTACGATGAAGAGAAGGCAAAGTTGGTGAGGGCCGAGACGGAGCGGGTGGACCTGGCCAACAGTGAAATGGCGGCGAGCCTGGACTACCTGAGGTTGCCGGGGGCGCTGCAGGTGCTCAAGGGAGGGTTTGACCAGGACATATCGCCCGACGAGGACTTCCGCACCTGGTGTGTGGACGTCGCCGATCACGAGGACCCGAACTCCATTTTTGATTCTCTGAGGACGGAAAAGGAACAGATACTGGGACTACTGGACCGCAGCGCCAAGCAACTGGACATGGAGGAACACGTGTGCGAGAAGATGAGGTCAAAGTACCAAGACGACTGGACGCAGCAACCGAGTGGGAAGTTGACGGCGACGCTAAGGGGCGACTTACGGAATTACCGCGAGGCACTGGACGAGGCGGCAAAAAGCGACGGGCAGCTGGCAACGAAGCTACGGCAGAACAGCACCGAGATCGAAACGATGCGCACGGCGGCACAGCACGGCGAGATTGATGCCATGTTTCAGCAGGCACTGAGCAGGGTCAGGGGAAAGTCGAGTAGCACCAACAGCCCGGGTGGAGGCGGCGAGCAGAACCTTTTGGACGCGGACTTTGATGATGGGAAGCTGAGTGTTATGGATCAAATTAACCGGGTCGAGGAGATTCTCAAGAAGCTGAATCAGCTGAAGAGGGAACGGAACCACGTGCTCAAAGACCTCAAGGACAAGGTAAGGACCTTGAGCCATCTAGTGTTGGACATGGCACAACAAGAAATTAACTCGCTGACTGTCTTATGATCATCTAGGCGCACAACGATGATATCTCTCAGATTCTGATCCTCAACAAAAAGTCGATAGCAAACTATGAGCAACAACTGTTCCAGTCCGAGTTGGAGAAGTTCAGGCCGCTGCAGACACGGCTTGTCCAGGCCGGGCATAAGCAGTCATCGCTGATGAAGGAGCTCTCCAACACTTTCAACACGCTCCTGCAGGACAAGCGGGTCAAGGCGGAGCAGAGCAAGTACGAGTCGATCCAACGGCAGCGCAGCAGCGTGGTGAACCGATACAAACGCGCGTACCAAGAGTTTCTGGACCTCGAGGCGGGCCTGCAGAGCGCAAAGCGGTGGTACGGCGAGATGAGGGAGACAGTCGAGAGCCTCGAGAAGAACGTCGAGACGTTTGTCAACAACCGGCGCTCCGAGGGCGCACAGTTGCTGAACCAGATAGAGCAGGAGCGAGTGGCCACCAAGTCGTCACATGCGGAGCTGGAGCGCGAGAGGCTGAGAGAGCTTATGGAGCGCATGAACGTCGAGGGCAGCCAGCAGACGCCGGCATCCCCGCCGAAGCCGGCGGGAGGCGGCTCGGGCCGGCCGATCCCTGCGCCTCTGTTCCAGACGGGTGGGGCCCCGAGGTATCCGAAGGCGAACTTCCAGGGCCAGTACCAGCTCCCGAGCTCTCCGCCGCCGCAGCAGACCAACATGCCACAGTCATTTATGCAGCCGCACCAGCAGCAACACCACCACCAACAGTCACAGCATCCCTTCAGCCAGCCGGCCTCGTACAACCCGAGCCAACACGGGCGAATGCCAGGCCCGACGTCGCCAGCCCCCACCCAGACGACATTTGGCATCAACGCGCTGCGGCAGGGGCCGGCATCGCCCCCGCCAACGCAACAAACCTTTGGGCAGCCGCCACGGCCCTTCAGCACATATGGAAACCCCAATCCGCCGTCGACCCCGAATCAACAGCAGCACTTCGCCCCGGCCGGCTATGTGCCTCCACCCCCTCCAGGACCGCCGCCGCTGGGGCCGCAGCAGACGTACCACGTGCCGCAGACGGACTACTACAACAGGCCAAACTCGGGACAGCAGCAACATCAGCAGCAACAGCAGCAATCGGCGGATCCTTGGGCGGGACTCAACGCATGGAAATGATAAGGAGACGGGCTTGGTTTTACAAAGTGTGTGCCTCGTGTTCAAATACTTCCTAAATGGCAGCAGTGTGTGAAAGCGTAATTCCCGGACGGTTTTGCTTTATTATATGCACCGTGGCCCCTGATTGATCGTCAGCGTGTGAATTATTCTGGACAACCAACCTGGTTGGTACCTTTCCTATAACAGACCAGACCACGTTCCCCAAATAAGAACCTGCGGTCCGTAGAAGCTGCACAACCTCAGAACACCCAAAAATTTATAATTCCTGAAGATACGGGGGGTAGGAAAGGGAACAGGAAATAGGAAAAGAAATCTACAGGATACCCAAGTTCGGGTACTGAGGTTTCCAATTAGCGTTATCGGAACTGCCGTACAGACAGAGGCTTGTTAGCGCGACGCCTTCGATACTTGGAGTTCAGCCTTGGGAAGCTGTTGTCTTCAGGTACCTGTCAGGGTCCCTGCGTTCGTGGCGCTGTGTGTCCCGCGCCAACAATCAATCAAGGGCTGCTGTGTGCCTCCTGCTTGCACAGCTGTAATCCCCTTGCTAGATGATTTTGTATCTACTCGGCCGAAACCAGTGGACACCCGAACAGCGGACGCGGCCCCCTTCCTCGCCGCCGGGGTCGCTGCCCATGCAGCCGGCAACGATGGCCGGCGTAACCTCCCTTAAGTACATGCCGTGGACCATGTCGCCCAGGGCGCGGGCCATGCCCCCGGCGGTCCGCCGCTCGTACCGCACGCCCAGCTCGTGAAGCCTCCACCGCAAGGCCAGCCAGCCGGTGTAGCCGCCCGCGTATAGGGAGAGCGGCCTCTCGTCGCGGATGACGGACCTGAACTGAAACGTCCCGCCGTGCTCGTCGGCGACGCTGAGGCAGTCCTTTAGGGGGTCGTGGCCGCCGTCGGCGCAAGGGTTGTGGAAGTTTTGCGGCGGCAGCCGCGCCGTGAGGTTCTGCATCAGGGGGCAGAGCCACAGGCGCCGGCGTGCGAGCTTGTGGTAGTCCCCGCAGGAGTGGAGGGTGAAGGCCTCGAGGTTGGGGAACCGGTCGCGGACGGCGGACACGATGGGGATCCACGGGTTGCTGCCGTTCTCGTCTCCTGACTGAGCGGCGGATGGAACAAGGTTTAGCTGTTTGAAGCGCAAGCTCACCAGGCGCTGGCCGTCCAGCTGCAAAAGGAGCCGCTCGAGCAGATCCGCGGGCACGTCAACGCCACCGCTGCGCCTGGACACCGGCGTCCCGACGGCCAGGTGGCGGATGCGGCTCGGGGGCGCTTTGGATTCTTTTTCCTCTTCTTTTTCCTCTTCTTTTTCCTCTTCTTTTTCCTCTTCTTTTTCCTCTTCTTTTTCCTCTTCTTCTACTTTTTCTTCTTCCTGTCCGCACAAACTGTCGAGGCAGCAGCGGACGACGGCCTCGCTGCCCCCGAAAACGAAAGCGTCAAGGTGGCGTGCTGACGAGCCCAGCGCGCGGGCAAGCGACACGGCGGCGGCGTCGGCGTCGTCGTCAACCAACAGGTTGATTTGCGGCCTGACCGACAGCTTGATTTTCAGCACGCGCAGGTTGGCCGCAAAATCGGCCGCCAAGGACGCCGTGCGGCGCAGGCCCCCGGCCGGGAGCAGGGCGGACCGGACCGGGGTGCGGAAGGAGACGCGCAGGGACCGCACGGGCAAAGGGTCGTCCGGGTCCGCGGCGAGGGCGAGCAGGATCGCGACGGCGTCGGTGGGGTGCAGCCACCTCTCGGGCTGCCGGAACTCGAGCCGCCCCAGGTGCTCGTCGTCGAGCACGCTCCGCGGAAGCTCTCCGCTTCGAAGGGCCCGACATAAGCAAGCCTACCTCTCCACTTAACTCAACCAACCGACCATGGGTCTGCCGCCAGTGATAGCTTCTCGGGGAAACAAACATAGGCCCTCTTCTTGGCGTGCATGTTGGTCTGCCGTGTCCCGGGGGTTTCGGGCCGACCGTCTTGTCCACTTTTCTGCCGAGCATCGAGCAGGCAACAGAATGAACCGGGAGCGCGCCCACATCATTCTCTCTACTTCCTCCCACAACAATATCGCCACCACCTGAAATCCTGCACCACGCATTCTGACGCTACTTCCCCTCTCGGGCATTACAATCCTACCACGCTTGGCTTGCTTCCCAACATCCTCAGGCCACACATATGAGCCGTCTACGTATCTACCACCCGGCCTGATTAGGTACCTGTCTTGGGGGCTAAACTCGACCGGCTTCCTGGTTTGGGCCTTCCCATCTTCCTAGCTATGCGCCCCATCCTCCGGCTCCTGAGCGCGAGGAGACTTCCCATTGTAGCCGTGGTCGTAGCCTTGATAGCCTACAACCATTTCTCTGATGGCGCCCTGACAGACACCCTCTTTCGGCCCCCGGCGATCCCGGAGGATCCCCCAGGGGCGTGGGACGACTACCCCGTCGTGCTGCTGCACCAAAAGGCACGGGCAGAGTTCCATGCCTTCCTCGCCCGACAGTCGAAAACCCCCGATGATGCTGAAAGTGAATACAGACGGCGCTATCGCAGGGAGCCGCCTCCCGGCTTCCGCCAGTGGGTCGATTATGCCCTCGCCAACGAGTCGCCAGTCGTTGACGATTTCGACATTATCGCCGAAAGTGTCCACCCCTTTTTAAAATACAATGCGGAACAGGTCAACCAAAGCGTCCGCCGTGCCCTGCAGCAAAGCACGACAGGCCACAGCTCGATATGCGAGTTCTCCGGCGGGAGGTTCGGGCGCGGATGTCGAAGTTGGGGGGAACCCCTAACCAGGCTGCTGGGCGACGCGCGCAGGCTCATGCCGGACCTCGAGCTGTACATCAACTTTCTCGACGAGCCGTCGGTACTGTTAGGCACAACAGGCACGGGGCAGCAGCACGACGGTGGCGCAGAGTCCCGGGCACAGCGCATGTGGATGGATCTTTCCCACCAGTCGATAGCCACGGCCGTGGCTGAGGCCTGCCGGGCACGAGGGGAGGTTCCAAAGGCGACAGCCGCGCCGGACGATCAGCTCGGCTCCAACAGCCCTATGGGGAGCCGATTCGTCTCCGACGCGAAGGCACAAAAAGACCTCTGCCAAAATCCCCAATACGCTTCCCAGCACGGCTTCGTTATGTCCCCGCCGACCTTTCGGAGGCTTTTGGCCGAGGTCCCGATGCTTTCCCGTGCTGCCCCTCAACCCTTTTCCGACGTCCTCTTCCCCGCCACCCACTACTCTCTCAAATCGAGCCTGTACAGCTCCTGGTCCGACCGGTCATGGGGCGCAAAGAAGAACGCTGTTTATTGGACCGGGTCGTCGACGGGAGGGCAGTGGTCCCCCGACACGTGGCGCAAGGGCCACCGACAGCGGCTCGTCGCCCTCGCCACCGGCAAGACCGACGCCGCCGCCGCCGTCGACCAGTCGCGCCTCGACGTCGCCTTCACCCGTATCGTGGGCTGCGCCCCGGCCTCGGTCTGCGACGACATGTCTCGCTTCTTCCCCTCGGGCTCCAACACCGCCTTTGACCCGGAATCCCGCCCGCTGCGCTACCGGTTCGCCCTCGACGTGGACGGCAACAGCTTCAGCGGGCGCTTTTACCGGCTCCTGGCGTCCCGCAGCGTCCCACTCAAAATAACAATATTCCGCGAGTGGCACGACGAACGCCTCCGGCCCTGGGTACACTATGTGCCCGTCAGCGTCGGCATGGAGGAGCTGCCGGAGCTGGTGCAGGTTTTGACCTCGACGGCGACGGGCCAGAGAATTTCGAAAAGCATAGCTGAAGCGGGGAGGGAGTGGTACCAGCGGGCGATGGCGCCTAAACATCAGGGCATCTACATGTATAGACTCATGCTGGAGATGGCCAGGCTGCAGGATAGGTCGCGGGAGGCTGGGTAAGAACTTATAAACTCTAGGCTCGCAAACTCAACCAATCAAACTCGTTCCTTATTTTCTCCACCGTCTGTTTCGAGTTCAGTCTCGTCGTTTTGCAATGAAGCTGGATCGGATTTGTGGCTGGCCAGGTCGCTGAGGGGTGTTATGTAACGACGTGCTCAATGGCACGAGGCCGGGGCGCGCACGCACCCCGCTAGCAGCGGATAAGGGTGGGAAATCTCTGAGTGAGACTGGCCTGCACGCAGCAGCGTATGCATGAATGCGAAGAAGGCTCGCTAAATTGGTTATCCTTTTTTAAAGGTTTTATTAAAAACCAGCGCCTATTCCCAAACGAGGAAAAAAAACGGTTAACGCTTTTACGAGTCCACGAAAACTTATCGTTGCATTAAAAAAAAAAAAAAAAAAAAAAAAGGAAGAATTAAAGGCTGAAAATAGCTTTTTTGAAAGGGGGATAGTTGTTGTTAGGCCCAAAGCGGCGCTTCTGGGCTGGCACCCACCCAAGTGGAGCACGGACCCACTCGCAAATCGTCGAGGACCAGGCCCCACAAGGGTGTTGCGCTAGCCCTACTAGCTCAGCGCATTAAGTGCGGTTTGAGTGCACCTCTACCCAAGCACCCAAAGCGCACTCAAGGCGCACTCTAGCCGCGAACTGACCCCAACGTGGTTGGAACTGAGCTTTGAGGCTATTCGCATATAAAAAGGACGGCTGCAAACTATTAAGTAGATTTAAAGAGAGAGAGAAAGTATATTTAACGTCGTTATAGTCAGGATCTACCAGTCCCTGCCTCCCAGGGGGCATACGACGTGCTAGCGCTACTTAAGCTTGACATTAAGCTATATGTTGCTATCGAGGCGGCTAACAAATTAAACCAAGGGGCAAGCCCAAGGCACACGGAGTTCGGGCCGCATTCCGGCGCTCCTTATTAGTGAGCGGGCAATCGGCAAAGGGGCGAGTAAACGTTTGGGCGCTGTAGGCGCTGCTGTTGGTAGTGGTGCTGTCGGCCGGCGGGTGTGCCGGAAAAGGGGGTTAGGCCGGGTTTGGGCGGGGGGTCCTCGGGACCCCCCCTAGGCCCGGCCGGAGGTACGGGGGACTAACGAGCCTACTGTTAGTCCTAATAGTGCAAAGGAAAAGATGAAGAGTGCAAAGGGAAAAGGAAAAAGGAAAAAGGAAATAGGTAGTATGCGGGCTTTTTAAACCCTGTTACTACCGCCCAGCGATAGTGTAATAGTTAGTAGCCTCGGCGAACGAGGCAAAAAGGAAAGGCTTTTGCAATAGCCGTTTCCAATATCCGGGCCTATCGAAGGCCGGGGAAGGGTCCGCTATGGGCCACTAAGTTGGTATGTAGGGTGGGGCGCAGCATACGGTTTTCGAACGGTAGAGGAACGCTTGGCTGGAAGCAAAAACGAGCAGAGGCGTTCGTTTTTGGAAGCCAAAACCTCCGTTTCCGGACGCTCTAGATTCTAATTTCTCAAAATTGCCCCAAGTACCAAAATATATGAGGGCCGAACTAGTACTCAGGTGGGTGACCACTGGGGAATCCTCGGTGTTGTATGTTTTTGTTTTTTAGACACTGTTTTTAGATATTGGATTTTTTTTTTTTCCTCACCAACCTTGATTCCGTTTGGGTTGTCATTTTTTCAGGCTAGGAGTTGACGATGCATGAGAAAAACACCCGGACGTTGAAAGTTGTTGCAGTTGAGCCAAGTTTAGCACGCTGCACGAGTGACCGGCGCATGATTATTGAGCGCTAGAGCACGGTCGTTTTAGGGACCGGCAGAGCCTGCGAGTCGGCGGTTGCAACTGCAGAGGCCAATTGACAAACATCGAATTGACGACACACTGCCTGGATTCCAGCCAAACACAAACAAAAAAAGAGCGCACGTTTCCGACCAGCAAATTTCCACCTGCCCAACCTTCTATCAGGCACAACGTCTCTGTTTGCGCCCCTTCCCGTCCCAGGTGCTTGGCATCGCTCCAGATCAGGAGGTGTGCACCGATACGTCACGCGTCACGCGACGGCGCTTCACAAACCTACAAAGCGGGCATAAAGCAGCGCTGGACGTCAGTCTTCCAATGACATGAAAAGACGTCGGGTATCCCACCCGCCTCGCCTTGGGTCGGCCTGCTCCATACCACCTGCCAGGTACCTGTACCTAGACCTCCCGTGACCATCAAACGGGCAGTCAGTAATATCCCAACTTGCTATTGTTCATGGTTCCCACGTTCCCACCCGTGCTGGTCTTCTGAGCCGTCGATGCGCCCGTCGTCCTACCCCTCCCATCCATGTCCAGGGCACTCAGGTACCTTGCCGCCGCCGCACCTTTTGACCTTGATTCCCCTCACCGTCCCCCTTTCTGCCATCTCTAGTCCGGACCGCCTTCGCCACTCGCCAGCGAAACCGTTGAACGGCCCGCCCGCTGCCAAGAGTCGCATTTTGGCCCGAGCCCACAAACGCGCCGCCGCCGCCGTCCCTGGCTAGGTGGCAGTTAGGATGCCTCGAGATCTTCACATCGAGCCAGTCGTCGCCGGCACCGGCGGCGACGACGAGAGCGCGGGCGAGGGTGCCGTCGACGACGTCGACGACGATCTCGACGACGGCCTCGTGGCGCTGCAGAGGAGCATCAGCAACAAGCGGCGCGAGGGCGCCAACAACGCCTCGCCCATCCAGAAAGTCCTGCCCTTCCCGTTCGCGCCCAACGTGCGGCCTCTGACCATTTCCGACGTCGAGTCCTGCGTTGCCCTGGAGAACGCTGCCTTTCCTAACAAGCAGCACCGGGCGTCTAGGGAGAAGGTCAGTTTCTTTTTGACTCACAGACAGCACGACCTCGCGCGCGACTCATTCCATCTTTCGTCTATTCCGCCTTAGCCGCGCTATATGCTGTGATATGCTATACCATGTCGATGTGGAGCTTGGCGATGATATGTCTTTCCTTTTCTGTTGCGCCCTCGTTTTTGGCCGTCTAGCTTACACGCCCTTCCCTGGCAGTTTGAGTACCGCCTTACCGTATGCCCGGAGCTGTGTATGGGCGTGTTCTGCACCGTGGTCCCGGGCCGCAAGAGGTTCGAGATCGAGACCTTGGCCTCGGCGAAGCCGGTCGAGACTGACCGCGTCAACGGCGCCGTCAGCGTCCTCTTGGGCCACATCATCGCCACCAGGTCGTCTTCGGACCTCATCGTCGACAGGGACATGGAGGCCCCCAGCGACTGGCGAACCGCCGGCACGCGGTCGTCCAACGTCGGCCACCAGGAGAGCGGCGCGACGGTGGCCATACACTCGCTGGCCGTTGCGCCCCACGTCCAGGGCTGCGGCATCGGGCAGCTCATCATGAAGTCGTACCTGCAGCAGATCAACAACTCGGGCATAGCCACACGGGTCGTGCTCATCTGCCAAGAGGTAAGCCCCCCTATTTCGGGCTGCCACACCTGGGCTGGTCTGGTGTAACATTGAATACTGACTTGCATCTACAGAGCTTGGTTAACTACTACAAACGCTTTGGCTTTAAACACGTTGGCCCGAGCAAATGTCAGTTTGGAGGAGGTGGCTGGCATGACATGGTATGCTCGAAGCCCTCGCCGTGCTCTCGTTTGGGCACCCCGCCCATTATTGAAGTTCATACTCATACAACTCTCACAGGCTTTCCAGTTGGCCGGCATTGCGAAGCACACGCAAAATTAACACAATCCACCATGACACGGTCTCGCAAGGCAACCTGTCCACCCGGCCTAGGATTTGATGACTGGGTTTATGGTACCTGTCCGCCCGCATCTCCTGAATGATTGGAAATCATCGCCTTTCAGCCTTTTTGCAACGCAAACGGGACGGTTTTACACCGCCACTCACCAAACATTACACCTTCTCTTTCCACATCCCCCGCTTATTCCCCTCTTTTTATTGCCCTGGATCTTGAAGCGGCGGCTCTACTCTACACGGCGTTATGGCGTTGTCAAGGCAGGGGACTCGGGCTCACGAGAAGTCCAGCTAGACGCTGTTGGGTCGCGATAGAAGGTGCTTTTTTACAGTCTTTTCTTCTTTTTACTTATTCCCCATCCAGCTTGCGCATCCTTTAATCAGTTGCCTTGTACTTCTTCCTGTACTCTTCGGTTCGCTTGATTTCGTCCTCAGACGCAAAGCTTCTCATGCCGTCAATGATGTCGTCGAGGGTCAAGATGGCGATGATGGGCAGGCCGTACTCCTTCTTGATCTCCCCGAGGGCACTGGGCATGGGCTTGCTGTCGTCGCCGTCGGGCGAGGGCAGCTTCTCCATGCGGTCCAGGGCGACGACGATGCCGACGACGATGCCGCCCTCCTTGCGGATCTTGGCAATGGCCTCCCTCTTGGCGGTGCCGGCGGTGATGACGTCGTCGACGATCAGGACCCTCTTGCCCTTGAGCGGGGCGCCGACGATGTTGCCGCCCTCGCCGTGGTCCTTGGCCTCCTTGCGGTCGAAGGAGTAGCAGACCTGCGAGTAGCGGGCCGGGTCGATCTCGGCCAGCTTGTCGGTGGTGGCGGTGGCCAGGGGGATGCCCTTGTAGGCCGGGCCGAAGACGACGTCGAACTCGAGCCCGGCCTGCTCGCGCGCCTCGATGACGGCCCTGGCGTAGGCGGTCGAGATAGCGCGCAGCAGGTCGGCGCGGTAGAAGTCGCCCGCGTTGAAGAAGTAGGGCGAGATGCGCCCGGACTTGAGCTCGAAGCTGCCGAACTTGAGGACCCCGCCGCCGATGGCGGCCTCGAGGAACTCGGCCTTGTAAGGCGCCAGAGTCTGGTTGCTCATTGT
>JNVV01000003.1:2376773-2443247 GCA_000733355.1 Falciphora oryzae
GCGCAGCAGGTCGGCGCGGTAGAAGTCGCCCGCGTTGAAGAAGTAGGGCGAGATGCGCCCGGACTTGAGCTCGAAGCTGCCGAACTTGAGGACCCCGCCGCCGATGGCGGCCTCGAGGAACTCGGCCTTGTAAGGCGCCAGAGTCTGGTTGCTCATTGTGGCGGTTTTGTGTTGAGACCGAAGGCCGGTCCTGTGACGCGTGGCTATCAGCGAATGCTGGCTTCCATCTTGGCGATAGATATACCCCTGAACGCTCTCTAGATGTGCGCGCAATGAGCCAGCCCTATTTCCGGGAAACGTGCTGTTTTCTCACGGAAGTCTCGTCTCACGATGAGACCTACCCGTTAGAGTGTGTGATGGGCTGTGCTATCAAACACCGTGTTGAAGCCGTTCTCTGGCAGGTCTGTGAAAGGAGCAGCTGTTCCCAGGAGCACCGACGAGCCTGCGCGTCACAGCTGTTTTATAGCAAGCGGAGGCTTACCTTGATGTGCTTGAAATTCTTACTTGCCCCGACAGATTGTCAAAGTTTGCTATTTTCTTTTTTTCCTCTCAAAAAAATTTCCCGAAACGAGATCAAAAAGCCGCGACGCCGTTGACTTACCTCACTCGGCAGGAGGGGGCAAACGTCAAGAATTTTGGCGGGGTAAGGGTCCCGTCCATGATCTTTTCTTAGCGCTTTTACAACCCCCATCTTCGATTTCTTCCTTTTTGACAATTCCCCGTTCCCTCGCGCTTTTGGGTTACCAAGTCTCTAACTCTCTACTGTTTTCATGATTTCTAATTCTTCAGGTAGACTGCGTGTTCAGGCGTCTCAATGGCGTTTTCACAATCCCGTCCCTGATGATTTTCTGATGGACGGTACCGGTACTTGAATGGGGGTACCCTGGCGCTCCACCTCGCCACGAGGGAGGGGTGGATTTCACGGCGTTCGACCCCACGATAAGCTTGTCGATACGGCCGATAAGCACGAAGGCGGTAAATTTTTTTCAGTCGCAGAAAATCCCACAAGTTCGGCCCCCGCCCCCTTGGTTTGGCGACAATAGCGAAAAGGCGGACTCGGAGTTTGCGACGGACGGCAAAAAAAGACACATCGAACACAGTACCGCCCTCCCAATCGCCGCGCACCCCGATTCGCCCACCATGAAGACGACTTGGAAAGACATACCGCCCGTGCCGACGTCGCAGGAGTTCCTCGACATTGTCCTGAGCCGGACGCAGCGGCGGCTGCCGACCCAGATTCGCGCCGGCTTCAAGATCAGCCGTATCCGGAATTTCTACACGCGCAAAGTCAAGTTTACGCAGGAAACGTAGGGACTCCCCCCTTGGCGCAGCCAACCACACTGCTTGGTAGTAGTAGCCTTCCGATTCTAACCCAACCGTCCGTCCCTCCAGGTTCTCCGAGAAGTTTGAAGCCATCCTCTCGTCCTTCCCCCGGATCCAGGACCTGCACCCCTTCCACAAGGACCTCCTCAACACCCTGTACGATGCCGACCACTTCAAGGTGGCCCTGGGCCAGGTCTCGACGGCCAAGCATCTGATGGAGACCATCTCGAGGGACTACGTCCGTCTGCTCAAGTACGCCCAGTCGCTGTACCAGTGCCGCCAGCTCAAGGTCGCCGCCCTGGGTCGCATGGCCACCATCTGCAAGAAGCTGAAGGACTCTCTTGTCTACCTGGACCAAGTTCGCCAGCAGTAAGTCCACTCGGAACAGTAGGGAGAGCTGAAGAAGACACAAGCTAAGACCCTTCGTTGCGCAGTCTGGGCCGTCTGCCCTCAATCGACCCCAACACGCGCACCCTTCTCATTGCCGGTTTCCCCAATGTCGGAAAATCGTCCTTTTTGAAGAGTGTCACCAGGGCGGACGTCGACGTCCAGCCTTATGCCTTTAGTATGCGACCTACGCTTTCCCCGGGCTCTCGCTTGAGCAGGATGAAGGAGAGTCCTCCGGCTGACCCAGGTTGCGTACCATAATAGCCACCAAGAGTCTTTTCGTCGGTCACCTGGACTACAAGTATCTCAAGTTCCAAGTAATTGACACACCTGGAATCTTGGATCATCCCCTGGAGGAGATGGTAAGGATCCAATCCCGACGACAGCGCTGTGCCTTGCCCCCGAGTCCGAACAGACCACTAACACCATTCTTCCTTGTATAGAACACCATTGAGATGCAGAGCATTACGGCCATCGCCCATCTAAGATCGGTGATCCTTTACTTTATGGACCTCTCAGAGCAGTGCGGCTACTCGGTGCAGGCCCAGATGCAACTCTTCAGGAGTATCAAGCCCCTTTTCGCCAACAAGATCGTCTTCATCGTTGTCAACAAAATTGATGTGATGAAGCCCGAAGATCTCGATGCCAAGACGCAGGAGGAGCTCCAGACGCTGCTCAAGCTCGACGGCGTCGAGATGCTCCAGCTCTCGTGCAGCACGCAGGAGGGTGTTCAGGCGGTCAAGAACGCTGCCTGCGAGAGGCTCATTGCCGAGCGGGTGGCGCAGAAGCTGAAGGCGGGCACAACGTCGAGCGGCGCTGTGGGCAGTCGTCTTGCCGAGGTTATGACCAGGATCCACGTGGCCCAGCCAATGGGTGGTGCACAGCTCGAGACCTTCATCCCTGAGGGTATCAAGAACCTGAAGAAGTACGACAAGAACGACCCTGACCGCCCGATGCTCGCCCGCGACATCGAGGAGATGAACGGGGGAGCGGGCGTGTACAATGTCGATCTGAGGGAAAAATGGATTCTGGAGAACCCCGACTGGAAGCACGACAAGATCCCCGAGGTGTTCGACGGCAAAAACGTCTATGACTACATCGACCCCGAGATCGAGGCCAAGCTGGCCGCTCTAGAGGAGGAGGAGGAGAAGCTCGAGGCGGAGGGCTACTATGACGAGGACGAAGAGATCGAGGACGACGACGAGGAGGAGATTCTGGCCAAGGCCGAGCTCATCCGCGAGAAGCAGGCACTGATCAGGAACGAGGCCAAGATGAAGAAGTCGCTCAAGAACCGGGCGGTAATCCCGCGCAAGGCGGCCAAGAAGTCGCTATCGCAGATGGAGGATGCGCTGGACCAGCTCGGCGTGGACACGACCGACATCACGGCGCGCGCCAGGTCACAGTCCCGCGCCAGGGGCCGGTCGCTCACGCGCAGCCGCCTGGGCACCGAGGACGGCGACGCCATGGACCTCGACGGGGGCGCCGCGTCGGCGCGCGAGCGGCTCCGGTCGCGCAGCAGGGCCCGCAGCCAGCCGGCGACGGACCGCAGGAACGACGGCGTGCAAGACGACGCGGTCCGCAGCGCCGCCGAGAGGCAAGCCAAACTGTCTCAGCGCAAGATGAACAGGATGGCGCGGCAGGGTGAGGCCGACAGGCACGCCACGGCGTCGCTGGCAAAGCATCTGGTAAGCTTCCTTGACCACCTTTGTTCAGCGCTTCTTGGACTAGCCATGCCGACTGACTTTTTCTTGTTGCTACACAGTTTGCGGGCAAGCGCGGAATCGGCAAGACATCACGCCGCTGATGGGCGACTTTATTCATCTTTTGTTGGTTTCCGGAGGTGTTTTGGCGTTCGGTTTTTCGCATGGACGATCTCCCAGCTTGTTTACACCATTGATGATAATGCCAAAAGTTTACTACATCTACACCAAGACACATACGATACACATTTCTGAGCGCCGCTTGAACCGTTTGCAAAGCCGAGAGTGAAACAGGGAGCAATGAAGGGAGGCTGAAGTTTGTAGACCTGGTTAGTCCGGATATATATGGCCGAGCTTAACTACAGGTCTGTTCACAAACGGAACTCGGCAGGTGTAGATCCTCGGCCCGATGCTGAGGCTTCTCTCGTCGTGCCGCCACTGGATCCAACCTCCAACCCCGTCTGAAGAGATGCAAGATGTGACGTATGTCATCTGGATATCGACCTACGAATCTGTATGGTGGGGCCCAAGTCCAAAAGTATATGTAAAAGTTTGGCTAGCCACCGCAGGCGAGGTGTGCTAAACTACCTACCTACAAATCAATCCTCCGTTCCAACACCAGATACCAGCGCGGCGAAATAAGGGGGTCGTAGGAAGCAAGAAACACAAATAGAAAAACCAGCCCGAACAGCGATTACTCGTCACCGGCGACCTGGATGCCGTCCCTTAAGCCCTCGACAACCAGCTCCTCGCCAGTGGCGCGACGGTAGATGTCCCTGACGTCGTCGGTGGTGGTCTCGAAGTGGCTCGTCGCGTCGTAGCTCTTGGAGATGAAGATTCCGTCCTTGGTGCCATCCTCGAGCGGCGCGTACAGCGGAATAGGGGGTCCCTGGATTCGGTGCGTCACGTGCGTCAGTCACCCCTGAAACAACCCAGAAAGGAGGTCCAGCGTTTGGACGGATGCCGCCGCTTTGAACATCTATGTGCGTGCTTACCATGAACTGCTCCTCAATCTTGCCGAGGCGCTCGAGGCCGGGCTGCAGCTCCAGATGGTGGTTGGCCGTCGTCTCGGCGATGGTGGAGACAATGGCGATGTAGTAGCCCTTGGGGCAGACGTTGTGGGCCGAAGAGATGCAGGCAACGTAGATGTCTGAGAAGAGTGGCACAGAGCGAGGTTTGTCAGCCAACCACGACGTCAAAAATAGTAGGGAAACTAGAGACGAGATAGCACCGAGACTTACCATTCTTGCGGCCGACCTGCGACTGCGGGATAATGAGCTGGCACGAGTCGCTGTCGTTGGCGCCAGCGAGGGGGTGCTTGAGCACGCAAATGGCACGCAGAACGTGGCCCACAACCTTGACCTTGTCCGAGAAGTACGACGGGTCACCGAGGATGAGCTTGGCCCTGGTCTCGAACTTCATCTCGGGCTCGACGCCCGACATGGTGGCCTTGATGCCCACGGCCTTGCCGTCCTCGTAGAGGAGCTCGTCGACGTTGGTGTTGAGCATGTAGGTACCGCCGTAGATAGCCGACAGACGAGCAAAGCCCTGAGGGAGCTCGCCCAGGCCGTAAAGCGGGTAGATGTACGGCGACTTGCCGTACCGGGCCACACTGTTGCCGTACAGCCGGATGCGCTCAATGGCCTCGGGGGCAGCCCCAGGGGCGTCGACGTAGTCGTCCGAGAGGTACAGGGCCATGGCGTGGCCGATGAAATCCTTGGTGCCAACCTCCAGGCCGAACTTGGCGTAGACGTCCGACATGGTGGCGGTAGAGAAGTCGATACCTGGGTTGATGTAAAGCAGTTTAGCGGTTATGACCTTGGCACGAAAATGGACCTGGTCTAAGCTGAGAAGCAAGACGCTTCCAAGGGGATATATGCGTAGTAAAGGGGCCGGGCCTGCCACCAACCTTTGTGTGTAGCCGAATCCTTAGGGTCGAAAGCACCAACCCACTCGATGAAGGTCTTCATCCGGCGCTTCTCGAAAATGCCCATGAGCGGAGACTTGAGGGCCTCGGCGGCATCTGAAGGGACCTTGGCAACGGTGGCCTTGGCACCCTGGCCCTGCTGGACGAAGCTGCCGGCGACCTGCTTGAACTCGAGGTACCTGGTCACGTCGGTCGAGACCAGGATGTTGGTGAGCTCGCCCGAGGACATGAGGAACTTGGGAACCAGGTCGATGTTCCAGTCGTTTACGCGACCATACTTGGCCCACGGCTCCTCTCCGGCAGCATGGTTGCCATATTTCTTGAACAGCTGTAGGAAGAGAGGGGTAGAGAGGCCGGCGAGCGGTGTCAGCGACGATATTGCAGAGGATCGGTGTTGCTGAGGACAGTGGCGGATATTGCGGTGAGGGATCGTAAGGGGCAACTAACAGCCTGGAGGTTCAGGGACGCGGCCTCACTACAGAATAACCGTCAGCACATTTTTCCGGTGGAATCTGGGAGGAAACAGCGGTAGCAACATACCCGCCATAATGGTCATTACGGTCGATGTGGAGGACCTTCTTGCCCTTGACACTCAGAACACTGCAGAGGAGAAGAGGCAGAGCCGTTAGTATTTGATGAACAAGATCCAGGGCTGCCAGGGGTGCTGTCCGGTTTTGGATTGCTACGGGTACGGGAGAGAGGTGAGAGGTCTTACCCGGAAAGAATGCACTCGGTCAAGCCTTGAGGGGAGGGAGTTGGTTGCCAGCGTTAGCAGACGGTCGAGTGCTTTGTCGGCCTCTCACGGGGCGGTATGTAGTCTGTATGTAGTGCAAGCAGGCCGCCGTCGATGCGGGGCAGCGAGGACGGCGAGACAGAGAGGCAAAACTCACCGGTGCCCAGCACGATGACATCGTATTCCTTTGCGATCTCCTCCATGGTGTCGGGGGGGTGGTGCGCAGGGCGGCTTGGGTTGCTAGCAGAGTTGTCGAAAAAGAAGGAGGTGGTCGGTGGACTGTGAGCACAGCTCGTTACGGTCGACGTTGTACCAGCAAGGAAGGGGAGAAATAAAGTCTGGCGGTGGGTTCGGGCGCAGCGAAGCCTGGAAGACAACAAAGCCCGGCGGCAGAGGCGAGAGCACGAGGTAGGTGGGATGGGATTGCAGCACAGGGCAGATGCAGCAGGGCCCGAACTGCCCGCATGGATTGCTGTGTTCCAGAGCACCCTTGCCTGATGCAGCAACAAGCTCCCCGCCCTGTCAATGCTGTGGGACCTCGCCCCGGGAGTCGGCCGCTTACATAACAAAACGACCCCTCGGTCTCGGCTGGGGAGCTCTGCTTGACCGCCCGTGGCCCGGAAACTGACTGGCCTTATTTTTCCATGACATGCACCACTCACCGTCCGAGTCTCCACGCAACTGGGAATACCTGGTGCCCGCCTCGAATCCTTCCGACGTTGGGCATAAGCGGGAAGGTCAGTGCTCAGACTACCGTACCTGCAGCCAGGCGGGATGCTTACTAGCTAGCCCGCCTGTTTCTGCCACTTACCGAAGTCGGATTTGGGTTCACCAACCCCTGTCTCCCATATCTAAGTCTTGTGCTATCGAACTCACCCGCCAGCAATTTTCTTTCTTTTCGGTATCTTTATAGCCTCCTGCTTGCTCGGACAGGACCCGCCACCCAAGCGCCTCACCAAGGCATCCCTGGGGCACCCAGACAACACCCATCTCCTGAAACCACCTTGTCTGCTGCCTTGCACAGGCGGTTGGGTCTGCTCTGGTGAGCAGGTAGTTATTCAATGCGAATCTCATACCAGGAGCAGCCATGTCCGGGTCCACTGCAGGCTCCGCTCGCCGGCCCGAGCCGCCGTTTGTAAGTTCCCAGCCATCCTCGAGGGAGAGGACGACGAGCAGGGAGGTGGCAGATATACACATGTGTGAGTAGGCAGGTAGTAGGTTAGTTATCTACATAGACGTACATGCTATCGGTGCCGCCTCCGTCATGTGGCGTGGGCGGCGCCAGAGGGGATGCACACACTTTCCCGGACTTCTCATCGTGAGATGCGTGTACACACAGTGCATTCCAGGCTGCTCATTTCAACCTCTCAGTCCACCTGCCCTTCAAGATCTCGTGACTTGTGCCTCTTCCTTCGTTGCTGAAGGCGGGATGGTTGACGGCTCGACGGCGGCAGCATCTTGTGACGGGGCCTTCTCTGCTGTATCCGCATCGGCGAGGGCAGCCTCTCCCTCAGCGGGGGTAGTCTCTCCCTCAACAGGGGTAACCTCTCCCTGGGCGGCGGTGTTCTCCAGGGGAGGCGTCGCGGGCTCGTCCTCGTGGTAGGCGGACGGTGTGTACATCGGGCCATCGCCGCTCATGTTGATCTCCGGGTCCTCCTTGGCCAGCTTGACGGCGTCCTCCCAGGCATAATACCTCTCGGTGAGCACGTGCTTGATAGACTTCATTGTCCGCCGCACCTGCGTCCAAACCAAACCCCAAAAACAGTCAGTATCAGACCCTGGAGCTAGAAGCTAACCAACCCAACCCGGCTGGCAAGACAAACTCACCGTCTCGTCCCTCTTCCCGAGTTCCTGCGCACCGAACCCAATATCATGCTTGTCCCGCGCGTGGTTCGCCGTCGCGATGCGGTTCCGCTCCCTGCAGCAGACCCACCAGAGCGCGTGCAGGTCGTCCCAGCTCTTGCCGCGCAGCTCCTGCGCCGTCCAGGCGCGCCCGTACGCGGCCGCCTCGGCGGGCGTGGGCACCAGCTTCTTGTCATAGAAGAAGCCCCAGAGGCCGTGGTCCGAGTCGTTGTCCGCCTCGGGCATGCGGCCCGCGCCCTCGGCCGCGCTCGGCCGCGGGATCCCCTCGCCCGACACCGAGAGCACCTCGCGCGGCCCGCTGCGGTGGATCGTCGACACGCCCCGGAGCTTGCTGCTGTCGCGCGTCTTGCGCACCGAGAGCGGGGCCGAGCTCGAGAGGCTGCGCTGCTGCTGCTGCTGCTGCTGGGAGTGGGGGTGCGCCGGCCGCGGTAGCTGCCAGGGCGCCGGTTGCAGTCGTATCGGTATTGAGGTCGGCTGGCATGGCAGCGCGGCCGCGGTATGGGAGATGTGGCAGCGCCGGAACACACGGCTCACGGCCGGGCGCACCGTGCCGGGGCCGGCCATTGCGAGGAAGGGCGGCGGGCCCAATGCTGCCTGTGCCGGGTAGATACGTTCCTGGCGAGCCTCTCGTGATAGGCCGGGTTCGCGGAGGGTTGAGGTAGAGGGTTGGGCGCCTGGTATTAGGAAGTCAATGGCTCTGGTCGTCGTCCTGGCCTCAGCATCTCGCGGGGCCTTGCCGTTGAAGCCTTGGTAAATTTTTGGCTTCTGGGACAGGGGTACTCGCACCCCAATGGCCCACAAATATCAATTGCTGTGGCTGACCCATCCAACGTGGCACAGCAAGCCGCACCCAAGCTTCCTCTCGCCCTGACAAGCCCAGGAAACCTAACGAGAGAGTCGCTAGCTAACCCACGCTTTCCATGTAGCCTCCAGCGACCAACTTTATGTGAGTACATCTACGTTAGCCGACACCCAGCTCATCCTCTGACACGATTTCCAGTGAACCAACCACATCGTTGTGCCCTCAGCCAAGCCACAGACGGCTGGCTGACCTCGCTTCAAGCGGCGACGAGAAGCTTCCGCTTCCAATGTCTCTTTGGAGGTAGGATGGATACAATACCCGGAAAGACATGCAGACGGCTAACGGCGCCTCGACATGTAGAGCCTACCAGGGCCTGTCCTCGAAAGCCCGGCTGGGTGTCGGGCTCGGGCTGCTCGCATGGGGAACCATTGGCTTGACTTGGGGCGACGAGATCGCCGAGGCCCGCAAAATTCTCAAATTTTCCGAGAAGGATAAGGCTCAGTTGGAAAAAATCGCGCCCAGAATCGTAGTGGTCGACAGTAGGGAGGATAAGTCATGAGAGGACAGGAGCAGGAGAAAAGAGAGACCTTCAAAGGCGCATCACGCAAAGACACTCGGAGGGTGTGTGAACTCATGTTTGATAGAGCAAGGCTTTAGAACTACAAGCTCGTCGATGGAAGTTTCCAAGCAACCGCGATGCTCCCAGCGATATAGTTTGTGATAAAAACTAAGCTAGGCCATGTCCATGGCCCGGGGTCTCAAGTCAAAAGATGCGGGAATCATACCTCCTAGTCTCCATGAACGCGTGACAACCTTTTCTTCATCCAGGGGAGGCTCCATGCACAGAGGAGCCGCTCCGCCCCTCACCAAAGAGTGCCCCTCCCCCAATGTTCTAGTTGACGAAAAAGACAGCTGGGAAAAGAAGTCTAATGCAGGGCCAGTCGGATGTCTATCGTCGCACGCCAAGCCGAGAAATGCAAATCAAAGACACCTCCCGGTCGACCAGTCTGATGCAGCAAATGGGAATCACACTTTTGGGGGGTTTGAGTGAACAAGACAGACGAGAATGGAAGGCAAAAAAGACATCATTATACCGCCTCACCCCTCCCCCCACCATTGAATTTTAAGAAAATGCGAAAAGAAAAACGAGTACGTCAACGACATTTGATGAGGAATAAGCAATGGGGAACACAAACGGAAGCCAGTGAGTATGAAGGGGGAAAAAAAAAAAAAAACGTAGTCAACGCAGGGAAAACAAATCAACTGAACGCCGAGTATGCGAGTCCTAGTTCGTAGGTTGTTGTTGTTGTTGTTGTTGTTGTATGTGCAGTTGCGAGGTTGGTTGTCGTTTTAGTCGAGTTCCGTCTTGACCGAGGCGATTCCCGACGCTTCCACCACCCTGGGCATAGGTGTAAAGAGATCGACCATATTCAGCGTCAAATCCTGGGCCCCATAATCCTTGTTGATCTCTCCGATCGATCCCAACTCTTCCCCCCTCTTGGCCCCATCCGACATTACCCATTCCTTGACCGACTTGAGAAGATGCATGACCCTCATGAACCGCTGATCTGGCGGCATCTGGAGATCACCTAGCTTGGTGTTCTTCAGCATGTAGTTGGCGAGCCAGTAGAAGTGAACACCGTCCCTTGAGAACCCTTGTCGTTGCGGGTTCATGTCATCTTGCGACGACACCGGGGGAAACTGGCTGGCCATGTCGGCATCCCAGTTCTGCTTGAACTTGTCCAGTGCGGTGGCAAAAATGCCAAGAACCTCGGGCCGCATTGTCCCATCCACAGGCGTGCCACGACCACTTGTATTCGCGCTTGGTGGCCAGTTGCCGTTGGCACCACCAGACACTACCCAGTCGGCATGCGACAGGGGTGTGCAGGATCCATTCATGATCGCACCTGCGCCAAGACCCTCGCTCTGGGCCCTGCGCATGAGAGCCATGAGAGAGTGAATAAGGATGAATTTTCCGAACAAGTTTGTTGTTCCCGGCTGGATCTGGTACGAGCTGTGAAGAAGCGCCTGCAGCACAAGATTCGTCTCTGGTTGTTTGGGACGTCTTGTTCCATGCGGGTTCCGTTCTGTCGCCGAGTCCGACCCGTACAGTCCCAGAGCGGCCGCACATGTTCCGCTGTCCTGGGCGTCCCAGGCCGCGTCGTCAGCCGGCAGGGGAATCTGTAGCTCGAGAGGATCGAATAACGGCGGTGAGTTGAAGTACAGCCCAAGTGCAGTGTCGCAGAGGAACGTGAGGAAAAAGATGCGGATCCTCTTCTCTTGCTCAACCCAAGAGGACCAATCAAAAGATGAAGGATCGAAGGTTGTGGGTGAGAATGACGGCTGGTGCAGAGCACTTGACAACGAAGGACCCTGCGAGACGTTCAACAACCCAGCCTTGCGAGTGACGGCAGCAATCAGCGGGAAGAGGCGTCGCGCAGACTCTCTCTGCTCAGGCGTGCCGTTCCAGATGAAGAGGATGTTCATGAGCATGATGGCCTGCAACTCTTCGATCTCCTTGATAGAGTCGAAAGAGTTGTTGCCATATTTGATTTCAGGATCAACACCGTCATCTAGAGACGCTAGCAGCTGCGAGTCTCGCTCTAGGGCGAACTTGAGGAAGTTCATCACCTCGCGAACCTCGTCTGGTGACACGCGATCAGAGTAGCACGCGCCGACGCAGCAAAGGCCCGCCAGAAGGCCGGTGTAAGCATCGAGAATACGGAAAGTGGGAATGTGCAAGAAAGAGAAATGTCGGTGAAAGTGGGTGTATCGGCCGAGGAAAGACTTGATGTTGTCGGTATCAAGGAAGCTGTGGAGGCGGGCGTTGTGGGGGTTGGACGAAGGATCGGGGAAGCGGAAGAAGTTGGTGAGCTGGTCGGATATTTGTTGATAGGGGTCGCGGGTTAGGTTGCCGAGGTCGTTGGGAGGGGGCACCCAAGATTCGAAGAAGAGGCATCGGTCGTGAGGGTCGGGGTGATGGTGGTCGCCGGGGGCGCCGTCCGGTCGTTCGGGGCCGGCATTAGGCTCGGGCTTGGTGGTTGCGATCTGCGTCTGTCCAATATTAGGCGGGAATTGATGGTTGACGTAGGTATTTTGCGCACCAGCCTGGAACATCTGGGACCAGTCAAGTCCACCAGATTGTTGGTTTGACGCCTGCTGGCCCATAAACGGCATGCCGTTCTGCGTCGGCTGCATCGGGTAGTTGGCAAGCTGAGGGTTGATGTTCGCAGCCATCGAGTGCGGGACACCGCCATTGTAGCCCTGGTTAAAATCTTGCGGGCGGCCGTTCTGACCCATAACCGAGGCGCTTCTCCGGTCGCGGTCGTTGGGGTCATCGATGCGGTTCATGCTCGGCTGCCTGGAAAGGTGGTTCTGGTCATTGGACATATTTCCCATGCCATCCGCCGACGGTATCAGGCCGAAGGGGTGGACCATGCCGTCAGGGCCCATGTTGCCCATGCCGTTGATCGGGTTGAGCTCATTCTCGTTGCCCAGCGCTTTCTGTGCCGCCTGGTTCTTCTTGACGTGCGCGTGGGGGTGCGACAAGTGACTGGCTCCAGTGGGGTTGCCACGGCGGATCGAGCACTTCTGGAAGTGGCGCTTCAGAATGTCACTGCGCGAGAAGGTGTCTCGGCACAGAACGCACATGTACGGGCGGTCACCGGTGTCTAAATAATATCGCGAATCGTCAAGATACGCCCCGCATGCTTGGGGGGGAAAATCACATACGAGGGACACTGGGGGAGAGGGGTTTGAGGGTTCCACTTACGTCGGAGCAGGTGCCTCTTCAGATGCTTCGCATGAAGGTAGGTCTTGTTGCAGTGAGGGCAAGGGAACTTGCCATCAGCATCCTTCTGGGGGATTTGGTTCTTGGCCGCGACGCTGCCAGCCACAGGGGCCTGCGGCCGTCCGGGAGCGCTGGGCAGAATGCCGCGCCTTCCCTGGGATCCAACGACGTGCGTGGGAGGCTCGCCCTCCTGCTGCATCATCTGCGGCTGGGGCATCAGAGGGCTCTGGGCATAAGGCGATGACATGCCGGGCTGCGGGATGACCCCGCCAGCCGGCATGGGGCGCAAGACAGGTGGAGCGCGTCCGCCGGGAGCGGGTGCCGGAGCGATGGGCTGCGGGTGTGCCATCGAAGTCGACGTCTGCGGCAGCATCGACTGCGTGGTCTGGTAGCCCTGGTGAGGCTGCTGATACTGGTTGTTCGGCATCATGCCCGGGTAGGGAGCGCGCGCAACATTTTGCTGCGCAGGCGGGGGTGGGTAGTTGCTCATGGCGCCGTTAGAGCCCGGAGTGTTGGGCGTAGCTGGGGTTCGTGGAGTGTGCGGGTAGCTTCCGTAGGGCGCAGCGGGCTGTTGCATCATATGGCCCTGCGGCTGGAGGGGAGGCAGAGTCTGCGGAGGCGCCGGGGCGTGGTTCTGCAGACTGTGCGACGAAGTCGAGGATGGCGACGGGTATGAAGATGTCGTCGTAGTGTTTACCACATTAGACGAGTATGAGGGGTGGTCCATAATCCTTCTCAGAGCAAGCTTGTGCTAGGACGACGCGACGCAACCATCCGATCCTGGTGACAGAGGACTCTATGGCTCAGTCTGGCAGCTTCTCGGGCTGTTGCGATTGCAGCGACACGAGGGCGCGTCCTCGATTGCAGTCTCGGGGACGGTGTTTGCTTGCGCCGAGTTGCTTGCGCGCGCGCAAAGCTGTAGCTGCGAGATGCGACGGTGCGCTTGTCGCGATGATCTTGGTCCCGGTTTCCTCCTCCACAAACGCCCTCGTGGTTGTGTTGTGCCTATGCCGGGCGGAAAGTTGACTCGATCGCGTCTTTCTTTGCGCGCGGGGCTCAAGGCTTGGGGTGGGTAGCTCGTCGGCGTGGTGAAAGGGTAGTTGGTTTGAAGTGGAGATGGAAAGATGTGGGCGACGTGAGGCTCAAAAAAAGGCGGTTCTTGTGGGTGGTGTGGGTGCTTTTTAGGATTGTGGATTTGGCTGATTGAGGAGCACGAAGGGTGTGAAGAAAAAAAAAAAAATGGCGCCGGAGGGGGCGAGTGGAGACCCGTGATTTTTTTTCTTTTTCACCCGGGCTTATATGGTGATGGAAGATGCCGCGGCAGTTCGTGCCTTCGGCCTCCCCTGTTCTTTCTTGTTCCCTGTCTGCCACACACAGTGGTAATACCAGGAGGTCGACGAGACTGCCAGGTACGCAGAACGCAAGTAATGACAGTACCAATGTGTGGGTGACGTGTGGTCCTGATCGCAAACGCGGGTAGCAGAGAGAGACGAGGAGAGATGAAAAAAATGGCTCCAGTCGACCAGCAGGCGGTGGTGGGTGAGTGGAGACGGTGAGGCAAGTGGGCGAAGTGGACCGACCGGGAGCTGGTGGAAGATTTATGTGGATCGAGGAAGGGGGACGAGCCAGCAAAAAACGTGGGCCCTCTGATAAACAACGACGTCGCGCTTGATCCCACCGCGATTGGAGAATCCTCGGCTTAGCGACGCAGCATCCACAATACGAAACAACCAGCCTGCTATTGACTTGACCTGCAACAAGCCCGGCGACGGGATGACAGGCGGATTTGGGCGAGGGGGAATCGCAGGCGGGGGGACGATGCAGACGGAAGAGATGGGAGGGAAATAAGAAAGAGAGAGAGTTGCCGACCGACCAGCAAGAGCGCGAGGGATTTGGGGGCGTGGTGTTCAGAGAGAGCTCGAAAAAAAAAGAAGAAAAAAAAAGAAGAAAAGAAAAAAATTCCAAGCTAGGGAAATTTCGGGGCGCCACTCCTGTTTGTATACTAGGTTCCAAATCGGAGCACCAACACAAGGCAGATCTTGTTTTTAGCCCCTTGTATTTTTATTTTATTTTATTCGATTTTTTTTTTTTTTTCGATTTTTTTTCTTTTCTCCTTCTTATTTCCTTTGAGTCGCCCACCCTAGTAGTCACGTCGAACACACGGTCCGGCGGTGGCGGGGAGTCCCCCAATTCTGACATGTTTGACATGGCCATGGACACCACCCTCCTTGTCGCATCCATCACACTGACCACCTCTACCTTGGAACCGTATCATCCGCCAGCGCTGGCAGTCTCCGTGTGCGTCTGCCCATTCAGAGACTAGTACGTAGGTAGGTTGTATGTAGGCGCATGTAGGCAGGTGTTTAGGCGGGTTGGTAGCTCAGAAGCGCAGAGCAAAGCTACCATATAACAGCAATTTCTACCCGTGCAAGATTCCGGCCCGCACGCGCCAGCATCGCGCCCACTGGGTCCTCCGCGTCCTTGACAAGCACCCTGGATCCAAATAAGAAGGCGGTCCGCATTCGCGGTACGTTAGGTCCTCGTCCCTCGCGCCTGTAACTGCAAGTCAGAGCAGGGCACCCAGGTACCTTGGTCGCCTAACCGGTCCACTCGGAGGGTGCCTGCCAGGGAGGCGGGCGCACGCAGGACGGTGTACCGCCCAAGTACCCAAGGGTCGAGGTGGGAGCTGTGGACGCGATTCGGTGGCTCGCCTCGGCTCGTCGGTACAATACATGCCTAGCACGCACTCATTTCAAAAGGAACGGCCGTCTTGCCCAAAATGGGGTTAGCAGGGGAGCGGCCACAACCCCTGTCGCCGCTGGTGCTTAGGGCCCTGTCCTGGCCGGGTACGTACCGCCCTGGTACCTAGGTCGCGGAGGAGCACCGCATCGTGACACGGGCGAGCAGGCATTTCGTCCATGCTGGGCTCAACCCGGCACTGCGCTAAGCCTCTAGCAGCGACATGGAGGGCGGCAACGTCGCCGGCAGGTCTCCGCCGTCGTGCCCTCGCAACAGGCGGGCATCAAGCCAATCTATAGTGCGTCCTCAGCGCCCTCGAATTTTGCCCGATATCGCCTGGCGCTACAGTTGCTTTCGGCGTCTTGCGACAGTTGCGTAACGCGCTGCCTGTCGAGCCTTATTCACCTTTCGCGTCATGTGGACAGGAAAAAAAAAAAAAAAAAAACCGCCGGCAGCTTCAAACTCGAATAATAAGCTGCAGCCGCTCGATATAATTTTGATGTGGCGAATATCTGTCGTATCGTCCAAGCCAGTAATGCGGGTGGGCGGCAAACTCCAATGAACCCTACCGCCTCTGGGGCGGGCCAGGTGGCTCCCTACCTCGCAGCGGAGCTTGCAGATGCAGATGACAGACCAGGCAATCTTCCAGAAAGAAGGCGAAGCCGGTCGGCCATACATAGTGCTGTCCACTTAAGATACCCGCCGCCGTTCGTGCTGCGGATTTGATGACAATTCGACATGGGCGCCTGTCCTTCGCTTTGGGGTCAGTTCCGACCTATGGGGAAATCGGGTTCTGACAGCCACCCCGCAAAGGTTGAGGTGGTGAATGTTGAGAGCACAATTTGCGTCGTCGTGCATTTGTCCATCACCGTGGATTCGCGACCTCGGTTCGATATGCCGTTTTCGCCCCCAACCACGTTACGCCATGAGCAGACAGGTATGCACATCTGCGCCGGCCAACGTGTCGTAGGTAGTATTGTCGTACTGCCAGGCCCAAGTGCTGCTCTCCGGCCTGCCGAGGAGCCGGCCAGCCGACAGACCCCGCCCAGCCAACCCCGATCTTCTCACCGACAAGTCAACCCGCACTGGACTGGACTCGCGGCCACGGGAACCTCGCGGAGAATTTGCCGCCGCCGAAGGGTCCTGGGCGTGCTCCCAAGAGCCCAACAGCCTGCGGCGGCGCCCCCCTGACACATCTTCAGCTCACCGTCTTTTGGCGTCCCTGCCTGCCATGGTCGCATTGGCACAATTTAATGCCACCTGGAAACAACCCCTCCCAATACCATGCCACAGAACCCCCACGTCAAAGACAAAGACGTAAAAATAAGAGTCGTTGCGAACAGACCTGCCCACATTCTCAGGCACAAGCAAATATCCAGTGGGCCCCAGGGAAAATTGAGGCGGTTAAAAAATGCCGGGCGAGCGGCCCCGTGAGTCGCGGGGCAGCTCGTCATAGGCTCGTCGAGGGGTCTGCAGGCATGTACCAGATACCTGCGCGGGTGCAAGACCGTCCGGCCTCAGTCAGGGTACATGGTACTCGATGCAACGTTTCCCCTCCTCGGATGGCTGGCCATGCCGTTCTGGGTGTGCCAACCTGGAGGGGCAGGGGAGGTACATCGGGATACCTGCTGTCCCCCCTGCTGGGCCTATGAATGGATTCCCTAGGCAATGCCTTGGTCATCCGCGGAGCTGCCAGGGTAGGGCAAGGTCTGGGCTCAGAAATGCAGCCCCATGGAAGCGGTTGAGCATTCTGTCATCCTGCAGGGCACACGAGTCAAGACCGTGCTAGCAGAAACGAGTCCCAAAACACCGTCCCGTCGGCTCCCCAGCCCCTTCCCACCCTGGCCTGCACATGGAGTGCACACACCACCGACCAAGCGCTGCCAGATTTCCTTGGTTTTATTTTTATTTTTATTTTTATTTCCCTCGACTTCGGCCTTTCCTGATCGCTGGCGCCTGTCTGCCCAGCTGTGTCGGCCAATCACGCGACTCGGAAGCTCCCCAAGGTAGGACGGGGGTGGAAGGACGGCATTTTGGCCGAGAGTCTCGTGCCATGTCATCTGCGGTGTACAGCTCATACAGGGGCCATCGATGCGCCGTCTAAACATTCTGCCGGAAAGAGGACCTCCCCGCCGACGGGAACACTGGTGCACACACATGGTGCCAGTTGCCTGTAGCTTAGTGCTCGGTTCCTCGCGGAGGGGTTTTTTTACGCGAGTGCCCAAGATGCCGAGGTAGGCCTACACACACGGCACATCCAGCTAGTCTCGGTGAGTTGATGCCTCGCCAGGTGTCTCTCTCCCTATCGATGTACTCGGCTTGTACTTGAACTCCGTCTCATCACACAAGGTGTGTGGGCAAGCGGGCCGATATGCTCCTGCAAGTGGGAAGCCACTCGGCCGATCAACTTGGCCCCATTCTGGCCTGTGCTGGATCGATTTTTTGGGATGGGTTGACGGGCCCACGGGCCCTTTGGGGAGGGGTGGGCAGCCACCAGACGCAGGGCACAACGCCTCGACTGATGAACCGGTGGCGGCCTGGGGGACTTGGGAGAAGATGTGGGCACGGCCAGGGGTCGTAAAAACGGTCTAGTTTGGGCCCCGTGCATCCAGACCAGACGGGAGCGGGTGGAGGATTGGATCCTCACTTGGAGGCTCTGGGAGGGGACTTTCACGAACCCACTCGCACGGCAGCTTCCTGTACGACATCCAAAAAGAACTGGGTCGTTTGAACGACGACACCAAAAAAGACAGGCAAAAGAAGGAAAAAAAAAAAATTGGCAAAAACTTCAGACGGCATTTACACTGGGGCTGTCCGAACCGTGACGATTCACAGCCAAATGCGCCAAGCACGCTGCTAGAGTGTGTGTCCTCGGTTGGCGACTGTCAGTCCTCCGAGCCGTGCCGCAAAGCAAGAATCGTCCTTTTGCTCTCCCATCATTTCATTCGCCTGCATTCTCCTAGCCGTCTTTCCTAGCCGTTTTCTCTAAAGGGTAGGTACAACGCGGTTCGTGCCCAGATATATCGGGACCCCCCCTGGTCCCTGCCTGACATGGCGACGAGATTGGTCTGTGTGATTTCCTTAGCCTACCATCGAGCTTGGAAATCGGCACACATTGCGACGGCAAAAGTGCGGTCTGGTGTTGGCACTCTCCCTCTCCCTGGTCTCTTGTTCTTATTCAGGGCTCTCGTGCCTCGGCTTGCATTGCGATACAGCATGCAATGGTCAGGCAATCTGACCGGATCAGAAGCTACTTCCGACCGTATGGCCGGAGCTAGCGGGGGGAATAGCGCGATTGTTGCAATGGTTTTTTTTTTTTTTTTTTTTTTTTTCCCTTTTCTTGTTTCTCCCCGATCTGCATTGCTCATCAGTTGACCCCATCCAAGAGCAAGCTCCCGTCTCCCGAATGCCCCCTCCACAGCGCACTTTCGCCAGGCCCGCATTCTCCAGAAAAAAAAAAAAAGGAAGAGACAAAAAAGCGCCAGCCCCAGGACCCTCTATCTGAGAGCTCCGTAAAATAAGCAGGCGCCACAAAAGCAAGGATATTCTGGCGATGAACCACGATCGCTTTTTGTGGTCGCCTGCAGGGCCGTTGATGACGAAACCCGCTGCTACGCGTCACCGTGATCTCGATGCGAGCAAGGTTCTCCCACGTCGGAAGTGAGGGGTTTGGAGCACCTTTTTCTGGGTGGCAGGCGCGCGGGTTCGGGGGAAGCATGGATATTCCATAAACTTGCCAGCCATCAGAAACTCGGCCTCTCCGTGCAGCCCGTGGTATCCTGCAGAGAAAGTGCTCGAGCCGACGACGACGACTTGCTGTCCGGCTTGCTTGGCCAATTGATTTGTCGCGCCCACCACCTCCATCAGCATTCGGGATTTGGGGAGCTGGGGCCTGCACGCGCTGTGATTGGGCCTTTGCCAGTCTGGAAGGGGTGTGCCGGGTTCTGTGGTGGATGCGCCGCCAAGCCCAGTAGTCCCTGTGCCGGAGACGCCAGCAGGACCAGGTTGATCGAGGGCTTGCATCCATTTGACCAATATCAATGAGATGAAAGGACACATGCACCAAGGTACCTTACACTTGGGGACACCCTCCATCTCCCCATCTCACATCCCATCTCGCGGGATTCCAGGACAACATGAGCAGTTGCCTCGCAACGGAGATCCCCTCGCGCATTTTCAATGGAAGTCATGCTAGCTAGCCAAGTAAGCGACGTGCTCGTAAGCTCAGCCAGCCACGCGGGCACATACAACTCATACAGGGCACCAAGCTGTTCACGGCAGCCGAGGGATAATTATTCCTATTTCGTCTCGCCAAATTTTATATCTACCTGCTGCTATTTCTCCCCTGGGCGAGTGTTACGTCTGGATAACAGACGGTGAGCGAGTGGCACCATTGGTGCATCAGGAACAGCCCTTCAAACGAAACTGCCCGAGCTTCCGCCGAACGAGGCACCCCTGAGATGCGTCCCCGAAAAAGGGCGCGTGACACCCCTACCACGTAAAATGCACCCTCAGGGAAATGGATGGATGGACGGACAAACATCACGATCCTGCGCGCCCGTATCGTAACTGCCAATCTGGGACGCAGCCCAAGGTTGGGCAGGTAGGGTGCATCTAGCAGGCAGGCGAGCTGGCTGATAGGTGGTACTACGGGGGGTGCATTGCAAGTTACTGCCTAGGCGCATGCTTTTTATGTGCCGGGGAATGCCCGCTTTTGGCCCTCGCTTATTGCGTCGAGCGTAGCAGCGACCAACCCTCCCTCACATACCTACGTCATGCAGTTAATCAACAGCGAGGAGCGGGATCCTGTCGAAGGGCGGGAGCTGAAAAGACATGCAAAAAAAGATTTCATACGAGTCCAAAGTACCTCTGCAAAGCTCGGGTACATAGGTACATGTCTGTCTTTGATATCTATCTTGCCCGCTCCAAGGCACCTCAACCAGCCTCTTGATATGTCCCGTTTGGCCATGTTTGTTTCGCCCGGCGGCAAAATGCGCCGTTGGATGGCTGACAAATGGTCACGTCACGGCTTGCCCAGACGCCCGTCGTTGCTCTCAGTCAAGATGCCGACCAAGCCAACCACCACATTTGCGCCCACACGTCGTCGACATCGAGTCAAGACCCCTGCCAGCAAAGGCCGCCGGCCGGCAAAAATTGGCCACGATTTCGGGCGGAGCTCAGGCGTTGTCGGCCAGGGAGTGTATTCTCAGGTGTCGCGCGCTGCGGTGTCCGAATTTGTAAAATGGGTCCTGGTTCCGAGCTCCCGGGAATGTCACTCGACCTTTTTTAGTCCAGCCCCTTGGTCCCACTTCGGTCAGATTCGCCCTCGCTCGTTTTCGACCGCAGGTTTGGCGGCTTTATTTCCGCGTCTGCTCCAGCAGACCGACAGCGGCCTAGAGTGCTTAGGTGCATGTGGAGTGCTCGGGTGCATGTGATTATTGAGTTGGGTGCGGCGGGCTATTTTGCGCCTTTTTTTTTTTTTTTTCTTCAGTCTTGCTGCCCAGCCCTTGCTAAGATCCGCGAACGGTCAGCCAACCGGATGTAAGGATGTGCAAAGCAAATCTTGGGGGCGGCGGCCAAGCTGCAAACGACGACGCGCTGAGACCCAATTCGAGCAATTGCCAGTTGTGACACGGCAGTTCCATTTCGGGCAACCCGGCCGATCCTGGGATGTGGCTGGGAGGTGCTTTTGCGAGGGTTTCCAAACCGGGCTAGCCAAGAGGTTGAAAAGGGCGCCTGGCAAAATGTCGGCAGCAAATTTGGGAATCCAACACGCAGGTTTCCATTTTCATTGCTGCGATATTTTGTCCCACACAAGGATCTCCCCGACCTCCCTGACAGGCGATGGAGACTGACTGCTGCTCGCTCGTGCTCCCAACACGCGACGTGCTCTCCGCCGGAACGTGGGCAGGCGGCATTCCGAACGCGTCCGGTCGCGTCTAGCTAGCCCCTCTCGGCCCCTCTCCGAGGCAATAAACGCTGAGAGGGCCAGCTATTGTGCGCCACGGTGGCTGACACGCATCGCTCAGCCGTCATGTGGCGACGCCTTGCCTGGCCATTAGTGAGTGCCTTGCCGAGATGGCAACCACCACCGGCGACCTTCTCGGGCAATCTTCCAAAAACGCCAACAAAAACACAAATGCAATAGCATGACGCCGTGCCGACCGGCCCGGAGCCCGGGCAAGATCGGACTTCTCTGCGTTGTCTGGCAAGGCCATCGCACCGCACCCCCTAGCCTAGCCGACGAGCGAGGAGCTACCCTGGCAGCCGTCTCGACGACGTTGGTAGGGACTTGGCTGGGAAAGGAATCATTAGCCATACAACGTTGTACTTGGACAGCCCCTATCCTTGCGCAGCCCAGGGTATTGGTCCGAGCTCGGGCTCCCGACACGCGAATCCGCGCAGGGTAGAGTCAGAGACATGATGCGCGCTCGTGTTCATGATTCGCACACCGCCAGCCCCGGCCAGAAAGCCCGGATCTACGACTCCTGCTTTGTCGAGCCGACGATGGGCGATCATCACATCACATCTCTCTCTTTTTTTTTTTTTTTTTTTTTTTGGGGGTGAGTTTTTCTGTCGTCCAGTGGGCCCTAAGCGAAAGGTCAAGTTCCGTGCTCGGAGCCACATGGCCGGGCACGAGTCATCATCTACACCCGTTCCGGGCTCCAAGCATGTGGCCGGCAATTCCCTCGCCTGCCGTGCGGTGTTGGCAGCGACAGAGTGGCTGTCTTTGGCTGGGACTGTCCTGCTGGGCGGCCTTTGATTGACGGTCCCAGCCCGCTGTCGCCTGTGGGCTCGCCTTTCTGCAGCACTGCGTTGTTTGCTGCCTCTTGGCGGAGACAATGAACCGCACGTCCTGCTTGGTCGCCTGTCCCTTTTTTTCTTGCATTGCGGCGTTTTCCGGTTGTCACCTTGGACCACTCTTGGCCCATGCAGCACGCGCATGCATGCATTCACTCAATTTTCCTTCATTCACTGCCCGTGGCCGGCGCTCTCATTTCAGATGATCCCTCGTCAGACCTGGGTAATATCCGTCTTGCCGAGAGGCTCGGCGACTCGCGTGCCCTCTCCCTCACCCCCCGGCGCTCCTTAGCCGCGCCATTCTGCTGCAGAGCGGAAGAAACATGCTTCGTTGGAGGTCGTCTTGTGTGCGTCAGGGGGTGCGAGCAATGAGCGTCGTCGACGACAGCACCCGACGGCTCCCCGAAGTGGGCGGCCGGTTCGCTGGCTGGTCCTGGCTGCTCCGAGACTCTGCGCGTCACGCCCCCCTCTTTTTTTTTTTTTTATTCTTCTTTTTGCTTTATTCTTACTTTTGTTGGTGTTTAATACGTGGGACATATTACATCTGTACCGCTGAATCGGACATGCGCCCACCGCTCGTCCCCAATCTTCCGACGAGCACAAACCCGACGACATATCCCAAGGTGGGTATATCGGTATTTAGTCTACGCGGGTAGTGGAGGACTCGATCTCTGTGACACCTGACAGCTTTGCGAACGGTTCAGACCAGTGGATAATTTTACCCATACTAGCTCAGAGGCAGCGAGCCGATAAGACGCTGTCGACTGAACAAGCTACAGGGCCCGCTCCACAGCCGTTCCACATCACCACGAGGCCAACGGTCCCGACCCTGACGGAGGGCTCCATAAGGCTAGCTGTGGCTCTCTCTGTGGAAACCCAGCCGCGGGATGATGGACGGAGAAGGGGCAAGATGGGAATCGTTTCCGGATGCTGCCACCCGCGACACGGAAACAGAAAAAAAAAAAAGGAAAGACAAGGTGGGGAGAGCAAGAAAATCTCCTCCGAGAGCAAACGCATGCATCCTGCAATACACCGTACAATAGCTGCCTCGTCGAGGAAACGAAAGGAGAAGGGGCCCCCATGATCTGATCCCGGTTTCGCATCGTGCTCTCCACCAGGCAAGTGCCCGAAGGGAATCCGCCCAGATCGGACAGCAGCTCGCAGCAAACGCTGCCCCCCACGGCGCGTTACGCAACAGAAAAAACACCACCCATGACACGACGTCAAGAGGCGGACAGGCATGGCGGGCTATTTCCCGTGCATGCTAGCCCAGGCGCAAGCGAAGGAAACAAGGGGGCACGAGAGAGATGGCTGGCGACTTTTGCCCGCATCAACCCCCCAATACCACCCACGTTCCGTCTCGCACGAGTCGCGCCCGGCCCGGGGGGTTTGCTCGTCGCCTGCTGCACCACCGTCCCAGTTCCCACTCCCTGATGCTTGGCCCTTTATTCTTTTTTGAACCTGGTGTGTTGTGATCAGGTACACATGCGTCCGGGGCCATGTACTCGCCCGCCGCCTGCTGTAATACTGCGCGTGCAGAGTCACAGTCCGTCGGAAAAGGGACGGGTGTGGAGCCCAAAAGGGAACAACAACACGCTACCCACTGATCCATGCGTTCCTTGCTGCCCCTGCCGACTGGCTGGCCGCCCACCGCTCCCTGCCTTTTTTTTTTGGTTTGGTTTGGTCTCCGCGGGGCAGACACCGCAGTTGGAACCCAATCCCTTTTTGCTGTCTTTGCTTCTTCTTTTTTTTTTTTTTTTTTTTCGACTATGGATTTCTTGCATACGGATACATACCTGCATAGCTACCCTATCTGCACCTTCTTTTTTTTCCCTGCCCGCCAGCCAGGGTGGCTGGAAAGATGACCGCCGCGGCGGCAGCTCGTGCCCGCTTCTGGCGCAACCCCGAGGCAGGCATCTCACGAAGATGGACCGGGCGGCGGAGAGGCCCATCAATGACAACAGCAGGGAGCATCGTGGCCATCCATGGCCCCCGGCGTAGCGGTGATACCTACACCGTACATGCTTGGGGCCACTTTCCGGCAGGCAACTGTCCCGGTCTCGCTCCTCTTTGTTCCTTCTGGAAACCCCGGCGGGCGGGTATTCCCAGCCATGCTTGCTGCTTGCTGCTTGCTGCTGCGCGCTGGCATAACCTGGCTGGCCGGGAAATAAGGGGTTTCTCATTGCTGTCGTTTTTCCTTGGCGTTCGGGGTCCCGACCTCCCCTCGTGACGTGCAAGAATAACCGCAAGGTGGTAGTAATAGTAATCATACAACAATTTTGCGATAGACCGACAGCGCCCACAGAGAGAGAGAGAGAGAGAGACAGCAAGGGAAGAATCCTTGGCCGGTGATGCCCGCATGGGCTTTCCATTCAGGTCCCTCCCGGGAATATTGTCCTCGTTGGGGAGCACCGGTACGACGTTATGTAACTCGCCGACGCAATCGCCTGCCTGGGGTGTGGTGGCCACCGCCTTACCTTCCTACTCGGTCAACGATGCGCGATTCCTACACATTGGTTTTTCCCACCCTCGGCGATCTACCCGTTCAGTTGAGAGGGCCCCTCTCCCCCTTGGTGGGAACCTCTTGGTTGGTGCGTTTGCTTGGTGCCCCATCCGTCGTCTCGATCGGCTCGCGCTTTTTTTTTTTTTGCCTTGCCTTGCCCTGTCCCATATCGGTATCGGTAAGGGCGAGGCGGAGCGAGCGAGGGTGGGAAACGGACAGGCAAGCAGGGCGGGCGGGCAGGCAAGGAGAAGACAAGGCGGACAGCGGTGGCTGGCAGCAGCCTGTCTACCTAGACTACCCAGTGCCTACGTATCACCATCTCGTGATGCTGTGCACTTGGCCGCCTGTCTCGGATCCTCGCCGGCAGTCGAGGGTGGAGTTGTCATGCGAACCTCTGGGAACTTGCGTGGTGTTTGCAGCACCCGACACTCTCCTGCTTGCTTACCGGCCTTCTTTTCTCTTTGCTTTTTTGCTATGCTTTGCTTTTGGATGCAGTAGTCTTCTTTGCTTGCTTTTTCCTGCTCCCCCGGGTTGGGATCACATCCCGCATCCTACCCTCCTCCAGCCTTCTGGATAATAAAAGGGTGCGTCGGACCAGGCAAGGGGTCCTTGGGAAAAGTAATCACGAAACTTGGAAACATGAACAATGCTCTCTGCTCGCCCCCCTGGTCATCCCATCCCATCCCATCTCATTAGATACCACATCCTGCTACGCCGCGTTTCCCTCCTTCGCCGTGACTTTGAGGAGTGGTATGGGAAAGTCGTTCCGAGTAGCATCTCCGACCACCACCCCGTACCGCGGACCCCGTATGGCGTACCATTCTGTGGGTTTCAGGGGGCCGCTCGGCCGGCCACCAGGACCGTCGAGTCCCCTTCCTTTCTTACCACAAGGCACTATTGGCGCTACAACACAGCTAAAAACGGGTTCCTCGCGTGTAGGTAGTGCACGGGGCAGGGGCCCAGGCCACCGTAACGGGGAGATTTTCGTGCTTGGTGGTGTTGGGCGGTCTAGACGTGATCTCTGGCGCGGCAAGCACCCTTGACCCGCCAAAGAGATTCGTATTGTATGCTGCCTGTTGTCTAGATGTTATCGGCCCCCTCCCCCTTTCGGCCAATGACTTCGATTTGCGTCTCTTTTCGCATCCATCATGACCTTCAGAGATCGGCGGCGCGGCAATAGAGTGCCAGCAGGAAAAATAGAAAGAAAAAAAAAATACGAATCACAAAAATGGCCACTAGCGCCTGCCTACCTGCTTGCGGAACTTCACCTCCGGCCGCCCTGCACTTCATGCTCTCCCCGAGCTCCCATGCCAGCCAGCCAGCTCGCCGCCCGCCTCCCTTTTTTTTTTTTTTTTGCCTTGCTTATCTACTTCTTAGTCATATGATCGAATGCTCAGCATCGTCGTGTCCCGTCGGTCGGTCCGACCGGCGGCCATATGGGCCAACCAGCAGCGTCCGTTTTAGCTTGGAACGGAGATGCAGGCGCGTATGTAGCGTGTGTGTGGTATCAATCACAGGGCAGGCAGGTGTAGGGCCTCGTAAGACAATGAATGTCTCGATGAATGGCTGCAGGCTTGCAACCCCCTCTATGGCACAGGCTTGAGGCGCTCCTGCCATGACGTACTACCAGGTGACGGTTCCGTGCCAATAAACGTGCTGTGAAGCTTGCGTGAGAGAGCTGGTCCCTCCTGTGGACTTGGGTCGAAAGGAGGGGTGTTGGGTTCCGAGTCTAGGCGGCCATATATCGGTCTACAGACCTGCCCGTCGAGGCCGATACTCGGGGACACACCATTCGGATAGCCTGTCTCGGCCTAGCTGCTGGCTGTGCTGTGCCACAAACCTATGTCGCTAGTAACACAAAGGCGCCATTTATACTTTTTATGATACCGTAAGCGTTGGCAAATCGTATGTGCCCGTGCTGCTCGAAATGGACTAGGTTTCCAAGTCCGCTCGTCCGGGAATACGATATGCTGGATTCTCAAGAGCCCGGCCTTGTCTCCGGCAGACTAGCTATTGCGTTAGTCTGGTTTTTTGTTGGTTGGCCTGCCTCATCGGGGCGAGCTAGCGACTCTTTGGTCAGATATCATCACACGAGGAAAGGCGCTTGTAATATCATTTTCTTTCCGTGTCGTGCGAAAAACCAGCGTCTCTTGTGCACATTGGTCGACAGAAGTGGTTTTCCGTAGTACAATATCCAAGACAATAATCAGATGAGCAAGTTCTAGATGAGTACTCGACTCTTGAAAATGACATGTCGTCTACAGCTGATATTAAAATTGATCGTAAGCAATGTTGGTGATTTTTTTTTTTTTTTTTTTCCCTTCTGGTTCTCCGCGTAGTTAAATACTTAATAGACTTGAACACGACCGAGACAGCGAATAAAGCTTCAGAATACTCCCAACGATGGTAGCATGATCCAAGAAGATAGTTAGTCGCTAAAGAAAATGTAGGCGATATTTGTATCAGCAGAGACGTAACATGCTAGAAGGCTAACAGGTACATGTCGAGCCTCTCGAGGGTCGGTGTGTTCTCATACACAAAACAGAACGCAGACCAGACAGAGTAGTGCTACACACAAATCTATTGGACCATGCTATCTCGCGCTAGAATAAAAGTCAAACATGTCCAAGGACAGCAAGAGCCTATCGACGGGGTTATCGCGGGATGCGCCACCCGAGGACGTCGCTGACAACGTTACCCCCTTCCCATAGCCACCACCCTTCTCCGCCAGGCCCCTGCACACCGTCATGAAGACCTCCACCTTCTTCCGGAATTCCCCATATAGAGAGCCTACGTCGTCAGAGCCCGGGGCGTTTCCGGGACCCCGGGCCCCGCCGGAGACGCGACGCCCCGACTCCTTGACGAAACGCAAGATGAGCGTGAAGATGCCCTCCAGCAGCCGGAGGACAGGCTCCTGCCGCTTCCGGAGCAGTAGCGCCTGCATAATCTCGTCGAGCATCTCGTCGTGACGCGCCCGCAGCCGCTCCGGACTGTGGTCGTCCCACCCGCCGCTCCCGGGTCCCGAGGCTGATGCTGTTCGGGGTGCGGCGCCGTTCGCTCCGACATCGGCTTGGACGCCGTCCAGCCACGTCTCGAAGCGGCGCCACGGGAGCGTAATGCCCGAACCGAAGAAGTAGGCCGCAATGCCCGACACGAAATGCCTGGCCTCAAACCGGAACCGCTGCTGCACGACCTCGTCGCTACGGGTGGCGGAAATAGCAGGGGCGCTTCGGAAGAGCTGGTCGGTGACGAAAAGCAGGCGGAGAACCCGGAGGAAGTGTCTAAACACGCGGTCGTATCGTGAGAGAATCATGGGCGTAATCACGGGGACCAGCGGTGCGGGCGGCTTATAGGATAGCCGGAGGAAGTCCAGGGCCTCCAGGGAGTCCGGGTCCATACACTTCTCCGTCTCCTCCGCAGGCAGCTCACGGATAGCGAAGCTCAGATCTCCTGGCAGGGATTCCGCATTACCGTCGTCATCTCTCGGCAGCGCAGCCTGGTCTGCCTTTGGGCGCTGCTCCCAACTTTCGGTAAGGATGCCCATGAGGGCCAGGCGAAGCTCGGAGCTCGCCGGCGGCCAGGTCTCCCTGCCGAGGAGGCGGAGGCCCATGTTGCTGCCGCTGAGAGCTACGCCGGCCTCTCGTTCCGCTGTGTGCAGGTCGGGGTCGAAGAGAGCGTGCGAAAGCCGGCTACAAAACAGTCCATTCCCGAGCAGCTGAAAGTCGAGCTGAATCTTGAGGTGCTCCGCCAGGCGGTGCACGTCAAACAGAAGCCGCATACACTCTCTGTTGACGAGTCGCGCCTGCGCCGTTATGATGGGACCAAACGAAAGTACCGGGAGCAGGGACCAGTGAGGTGTCAGCCCAGGAAACTTGGAAGAGCCCGATGCTTCGCCGTCGGCCAGAAGCCGTTCCAGAGAAGCCAGGCTGAGGTTGTCCTTGGCAGCGGCTTGCTGCAAGATGGGCTTGTCTAGCTCGGCGATTGATGCCATGATCCTTTCCTGAATCTGCTCCTCGGCCTTGCCGAAGAAGTTGAATTCGAAGTTTGAGGTATAAGGGGCTGTCAGCTCGCCCTGCGTGTTCCTCGATTCGGAAGTCTCGGCGCTCTCAGGATCGCCTCTATGGATAGATTTCAGTAAAGCTTGCTCGTAGGCATGGGCTTGCCGCTCGATGCGGGTGATGTCATCCCACTCGAATTGCCACTCGAGTCTCGGCGGCCGACTTGATGTGATGGTCAACGGTCGCGAAAGAGGGTGTTCGGGGTGGTGTGACCAGATGAAGCGAAGGTTCCTCCCGGCCTCGAAGAGCGGGCGAACAATGTCGTCGGGGATGAAGGACGGCATCTTCTCCTCGTCCATAAAGAAGTCGGTCTCTTCCAGCTCGAAATCGAGGCCATCGCTATAGAGCTGGCTCCCGGACTTCACGAAACCCTTTCCGGGGCCGTCCTTGGAGATGGGAATCCCACTCTCAGGTCTCAACCCCAGCCACTCCTCGACAAAGTCTGTCCAGGGCCTCGAAACGGTCTCAAGAACGTCACGCAGGGTGGCGCGCAGAAAATCGCTTTCGTATTCGGCGCTGTGTGCCGCGTGGAACAGCTGGGATAACAGCTCCTCATCTGTCGCGGACCTCGAGAGCTCGACTACGAGGTTCCGAAAGTAGAGCACAGTCGACTGCAACGGACGGACGAGACCCTGCAGCTGGATCAGAGACCTAGCTAGTTGACCTTTGGTGAGGAGGCCTGACTGAATGGAGCACATGATTTTGTCGACGGCGGTGGCTAGCGCGACGCGGCACGGAGTGGCGTGTGTTGCGTACGTCTTCTCGACAAAGCTGCGGAGGAAGCGGGCGTTGTTTCCGCAATCTACACAGATGGCCGTGATCCCCTGTAGAGTCTCGGCAGAGTAGCCGGAGAGGAGGGCTGTCTGCGTTGTCTGGCGAAAAGACCGCTTGGCGGGATCCCAGGAGAACAGCAGGGAGCCCCGGCCAAATGCCAGGCTCAGGAGGCAGTTCATAAACTGGCCTGGATCCAAGTACATGGAGTCTTGGTCGGGACGGATTCGGGAGGGAATGCCGCCGCTGGCAAGTAGCCGGTCGAACGCCACGGGGCCGGCCTCGGTGATAAAGGCTGGGTTCGCATTCGCCGAGTGCGTGGTACCAGGCTCTGGCAGGAACCCCTCCCAAGTCCTCAGCGTGGCGGAGGCTACTGGCGCATCGATGGAAAGCCATGGGTCTTGGTCATCGGGGCCTGGCGAAGGTGAAGCTGCTGGTGCCGGCTCATCAACTGCCTCAACAGCGGGGACAGGGGGAGCAGAAGCAGGAGCCACGTGATCATCCTGCACAAACGGCGAGATGATGCGGTCAGACTGGAGGGGAACACATGCTGGGGCTCGATGGCCTGGGGTGGAAGACTTTCAGTATTGACTCTCTTCTAACAAGTGACCTGCTTAAACCCACATCACTTACAGTCTGTATCGATGTCCATATCAAAAAAGCCACCAGCGCCCCGCTCAGGAACAGCGGCCTGCAGCCATTTCGGCGCGCTCCAGAATTCTGGAATCGCAAAGACGTCTGCGCGCTGGTCGTCGTGGGCCATTGCGGAGCGGCGGCAAGGAAAGGTTGGAGTTGGACCTGTCGTCAAGGAATGCCCCCAGCATATTGGCCGGTGGAGTTGAAGCGCGCCGGGGCTGGGTGCGGTTACTGCGGACCATCATTCGGGGTTGGCACACGTCGTTGCGCCGGGCCGGGACCCTGACGCGTCGGGCTTGGGCAGGTGGGGCAGAGCGCGAAAGCTGACGACACGGACCCGCCTTCCCACATGCCATTGTGGATCCTAACTGTTTTGTCTGGCTTCCAGCTCGAAACTGGTTATGGATTTCTTCAATTGACATCTGCCCATGGCTCGCGCAAATAATCCAACATCCAGATAGTACTACGAAAGCATACACACGTCGGCGCTACTCGGACATACGATACCCTACATCCTACCTCGCTCCATTGGGATCCCGCCGTCGACATGCCGCCCAAGAAGAGGGCGGGAAGGGCCAGCCTCCAATCAGCCTCGGCGACGCCCTCTGCGGTTGCGGCTGCGCAAGGCCAGGATGAGGATGCTATGGACATCGACACGCCGCAGGCCGCCTCGACGCCCACGGCGACCACCACAAGCCAACACCCTACCGTCGACCTCACAAGCCCCTGGACTGATGATCAGGTCGCATCCCTATATAAAGGCGTCATTAGATGGAAGCCGGCTGGTGAGATTGGCCCGAGCACATGCGCGCCCACAAGCTCCTCCCCCTCGCTTCCGTTATCCTCCCGCGCAAGGCTAGGATAGCTAACCCGGACGGCGCCGTCGTCTCGCGCACAGGTATCCACAAACACTTCCGCATGATCGCCATCTCAGAGCACCTCCGCAACCACGGCTTCGACCCCAACGTGTTCCCGCACACGCGGATCCCTGGCATCTGGCAGAAGCTGCGCATGTTTTACAACACCGAAATCATCGACGACCGTGAAAACGGCATACTCGACGACGAGAACATGGAGAAGCGCTGGCTCGAGTTCCGTTTGCCCTGGGACGAGTACGAGGAGCTGCGCAACCGGAGGCGGCTCGCGGACCCTACCGAGGACTCGGCCGCGACATCGCCACCGGAGTGGGACCCGGATGGGGAAGACTCGGCACCGGCGACCGTGTCAGCGCCCAAGGCGTCAGCCGCCGCATCGACAGCCACAGCGACGACGGCAATCGGAAAGCGCAAGAGAGGAGAGCGCCTATCCAAGGCCCGCTCTAGCACAGTGGATGATACCGAAGAGGAAGCCAACGCATTATCCCCGCCGCCGCCGCCAGCGCCAAAGTCGGCGCGGGGCGGGAGGCAAACGAGGAGGTCGAGCACGAGGGCCAGGGCCGAAACCACGGAGGATGAAGAGGAGGCCGAGGAGCAAGAAGAGGCTGAGGAGGAGGGTGGGAGCGACGAGGATGGAGAGGAGGACTCCAGCGAGGAGGGAGACGGGTCGGGAACTGGGTCTGGCAGCGGCGAGGAGCAGGAGGAGGCCGCCCCCATCGCGAAATCGACGCGTGGGGGCGGGAGGGGGAGGGGGAGGGGCGGTCGCGGACGAGCACGACGGGGAAGACGTGGAAGAGGCGGTTGAAGACGGGCTACTTGCGGAGAGTAGCAGTGTCTGGCTTCCGCCCCATCGCCTTGCTGTCGCCTTCTCTGGGTTTCGTTGCGGGGATAATGAGCCTTGGTGCCTGGGGAAGCCCGGCAAAATGCAAGAACCAGGTTGGTCGGACTACCCTGACTTGTCTGGTGGTAGGAGCCCGAGGGGTTTCTACAAAAGGGGGCGTCACTTAGTAGAAAGTTGCCTCTTGAATCTAATCAGCGTGATGGGAATGGCCTGGGTTTCTGCCGCTCTCGAGGCGACTTGACCAAACACACCTCCGAGTGGGTCTGACCTTGGTTACCCTCTGATTGGGCTCCTACCTGGGATGTAGACATACCTGGGTAGGCCGGCACCTCTTTAGCTGATGGAAATCGAGTTGGGTAGAACAACGCCGTAAATATGGAGGGGCATGAGAAGGTCGTCAAAGAGCATTTCCTCCTTGAAATAGGAGAGCACCGCTCCGCTGGAGATGACCGAATAAGCCCCACAGAAGGTCGGGGCTCCACCACATCCGTAAATCGGGCACCTCATTCTCAACGAACTCCCTCAATGTCATACACCATCTTCCTTAGCTACCCCTCATCGCGTCTTCACAGAATTTCCAGACGCGTCGAGCAACACTCTCGAGGGAAAATTCCACTGCGGCGGAGCGTGGAAAGCCACCCATAATGTCTCGACCGATGCCGCCTGGGCAGAGAAGTCTGTCGCTCACTGAAGAGCTCGAGAAGCTTGAGCAGTCCATCACTTTGACGCTCCAAGGTTTGGGCTACCTTTGCCCCACATTGACTTGGGCGCCTGCGCAAAACACATGATATTGACATGCCGTAGAAATCGATAGCAACTTCAGCAAGGCCCATAGAATCATCACCACCAGCATTCTACCCCTCGTGGAGCAGTATGGTGAACATTCCAAGGCCGTGTGGGAAGCATCAAAGGTAAGGGCGGTGTCCCCTGTACTCGCCTCTGCGCGAGCCTGAACTAATATGCCCTTCGGATTCCCGCCTCCCTAGTTCTGGAAGCAATTCTTTGAGGCATCCGCAAATGTCTCTCTTTCAGGCTACGAGGAGCTAGCCAACGACGATGATCCGTCGGCCGCCGAGGGGACAACAGTAGACGACGATACCGTTGTCACTGCCACCGATGTTGATGCCACCCCGAGGCCGCATAGCTCCGGCCAGGAGTCCACGCTCGGGCAGCAAGACGGAGATACGTCGCTGCTCACAGACGATGGCGGCGGTGACGTCTCCGGTAGTACTCCGCGCCCGCCCCGGACCAAAGCCATCGCGCAGGCGTCGACGCCCTCGCGGCCGCAGTTCGCCGGGCTCCATTCGCCCTATGAGGCGCTAAAGCGGGAGATGATGCGCGAGGCAGATCCGCACCACCCCGACACCGGCGGCGGCTACGAAGACGAAGAGTCGTCGGCCTTTGAGGAATCCGAGTCGGAGCTTCTCTTCCGCCAGAAGACGGCACGCCTGCCAGACATGTCAATGACGCCCCACGCGTCCCTCGAGGGAGGACTGGCCACTCGGGCTGTGCCTGGGGCCGCCGGCGGAGGGGGCGAGTCCCCAGCCCACCCGCCGAACACGGACCGTCTCCTCCACCGCGTCCTCGACAAGAACTACCGCCTCCAGGCGACGCCACACCGCCCGGCGGCGCGCGGCACGTCGCCGGCGCGCTGGAGGGTCACAGAGAAGGAGAAGGATGACCGGCCGGCGGACAAGGGCAAGCAGCGCAAGCCGTGGGAGGACAGCCCCATGTCGAGCCCGGAAATGGCGCCGCCGACGCTGCGCAGCGCCGCCTTCATGTCCCCCGTCCGGGCCGCGTACCGCGGCGGCGCGGCGCAGGCGGCACGCAACACCGGGCCGAGGACCCCCGGCGTCAGCGTCCAGACCCCGGCCACGGGCCGCAAGACCAGGGATGTGTTTGGAACACAATCGGGGGCGCAGTCGGGGGCGAGAGACGATAGGGCGGACGAGATCACCTGGGAGAGCGATAGCGACGAGGACGTGTACGCGGGCATGAGTCCGCCCAAGACTATACAGTTTGCGATGCCAGCATCGAGACTGTTGCAAACGCCGGGTATGTTTTTATGTTATTCCATTTATTACTATTTTGCCTGTTTGGGATGGCCGCGAGGCCACGAAGCTGCCCTTATGCTGACTTGTTGTCTTTTCGTGGTGGCGGCAGCCCGAGAAGCCAGTAAACGCATCGTCGAGGACATACTCTTGACTGCGGGTGCTGGCCCTGACGAATCGTCGGAATACAGCCCTACCATGGTCAAGATGAACCAGAATATCTTGGACGATAGTTTCTGAGCTACTATTCTGGAGAACAAATCACAAGGCAACCAGGATGGGCTCGAGTCGATGGCAGCACCTGTGTTTTGAGGCTAGTCATGGTAACTAGATGTAAAAGAAAATGTACGCCATACTACTTCTTCCTCCTTTGTTTCCTGTGCCAGAAATGGCAATATTAAAAACGGCAAACAAGCCCGTATTCAGTGCAGGTATACGTCCTGAAGTACCACCTCCTTATAATGTTGCATCCCATGCAATTGATAAATGAGATCCCGGTATCTTCTCTTAGAACTCGACTTCTGACGAAGTCTCTGACCATGTTCTGAGCCCACCCGCCTCGGGGACGCGGCAAGCTTTACCCGAGCCCACAAGACCCTGCTCGGGCTAGCCCGCCCGTCGTCCCCGGCAGCGCCGGGCTCAGAACAAGCTTTTCAGTGCCATTGTGGCGGTGTTGGTGCGGGCACCAGTCCTCCTCCTAAGGAATGGAGGAGGGGCCTGCCACGCGATGATTCAAAGAAGCTTAAGCTCCACGTGCCGACCCGGGGTCATTCGGGTCCACATGCCGCTGCTAAGGCATCTCTTGGGGGCCTGGGGAGTCTTGAGGAGGAGACTTTTTAACCGACGAAGTTGATCTGGTTGCGGAGCGTCTGGCTGGACTGCTTGGCGGCCTTTTGGGCCTCGGCCGTGTCCTTGTCCGAGGTCTTGCGGGGGCTTGATGAAGAGGACGAGAAGCCGATTTTGTTCTTGAGGAGACCAACGGTGCTCCCGAAGCTGGTGGACGACTTGATGGATGCCTTGTCCGAGGAGGCGGCGGCGTTCTGCTTGGAGTCCATGGTGGTGTGGTTGTTGCGAGGTATTGAGGGGAGTGATGTGATGTCTGAGGAGAACTGATCACGGGAGTAGATGTCTGTGATGTCTAGCAGTGGTGGCAATGTCTAGAAGAGAGCTCGAGATGGCTGTTGTGTGTGGTGATGCCTCAGCAACATCTTGATCACGGCCTGAGGCTGGCCGGTCCTCCTACTTATACACATGGCCTCGCGACTGACACATTTCTCCCACGTACTGGACGAGTGCGTCGAGAAACCAACTGCTCCGCAGAGTGCGAACCGATATCCGAGCTTGGCATTTCTCGACACGTACCTGGATGCGCAGCCCCTGACACCCACCATCCGCGGCCTCATGGAGCACAACAAATGAGACACTACCTAACGCGCCGGCCAAAAAAAAAAAAAAAAAAAAACATCTGGAGACCACGATAGCCGGGTGAGTCATCACCGAATCCCATTGTGAAGAGTCGGAAATTGGGGGTGCAGTTGCTGACCCGAGAATGTCTTGGCTTTGGGGCTGGAGGCAGGGGGCCTCGGGGGTGACGCATCTCGGTCGTGGGCCCCTGCACGTCAGAATGGCCGCCATTTCCCCTCCCTCTCCTGACGCCTTCTCCGCTGGCGGCCTTGCTGAAAAGGCGGGGGATGGGCGCTGATCGGATTGATAAGCGAGGTCTTGTTGAGGCGGCCGGAATATGCATGTTGGTTGCGAGGTGATTGTCAAAGCCAGTCGTGCTTGTGTTTGTATCACAGAGACGGTGTTGGACTTGGCGGGGATGGTGTCTGATTCTTTGGACGGCACACATCCCCAATCGCCATACATTTGTCGACTGTGATCTGGCCGAGCCTCTCGGCCGAGGAGAGGTAAAAATAAAAACAGGGCTGTCGATGCCGACTCACGAAAAAATGGATGGTTGCATTCAGTCACATCTGGCCGGCGGACCACCCGACGACGCTCCACACCGTCGCCATGCCCGCGTCGCCTGCATCGTCAATTTCCACGCGTCTGTCAGCCGGTTTACGTACCCGCCCTCTCCAACGGCGGGGACCTTTCGGTTGAGCCGCGTCCGAAGACACGCAATCAGATGTGCTTTTTCATCAGTAGAAACCGAAGGCTACCGTTGGGTTCTGTGGCGCTGGTGAATCTGCCGCGGGATACTGCAAGTGCGTAGGGAAAGCTTGAGAACGATTGCGAATCTACAGTTGGGCGTAATCCAGACGGAGTTGTGAAATTCCCCTCCTCGAGCATACGCTGGCAACCCTCGCGCCAAAATCACTCCTGCCAGCTGGAACAACAACACAGTCAGGCATTTGCTGAGTATTCTGACGACCGGAGAACTGGGGGTAGCACATCGTTACCCTCGTCACCATTACCCTCATCAACATCCTCGTCCTCACCTTCCCTCGGGTCTGCCCCAGATGTCTTGCGGTGGTTTTGGTTCCTCGGTCAGTTCCTTGAAGCCCTGATTGGAGCGCTGCCCAGTATTCTGCCGGCCACGCATCCTCTTGAATACGCTCTTCAACGAGCTTGGACAGAGCTCGACGAAAGACGGATGGTCCTTGGAGAAGCATTCGGATTATTTTCATCTTCATGTTCAGAGTGAAGCGGTTGACCTTATCCATCACGGTTGCGGCAGCAACTGTTCCATGTAGCCTCATTCTTTCCTTTGGGCTCCAAAAAACCTTGAGGGATATCATAGAATGATTCCCCGAGAATCCAAGACTTTGGAACAGGGTATCGCTCTCTAGTTTGGCTCGAATGTACGGTTCGCAACCGGCCACCAGCGCCAAGAAACACTGAGGATATGCAGACGAGGGCCTTAGCAGTAGTTTTAGCTCGGGACCGTATATTCTCACTGCATGGTTGCGGACGGCATAATTAAAGTTGACGTCAATAACTTCAGGTTTGGACCTGTCGATTATCTTGGACAGTGCAGAGATGTTCGCTGGGATGTTCTTGCAATAGGCTCCGAATCGAAAAACAGCCAATGTTTCCTCTTGGGTGTAGAGGTTGTGAGAGGTGAGAGTAGACGTGAGGATTAAGCCTGGGTCGTAGTCGCGTGGCCCGTCTTTGATGATGGTGGGTTGCATGCTGTGCAGCCAGTCAAATGCCGTTCTATGTAGAAAGGCAACACATGGTGTTGAGGGCGAGCGATGCTCGGGTTTCTCCTCGCGAGTGATCTGTAGCATACCGCCGGTGCACCCCACTAGTCGCCGTTGTAACGAAGACACGATCTGGTCTTCCATGCTCTCTGTCGGATACTCCTGCAACTCGCCAGGGTTGGTGCAGTTGAGTGCGGTCCAGAATATCTTGGCGGACATTAATTCATCATCCACAACTTTGTTCCACAGGAACAGGAGCTGGTACATCTTGGACGACACTTCGAGACGATCTTTGCCCGTCCGGCCGCGTATCGCCTCGTACAGCTCCATCAATCCCTGTGGCATCGCCTCAAACACCTTCCAGATGGCGTGGATGTCGTTATCCTCCCGCGCGGTCTCAACGAGGTTGTTGACAACGAGTACCACCCAGAGAAAGACCCCCTGTGCCTTTTCGACGATCTGGGACTGTAGCTTTTCGACACTACCGCTGTAGAGATCTCGAAGCTCCTCAAACGACTTATTGTCGGCTATGCGCGCACGAACGTATTCCTCGATATCCGGCTTCGTAAAATTCTCCATACTCAGAGACGGGTATGCGCGAAACTCGTCTCTAAATATGTTCCAGGAGCGACTTGAGACACAAAGCTTAACGCCGAAGTCCTGGTGGACCCGCCCCAGGAAAGATACCAAGCCTGGAAGGTGGCCTTCGTACTCGTCTAAGCCGTCGATAAAAAGGGCAAGTCGATCAGAAGCGCGGACTTTGGTAAGGAGCCGGATAAGCGCATCTCGGAGCTGTCCGACCCCCCAATCAGGGGGGTTGGGGGCGTCTTCTCCGGCGAGTTGGAAGTAGATATACTCCCTCGGGGCGACCAGCTGGCAGAGGTCAGGCCGCTGATCGAGAAGGTGATAGAGAATCGTGCGCATGAGGCCGAGTTGAGTTTTTTGCACAGAGGACCCTGGATTGTAGATGTAGACGTGACAGGTAAGAAGCCGGAAGTCACCAGTCCACGTTCGAAGATGATACTTGATCCGAGAATTTGTGCTGATGAATTTCATCAGTGTACTTTTTCCGGACGCTGGAACCCCGGTGATCCAGAATGGAGTTTTGTTGCTTGTGGATTCAAGCCATTCCTTGAATCCTGTCGGCTGGACTGGCTGAGAGTGCTCGCTAGCCTCATTCCCAGTGACTGCCTCAGGGGGGTTGTCAAGAAGCCATTGGAAGGTGTTGGGAAAGGAATCATTTATCTGATTCTCACGAGCCGTCATGTCGTCGAACCCAAGCCATTTGATGATTTGGCGGCTGACGAAGTTGTTATAGGGAGGATGAGAACTTTGCGGGTGGTCGCCGGTGTCATTGGTTTCATAAACCGTTGCCGTAGTGTTGATCGACGTCCACAAGCCATGTGAGATCCTCTCTCTGCGATCTTTTGATGGGGAGACCTGGCCATGAGATATTGTGCGGAAATCTGGCTCGAGGTCGTCGATGGAGGTTTGGATGATGTGAAGACTGTCCTGCAACTTTCCAACACCACTACGACTTTGCGACACGTCGTCACTGGGTATCCGAGAAAACTGGAGGTAAGAAGTCATGTCGGAAGAAGGAGTGGAATGGGAAGAGAGGAGAAGAGAGCGGAACTAGTTGCGGGAATTGAACGAGAAGGATAGGAGCCGGTGACGTACAAGATACACATGATTACGCTCATCATTGTCTGCTCCCGAATGTTCCTCAGCCGATACTCAAGGGCTTCAACATCGCTCTTCTTCCAAAGGCCACGAGCGGCAACCCAGGCCTGGGAGGGCATGGCCTTCGCGCCTCGGCCGGTCTTGGCTGTCAAGCTATCGACGAGATTCTGCAGCTCCTTTGCAGCCAGCTCGCATTCGGTAGCCAGGCGATCGAGACAGTCGGCCTGTCGGGGATACCGCGTGCGCAGGCTCCCAATCGTTTCCTGCGCATCGGCGGCATTTCCCGACAGGTCCCGGGACTGGGTCTCAAGGTCAGAGACCGCAGCGGGGCGACCATGGTCAGACTTGCGGATCTCGTTGTACGACGAGACGAATTTGGTGCCGTAGTCGACGAAGGTTATTATGCCCTTGACGATGGATGGAATGGTGGTTGGATCCATTGCTGACAGGTCGTTTGGCCACTTGACGGTTAACCCAGAGGTGACGGGTGAAGATGGGCTTCGTAGGGGGATGGGATGGTGGATGAGCTTTGGGAGGAGAAGCAAATATGACGGTTGGGGTCAAGGAGGCCTTGGGGGCAAAACTTCAAGCCCGCGTACTTTGAGAAGCATTCAATGCCGCATCTAGCTGCATAGTTTGAGGATATCAGAGGCGAATGTCCACTAGCACAAACAAAAGAAAGAAAGAAAGAGTTGGGCAGCGCAATTCCTGCCCAAGGCAACAGCGCTTCCGCGTTCTCATTGGAGTACCACAACATTAGTTGGCCAAAAAAGCTGTGCCTGGGCCTCAGCCCCGGGCGTGGCAGCCACTAAGAATACCTAACCTACGGTGTCATAGATTTTTGCTGGATATTTTACCTTCTTTTTGCTATTCCTGCTCGACACACATCCCCCGTCTGCCGTTCTACTGCGTGTACTTATCATCATATGAGAATTTCTGGGGCGTCCCCGTTTGCATTCGTACTTCACTGGTATTATGGGATTGTCTTCCCTAGGTAGCCTAATTGCACCCCTGCGGCCGAGTCCAGACCAAGATCTCGCCATACCACTCAGGAACCTACCGCAAAATCTCCAGCTCCAAGCCTAGCTTGGCAGACGGCGAGAGAGGATGCCGGAACACAGCATCCGGTAGCCTCGGTGGCTCAGGCTCGAATGGCAGAATAGGTGCCCGGGCGGGTGTGGGTGCAGGTTAGCGCGGTAGAAGTGGGGGTAAGGGAGACTAACTGGATGCACCTGACCGAGCTGCACTGCCTCAACGGGTGCTCTCGATGGCAAATCGGATTGGAGTTGAGCTTGTCAGTGCTGGACGCGAGGTTGCGGGCTCGGCCAACGGGACCACAGTCGAGAACGGCGACCTTGAGGCTGTCGCCAGCAGCCTGATCCAGCTCGTCTCGAAGAACCCCAAAGCTGAGCAAAATTGCACCACCACTACACACCACCATGCGGCCTTGCCCCAATCGACTAGCCAGGGGCTGTGAAGATGTTGCCAACGAGCTCCCGGACGCCCTGCAGAAGCTCAAATTGACGGATAAGAAGATAGCTTGGAGCTGCATTGCTCAGGCGTTGAAGACCATCTGGGCCCAAGACAAAGTCCATTCGATTCGAGATCGATTAGCCGAGTACCGGTTAGGTGTCCACACAGCGCTGCTTATATCTTTACGGTGCGATGCCCCTTAGAGAGTGAATGTTTCTGGGTCGCTCCAGCTAATGGTGTTCCCTGTAGCGACCGAGTGGACGATATAACACCGAGTGTATTGAATGCTCTAAAGTCGGGGACTGTGATTGATCGGTTGAAGTCGGCTATCCTCGAAGCCGTCCAACAGGTCCGACAAGAGCCATGCTCTGACCCCGTGCTGCTGCAGCAGATGGTCGTCAGAGGCCTCAGCGATATGAGTGAGCAGAAGGAGACCATGGTTTTTTCCTCTCGCCTCCTAGAACACCTAAGATTCAACGACCTACGGGAAAGAGAGTTTCGAATCCCCGAGGCACACGGACGCACGTTTCGCTGGGTCTTTTGCGGTCAACAGGGGCAGGCCCGACAGAATCAAAGATCGGCGAGATGGTCCAACTTCGTGTCCTGGTTGGGGGATGATGGAGAACCTCTCTACTGGATCACAGGCAAGGCAGGGTCGGGCAAGTCGACTCTGATGAAATTCGTCGCCTACAACGACCAGTGCCTACAGTCATTGCAGAAGTGGTCCGGCAAACTGCCGTGGTCATCACTCGCTTCTACTTTTGGGATTCGGGTTCATCGAGTCAGATGTCTCAAGAGGGCCTGCTTCGTTCCATCCTTCACGACGCCATCATTCAGCGACCAGACCTGGCAAAAAAGATTTTCCCCTTGCGCTGGCGGCGCCCGCGGCTGTTTGGCTCAGACCTGCGGCCCACCACGCCGAGCGAACTCGCCAAAGCCTTCGAGATGCTCGTGAAAAGCGCTGCTGAGGAAAGCTTCAAACTTTGTCTGTTCGTGGATGGGCTTGACGAGTTTGATAGCGATAAGGAAAACCTCATAAAGCTGTTCACGCTCGCATTATCCTTTAAAAACGTTAAGGCCTGTCTCGCCAGCCGCCCCTGGATTGTCTTCGAGGAGGCGTTTGCGCACCGGCCTAACCTTCGACTCGAAGAGCTCACTTATCCCGACATTATCGCTTACATCGATGAGCATTTTCGGAAAAACCGGGACTTTATGGCACTTGGACGAAGAGAGCCCACCTTTGCGGAAGCTCTTATCGAAAATATTGCCAAAGAGTCGGTCGGGGTGTTTCTCTGGGTGAGCTTGGTGGTCAAATCTCTCCTTAGTGGGCTTTCCAACCGCGACAATATAGGGTGGACGACGCAAGAAGGCGGCTAAACTGCTGCTGCAAGGGGCTCCTGGAGATTCCCAGAATCGATTATGACGATGAGAGTTCTGAGGAAGTGGCTGGCCCGGGCGTTCAGGCTGTGCCACCACCGCAGAAGGTGACCTATCCGCACCGCACAGCAAAAGACAATAACCTCTTGCTAGAGCACGGAAATGAATTCCTGAGCTACGCTGAGGCCACGGAAAGGTCGCAACACCATAAATTCCTTGAAGCCGAACGGGTGCTGCGGCATCAGGGCGGACCCGATATTTGGGCAAAGTTGAGTCGAGATCAGAAGGAAGGCTCGGATGCCCGCGTCAACAAGTCGTCTGTGTTGTTGCCCAGAACCTACCTAGAGATGGTCCTTACCCGCCATCTCTCCTCCTTCGTGTTGGCGAAGATCTTCTCGAGCAATTTACCCACCGTGTTCCCTGACCAGGACGAAAGGCCTCTCCTGGACCGCGTTATCACTCAGTGTGAGGCCTGCCCCTCATTCCGGGAACCGAGGTTCTCTCACGATGTGCCGCTAGTTCCGGCGGTGCCGAGCATCGCCCTGGTGCGCCACCTCCTTGCGCCAGCCATCGATCCGAATCAGGAGGTGAAGTCCAATGGCGGTGGAAAGACAATGTGGGGGGGCTTGCTCGGCGAGTGCGTGCGCGCCGCCTCGCGCAACCGGGTGCAGATGAGCGTGGATACCGTGACGCTTGAGTTCCTGCCGAGACTGTGTCGTCGAGGAGTTCATCAAGTCCGGCGCCGACCCGCGCATGAACCGCAACTCGCAGCAGGGCTCGGGCATCCGAGAAGCGTTCGGGAGAGTCCTGGTCCAACGCGCCAACGAGCTTGAAAAGAAGCTGGCACGCACGAAGAAGAGGTGGCCGGCGATAAGCAGGTTCGTCACACCTCTGGAGAGGCGGCCGAAAGCGACTGCGGGGGGCGATATCCCTAGAAAGAGGATGACTTTTGTGGACGCTATTCCCAAAATGACGCTGAGGAAGCGTGCCGGACCAGGGGGGCCCAGCTCGACGTCGCCCCCTGGATTCGCAGTTACTCGAGACTTGGGGCACGGATACCTCCCGCTGGATCTGCGGCCACGACGTGAAAACACTCGAGCTAGGCCAAACAGTGATATCGAAAAAGCCCAGCCCCGTGGTCAGCCCAGAGCGTTTCTGGGTGGGAGCAGGGAGCCGATTGTTGAAAACAAGAATGATGGCAGCCGTCTACTCCCTCCGGGGTACTGAACAACAAGTGATTGATAGCCGGCGCGCAGGTCGAGTGTTGGTGATTGCCCGGGGCATGCAGGGTAAATGTGGCGGTTGATTTTGGGTCAATATTTTTTCGATCTCAAGCATTCAAAACGAAATGCTCGGGGCTAGCACAGAAGACGAAGCAAGACTTGGAAGCAGGGATTTTCGCAGCCCGTGTGGTTTATGGGCAATGCGCCTGAGAGTCGCCCTTCCCTTTTGACCTGCTTGGCAAACGGAGGCCCCTTGCTTTTAGTAGCTTCAATAGTCATTCTAAAGCAGCGGCACCAGGAGCCACGCTCACCCTCTCAAAATCCCCTCGGCCAACCCACGCGCCACGGAGCCGATGAACGACTCGACGTCCCTCAAGCTGTTGTAGAATCCAAACGACACCCTCACTCCAAGTCGGTAATGCGTGACATACACCTGCTCCCCGAGAAAATGAGTCTTCCAATCCTCGTGCACCAGCTTCACAACATAGATATGAGGCGACCGCTTCCTCGCCTCACACTTTCCAGCAACCACCTCAACACCTAGGGCATCCAGGCCCTTGATCAACTCCCGTCCTAGAGCCCTGAAGTGGCTCTTCAGTCTCGTCATCCCTATCTCACCGTCCAGAAGCTCCAGGCTCGCACCCAACGCAACCGCAGAGATGAGCGAATTGTTGAGGTGGGCGTACCGCTGCGCACCCCTATGATACTCCACGGCCTCCCCCTCCCTCGCGGCGACGAGGTCTCCCCCGAGGTTCGCGACCGCCCCGGCCCCGGCCATAGGGGGCCCGCCTTCATTCAGGGCTCCCAGAACGCCCTCGCTGGGGTTGACGTACAGCACTCCGAGCCCGGTGGGACACCCCAGGCCCTTGTGCGTCCCGAACGCGGCGGCGCTGACGTCCCAGCCGGCCAGGTCGACGGGCCCGGCCCCGACGTGCTGCGTCAGGTCCACGAGCACCTGCACCCCGCGGGGCCTGAACCGGGCCGCTATCCCGCGCACGTCGTTCATCTGCCCCGAGTGGAACATGACGAAGCTGATCCCGATGCACCTGGTCCGCGTGTCTACGTACGGCTCAAAGGTTTCCGCATCGGCGAACTCGATGTTGTCGCTGTGCGGCACCCTCCTGACCTCGAGGCCTTGGACGTCTCGGGCGAGGGCGAGCCAGCCGTGGACGTGGTTGGGGTGCTCCCCCTCCAGCAGCACGACGTTGTCCCCCACACGCAGGCGTAGGCTCCGCTGGAAGAGGTTGAGCCCCTCGGTGGTGTCCCGCGTGAACACGAGGTCGTCCTTCCCGACACCCAGGTGCGCCGCCATCGCCGCCCTCGCGGCCTCGGCCCGGGCCTGCCAGATAGCCTTGGGCGCCGGGTGGGCGGCGCCCTGGAGGAGGAGGAGGTCCAGCGCCTGCTTGACGTGGAGGTTGATTACCGCGTGGTACCCCGAGTTGAGGTGCGTGACCGCGTCGGTGTCGAGCACTGGGGCCAGGGCGCGGAGGCGGGCCATCTGGTCTGGCGGGAAGAGCTGGGAGGTGTCGCTTGTGGCGGAGACACATGCCTTGAGCGGGGACCCCGGGGGTTTGGGGGTGACGGTGGTGGCGCTGGCTGGTTGGATCATGGCTGGAGATGTGGTTGGTATGCCCGGTGTGCTAGCGATTGATGGATGCTTGCTGGATGCTGGAGTAGACCCAAGAGCCGGTCCGTTGAGTGATCCCGCGGGTATAAATACCTTCACTTCTCAGAGGAACTCGTCGGCAATTCGAAAACCAGACCACGCACTCCGGCAATGTGGTTGGTGCCATGGTGGACAGATCGCCGAGCTCGCTGGCGGACGTCCAGTCTGGGTATACCTGCAACGTCGCCGAGGCAGAGTTGCTGTGATAAGTTGATTGCCGTGCAGTGTCCGGATCCACCGAGCTGCTTGTCCGGGTCACCCATCCGCACCTGAGGCCCGCTTGCCCGGATCACCCGTCAATAAAACCCACTCATCCTGGTCGCCCGTCCATGTCACCCGCTGCATCTTGCCCGAACCCGGAAGTTGAGGGAGGGCGTCGCCGGAACCCTGCACCCAAGCACTGACTGTTAGAGCCATTTGATGGGTCGAATGTGTCCTTAAGAGGGATCAGCTCCTCGGTTGGTTCACCACATATGACTTGTTTTGCAGGAGCCGCTGAAGGGGATAGGGGATAGCACTGTCGGAAGCAAATATTTCATTTTCACTTGTTATTGCGACTAGACGGAAGGAGGAGCAAATCCCTGCATGTATTCCAAGAAGGTTGGGGGTGATTCCATCCCGGAGTGAAGTGGGCGTTTGATGGGTGCCGCAAGTCCGGCCGGATATTTTTTGCGAGAGTTTTCTTTTTTCCCTCCATCATGCCCGGCCGGCAAATGGGGCCCTTGCACTTGGGTTGGGCTCGAGAGACCCTAGAAGCCTCGCCGGCTCGATCCGCATACTCCACATCCCATTCCTTCCCCTGATCTTGTCCGTTTGGTTGATGTAAGCTTTTATCACGTATGAACGCTCACTTTAGCATATCGGGAACTGGCTAGGTTGCCCGACACACCCTGTTCCTGAGCATGTCAGAGCTGTCAACTCGTGCAGCCAAGCATGAATTCTCAATTGCGGGGATCAGAGAGGGCTGCACGCGGGGTCGGAGATGGAGTTTATATGCTGATGCACACATTCATGGATAGAATTACCTTGCCTCCAGGCTATCAAAAGAAAATTCGGCCGTCAAAGAGCCAGCGCGGCAGATGAATGTTGGTGGCGGGCGGCTGCTTGGGCGGGTCGGCGAGGGGTTAAAGGCGAGGCTCTGGCCCATCTCGGCCCCGTCATGCAGCTCTGACCTCATTGGCTGCCGTGGTTGCACCGATCCGCTTGCTGGGGTGTCCAGGCAGCGCGGGCACAGACCATGGGCTGGGGGGGACTTACTGATGGGTTCCAGGCTGACCAATTTTGGTGCCACCACGTTGGCAGCCTAATGACCGGCTTCGATTGCCTGTGCCAAACATCGCAGCATCTGGAATCCGGTCGCAGCCTCACTCATCTGTGCCCTCTGTTTCTAGAAGCCCTCTAGGCGGCCGACCATTTTTTTTTCTTCCCTCTCCACACCTCCCGCCGTGGGAGCGTCCTTTTCTTCATTTCCCCCAACCGCCGCCCCTCCTTCGTCTGGTCGCCCGCACATCTCGACGAGGGCCCGAGAGCCACTTTCGCGAACGTGCTGCTGCTCCCTCAGCACCCCGCGTCTCGGACCCCATCGCGCCCGCCTCGGCCCTTCGCAGCGGCGATATCGTCATTCGCTGCCCGCCGCCTCCCCGCCGCCCAACCCGCTCTCTCGCCGCCCTGCCCGCGGGCTTGCCTCTGTGCAGGCCTGATCGTGTGCTCTGAATCGGAACGCGGCCGCCGCCCCCAACTAGCAGCCGCCTCAGAGGTCACTGCACCGGTGCACAACACCGCCAAGCATGGCTCCCGCGATTACGGGGAGGGGGCTCTCGATCCCATCTGGGGCCAAGAGCGAAGACATCGACGTCACGTAAGATGCCAGCAACTCTGCCTACCAGGCATTTATGCCTTACCGGTCCACCGAGCCACTCTCCTTGCACGCGCGGGATCGCTGCTGCACAACACCGCGTGAACGATTCGTAACTGACGCGCTGTGCATCTACTTCAGTTGGAACTACTTGCAGAATGGCATAAAACGGATCATGAACAACCTGCAGGATGGCATGACCATGGAAACGGTGAGTGGAGAGTTGAGGAGGCGAGGCTACCCATCCGCCACATCTAGGAGGACGAGCTTGCTGATCTGTTCTGCCCCCGCTTTTAGTACGTGGGCATCTACACGTAAGTCTTGCCTGCAACCCGTTGCATCGTGGCCACGGTCCCCTCGCTGACGATTCTCCAGTGCTGTGCACAATTTCTGCACGTCACAAAAGGTCGTGGGCTTCCCGCAACAAGCGCAGCCCGCTGGAGCCCACAGAGGAGGTTTGTTCCCTCCTACCTCGAACCCCGTCCACCTGCTTTCGCAGCATCGGCCTGGAATGGCGGGGCTGACTCTGTCACAGCGCATCTTCTCGGCGAGGATCTCTACAAGAAGTTGATCGGGTACCTGACGTTGCACCTGGAGGACCTCCTGGAAAAGTCAAAGGCGCACACGGGCGAGGCCCTCCTCAGCTTCTACATCAGAGAGTGGGATAGGTACACGACCGCCGCCAAGTATGTTCACCACCTCTTCCGGTACCTGAACCGGCACTGGGTCAAGCGCGAGATCGACGAGGGCAAGAAACACATCTTCGACGTCTACACCCTCCACCTGGTTCAATGGAAGAATGTCCTATTCGAGAAAGTGCACGAGAAGGTCATGGAGGCCGTCCTGAACTTGGTCGAGAAGCAGCGCAACGGCGAGACGATCGAGTACGGGCAGATCAAGCAAATCCTCGATTCGATGGTGTCTCTGGGGTTGGATGAGAATGATGCCTCGAAGACGACGCTCGACTGCTACCGCTTCCACTTTGAGAAGCCGTTCATCGCCGCGACCGAATCCTACTACCGCAACGAGAGCCGGGCCTTCGTAGCCGAGAATAGTGTGGTCGAGTACATGAAGAAGGCTGAGTTGCGGTTGGAGGAGGAAGAGGAGCGGGTCCGGATGTACCTGCACCCGGACATTGCGGTAGCGCTAAAGAAGTGCTGCAATCAGGCCCTGATCGCCGACCATTCGGGGATTCTCAGGGATGAGTTCCAGGTTCTGCTGGACAACGATCGCGAGGACGATATGGCGCGGATGTATAACCTCCTCGCCCGCATCTCGGACGGGCTTGATCCTCTTAGGGCCAAGTTTGAAGCGCATGTTCGGAAAGCCGGGCTTGCTGCTGTGGCCAAGGTGTCGTCGGACGCAGAGAAGCTGGAGCCAAAGGTCTACGTCGACGCCCTGCTGGAGGTGCACACGCAGTACCAGGGCCTCGTCAAGCGGGCGTTCAACGACGAGCCAGAATTTACGAGATCACTGGACAACGCCTGCCGCGAGTTTGTCAACCGCAACGATGTCTGCAAGTCCGGGTCCAACAAGTCGCCCGAGCTCCTGGCCAAGTACACGGATGTGCTCCTCCGCAAGAGCGGCAGTGCTGTCGAGGAGGCCGAACTGGAGGCAACGCTCACGCAGATCATGACGGTGTTCAAGTACATCGAGGACAAGGACGTGTTCCAGAAGTTCTACTCACGTATGCTGGCGCGTCGTCTTGTGCATAGCAACTCGTCGTCGGACGATGCCGAAACGAGCATGATCAGCAAGCTCAAGGAGGCATGCGGCTTCGAGTACACCAACAAGCTGCAGCGCATGTTCCAGGACATGCAGACGTCCAAGGACCTGAACCACGGATTCCGGGATCACGCACAGAAGTCGGATATGAAGCTTCTGGACTCTCAATACGCCATCCTGGGCACGGGCTTCTGGCCACTGCAACCACCCAACACGAGCTTCAACCCGCCGGCCGTGATCCACCAGGACTGCGATCGCTTCACGCGCTTCTACAAGAACAAGCACGAGGGCAGGAAGCTCACGTGGCTGTGGCAACTCTGCAAGGGCGAGCTCAAGGCCGGTTACTGCAAGAGCAGCAAGACGCCGTACACGTTCCAGGTCTCAATGTACCAGATGGCCATCCTCCTGATGTTCAACGAGGAGGACACGCACACGTACGACGAGATCGCATCGGCGACGCAGCTCAACAGCGAAGCCATGGACCCGTCCATCGGCGTGCTCGTCAAAGCCAAGGTCCTGCTCGCAGACAACGAGAAGCCCGGCCCGGGCACGACCTACCGGCTCAACTACGATTTCAAGAGCAAGAAGATCCGTATTAACCTCAACGTCGGCATGAAGACTGAGCAGAAGCAAGAGGAGCTGGATACCAACAAGCATATTGAAGAAGACCGGAAACTTGTTCTCCAGGTAGGCTGCAAATCAACATTGTCGTTGGATGACGTGATTGGGTGTCCAGCTTTATGGGGCGCGTGAAGGTGCTAACAAGCTTGATACTCGTGCAGTCGGCCATTGTCCGCATCATGAAGGCAAGGAAGCGAATGAAGCACAACCAACTTGTCAGCGAGACCATTGCACAGATCAAGGGCAGGTTCGTGCCTCAGATTCCGGCCATCAAGAAGTGTATCGAGATTCTCCTTGACAAGGAGTATCTGGAACGCCTCGAGGATGACGAGCTGGGCTACCTGGCTTAAAAGAGGAGCCAGACCACCCGATCTTAACTATTCCAAGCCGATACCTGGCTGGAACTCCAGTGGATGGAATGGGATAGCCATCTGTGTGGTATGCCACTGAAGCAGACCCGCAGCAGGGAAAGCGGTCCCTGGTCTGTGAGGCTTCGTCGACAGCCAGCAAGAACAGGCGATCCGGCTGTCTCATTCGTGACATAGGGGTTAGAACAAGCGACCCAGCGTATCCTCCCGCCAGAAAATGGAAGGGAGCTACACACTCAGACGTGGCAAGACACAATCATACCGTTTGGTGTGGTGCCTTGTCTTTTTATAATGGCGCGTCCGAGACGTTGCGGCGGCGCTGGTGTGACCGTCGACTAGGGCATTCTGGGGATTTGGGTTACTGACAGACGGGGAAAGCCTGCTGTTCCATGACGTCGATTTCTTTTTTACGCTTTTGTTTGTTTGTTGCTTTTATCTCACACGCCTCCAACATGTCTGTTGTGGGGTCATGGCTCCGCATAGGGGCCACAGACCGGTTCCAGCCTGGGAGGCCTGCCTATAGATGGAATAGGGACAGGGGACAGAGGAGCGAGTGCAGAGGATATGCTCGGTGGGCAGGCAGGCAGTATACATAAAGGACCATCGGTTCTAGCATATGGCTTTTGGGAGACATCTCTAGTTAGCTGCTCCCGGCAACCTTTCTCATCAAATATCCTCCCCATGAAAATGAGCAACAAGCTTCGTATCAAGCATAAACGCTACCAGGGGGCGCAACGACGTCGTATCTGGACCCCCTCAACTATGTGGTATTGTACGATGGGTTCGACTGGGGTTCAGGAACGAGCTGGGGTCGTTTACCTGGTCAAGGCGGTGACTGAGGGTTGGAAGAGAGAAGAGAGACGACCGTGAGGCTGTCAAGGGTGCCAAAATATGGGTGGTTGGGAGTATTTCATATAGAAACAGAAAAACAAACTGGTTCATGAAACGAGGGCCGAGACGGGCAGGCGCGAGACGAATCAACCCCCGAGACCTAGATCTAGGTTGAAATGGGGAGACCCTTGTGAACCAACCGACCAAGACGTGACTTGGATAGGGGTAAGGCAGGTGCAGAGTACCTAGGGGTAGCAGGTATAGGAGACACAGGCCAACTGACATCCGTCAGTTGGTTGGTTTTGGGAGCCGTCTCCTGAAGTTCCTGCGGTAATCAACAAAGAAGTCCCCGGTCTCGGTGCCTCCGTCGCAGGCCCGCGGTCTAGCGGGATTGGATACGATTGTACATCCACAGTCGAGACCAGACTGTCAGGGTTCTCCAGGCCGCAGCATCGAATTTCAATTGCTACTGGAGCAGGTAACCCCATCGGGCTCCCCTGCCCAGCCGCTAATCAATTTCTCCGGCGGTCCAAAGTGTCTCGGCGCGCGTTCGATTGCCCGTCAAAACCGCAGCACGGGGCCCTCAATCCCGGGCCTTTGAACCCAATTTGGAAGAAAAAGGAAAGAAAAACGGAATGCCCTGACTCGCGTCCCGTGGGGGACGGCTCAAGACGGCACTTTTGCTCGGCCTGGCCTTCTGGGGTTGGAGAGAGCAAGCAAGCATGGCTCTGTAAAGAAAAATTATGAGAAATCATTCGTCCGGCTATGCGACTGCGCCCCGGCCAGAACAGCAATCTGCAGGGCGGGCAAGTCCATGGACCGGTCCGGGACCCCGCGCGCGTTCCTGGCCGGGCCTGGCTCGCTCTGCCTTCGGGTCGCAGTCGGCGGCACCTCTAGCTACCGTTTTATGGCTGGGCCTGTGGTCGGGCGGCACGGAATCAACAATCCTAGACCCGACAGATTGACCGTTCGCTGCGTACTGCGACCCGGTCCCCACCTGCAGAACGAAGCCGTGCGGGCGCAAAGCAAAAAATGAACCGCGCTTGTTGCCGAGACAGCCGGGCAGCGCAAAAGGTTTTGTTGTTCTACACTCTAGCCTCTCACGTCCCGGAAAGCGGCCACGCGCTGACGACGGCTGCCGTTCTACCCGTGATTGTGCTCTTGGGAGCCCAAAAACCGCCTGACGTCTTTTGCAAAAGTGGCCGTAAACCCACATTCTCTTCCCCTTGCTTGCCCGGGCCCTGGCCTTGGCCCACCGCTGGAGCCCCCTGCACAGAGCCGCCCATTCGCGTCGACAGCCCGAGGCTTGGCGAATGCTTGAGGCCGACTTCCAAGATCTACCAGGATCCGCGATCAACATTGTCACGGCGCGGCAGCTGGGTACTAGGTTGAAGGTTTGTTGTTGCACGAAGGAGAAAGACCGCTGGCCCCGGAGGGGGCCGGCGGATCTCTAGCTAAATACAGGTGTGCTGGGCTTGGTCCCGTGACAGTACCCCTCCCTTAAACCGCAGTTGGTCCTCCAACTGCGCTTTAATGGTGTTTCCCCTTCGTGGCGTCGCTCGGTCGGCGTGGCGCTGGCGCATTGGTTGTGGCGCGGCGCTCCTGCTATGGTGATAAGGCGTGCCTTCCCAAACCGGAAGGCGCGCCCCCTTCCGATTGCTTCTTAGTCTTCCCTTTCCTTCTCTTTGCTTCCTCTCTTTCAGGAAAACTTTTCACCTCCTCCCCTCTCCTCTTCACGGTCGGACATCTCTCCTCCACATTCCCGACAACGCGTCCTCTCTTTCCCGCCGCCCTCACGCTCGCGATCCACCATCCCTCTCCACAACGTCCCGCTGCCCGTCGTCACGATGGCGCCTGTCATAAGCACCCCCGGCGACATCTGGTCGTCTCCCTTGACCAAGTCCGTCTGCATCTTCTGCCTCCGGACGCACCAGCTCCAGTACTATCGCTGCTTCAGCGCCAACCACCCGACCGTCCGATTCAATGACAAGGCCAGCATGGCGTTTCCCTGTCTATGGACTGGTGCCAATCGCACTTCCGGCTCGTCCATTCATTGCGACCAGTGCAACTCCCGCCACAAGCCGTGTGGAAAGGTTAGTTCTGCCGGCGCCGCGCCGTCGTTCCGCCTGTTTCGTATCCCTGGATCCGGTTTCGCTGACGCCTCGCCTGGCAGCCGATCGCCCTAATGGAAGGAGACTTCCACGACATGATCGCCCTCGTCGGTGCCGCCGAGATCTTCTGGGTGCACGGCCGCCAGGAGTTCCTCGATCGTGGCTACATGTTCCTGTCCGCCGAGGAGCGTGCGGAGGATGATCCTCTCGACGACTACTACGTCATGCCGCCGGAGTGTCGTATCGCCGGCGGCAAGGCGGTCTCCGCCCTGCTCGCTGCCTTCGTCGGTGCTGAGACTGCTGTCCGTAGTCGCTACGGCGAGACCGGCTCGCAGAGGTCGCGTGCCGTGAGTGTCCCGCCCCCGTTCCGCCGTCCTGCTGCCAACTAACTTCGTGGCAGGGAAACAACTTCGAGGGTGTCGTCCAGGCTCGCCGCGCCGCGCTCGCCGCCAGTCGTGCCGCGTCGACTCCCCGGCGCCGCCGCCAGGAGGCTGGGGTGTAGGACGCCCTTAACCTGGTGAGTCTGCTCCCGTCGTTTCGCTGGCGTCCCTGCTCTGACATTGTTCGCGTGCAGCTGCGCATTGGTGCCGGTGACCCGGGTTATGACAGCTGGACCGCCGCCAAGGAGCGTTTCCGCGTCGCTCTTTGCGACGCCTATGGCATCTACACCGAGCACCTTAACGAGGGCGCTTCGCTGGAGCGGGACGCTGGCCAGGTCGATGGCGAGGATGACGAGGTTCAGGCCGAGTTTCTTCGTCGCGAGCGCCGTTACACCCGTCTAACAACACGGTTCCGCGACCACGTCGCCGGCGTTGCGCGGTACTAACCGCGCCGCGTCTGGTTCTGGTGACGTATCCTGCTTTCCGCCGGGGTTTCGTCCCGTTCTCTTTTTCGCTCCTTATGGGCTGGTTTGGTGGGACGCCGGCGTGCGTCCCGGAATCGGGCAGGTAGTTAGTTTTCAATGGAGTGGCTTCGGCCCCCGGGGCAGGCTCGCCTCGGGTGGCTCGATTATCTTCCGCCCTGTTTCCGCCCCCTCCCCACCTGCGTTCCCAACCGCTCTACTGTTGGTTCGGGTTCTGCCTAGGTTTGCCCCTAGGTCGGCCCCTGGGTTTCGGTTGTGCTACTGCCTCCTTCCTAACCCTTTGCGCGTAGCTGGCTGTCCCTTGGTCCCCCGTTCGCGCTTCGCCCGGGTCTCGCCACCAGTCCGGTGGTCCGGGTTTGTTAGGGTGCTGCTTGTGGAAGTCCCGAATCCTATCGTCTGCCCCTTCCAGGTCGCGTGCCGGCTGCCAAGTTGGCCTATAGGGTGCTGCCCATTTCACTCTATATTCCAAAGCGTCGGGTGTGCCTCTCGAATTTAAAATGCGATCGAAGTGCCACTCTTCCACTGGTTCGCCGTCTGCGTCGTTCTGGTTATCCGCCAGCACCGCGCCGGCTGCTCGCCTGTCGTGCTCATCGTTTATTGCTTCCTGGCCTGGGAAGCCCGGGTTTTCTCTTTGGATAAGCGAAACGTGAAACACTGGGAATAGTTTGTGATGCGCCGGCAGGTCGACGGCTAAAGCTCGGGGGTAAACCTTTGTAACTGGGTAAGGTCCGATCCACTTTTCGCTAAGCTTATCTGTCGGGCGCGAGGTGGCCATGTTCCTGGTGCTGACCCAGACCAGGTCGCTTTCCGAGAACGTCCCGGCGTCGGTTCGGTAGCGATTCGCTACTTCCTCGTACCTTTCCTTGCTGGCCTCGGCCAGCGCCCTAACGTGGTCCCAAACTTTCTGGACCCTGTCCGCAACGGTGGTGGCGTTATGAACCTCCTGTTAATGCGCCGGCGTTCCGCCGTCTGGTCGTTCACTTTTCGGTTCCGTACCCATATGGGGATTCCATCCGTAGTTGGCGAAAAAAGGGGAAACCCCGGTCGTTTCCGATACGTGGTTGTTGCTAGCGAACTCTCCGAGTGGGAGCCAGTCGACCCAGTCGTCCTGGTAGTATGAGCAGAACGCCCGCAAATATTGTTCCATGTATGCGTTTAGGATCTCTATCTGGCCGTCGGATTCCGGGTGAAACGATGACGAATGCTTGAGCGTAACGCCGAATCTCCTGCTCAACTCTTTCCAAAAGGTGGACACGAACTGCTTGCCGCGATCCGAGACGATGGTGTCGGGGGTGCCGTGCAGGCGGTACACCTGCGCGAGGAAGGCGTCTGCCAGGCGACCCGCGTCGGTTTCGACCATTGGGATATAATGGCGCATTTTTGTTAACCGGTCCACTACCACCATAATATGGTGGTAAACGATACCTTGACGTTCGCATGGCGGCAGCGGGCCGACGTAATCCACAAATATATCCGCCCATGGCCTAAACGGTACTGCTAACGGCTCCAACAGTCCGCTTGGGGATCCTTTCCCCACCTTTGACATTTTGCACAAATGGCAACCTTGGACAAATACGCTGACGTCTCGCGATAGACGTGGCCAGGTGTAAGTTCTGCGTATTAAATCCCAGGTTTTGCTGCGCCCTGGGTATCCGCCTGGTGGCAAGCTGTGCGTCCTATGCAGGATCTAAAGTCGCAACGCATCGTCGGGCGGGATGAACAGCCGTTCTTTGCAGTAAATGCGCCCTCGTATCGCCTGGCAATCGGCTTTCGCCAGCTTGACCTGCTTCCGGATCCAGGTGGGGAACTGTCGCTTCGCTGGGTCCTGCAGGCAGGATATCATAGCTTGCGCCAGCTCCGAAGTGACGTACGCCCTATCTATCAGCACGTCTATGTGCTCGGACGTGTCGAAAACCCGTAGCATCGCTGGTGCTTCGCCGGGGCCCCACCGCTCTGGGGGTAGCAAAGTTCGCTGGCAAAGCGCCACCCTTTCGTCGGCTACGTCTCGTGTATTCGTCGGGCGAACGCCAGGGAGGCGTGAGAGCGTGTCGGGGATTATGGCTGTTTTTCCTGGTTTGTATACGATATGGAACCTGAAGTCGCTAAGGAACTCCGACCACCTAACTTGCCGCTGGTTTAGTAGTTTAGTGGTAGCAAAAAATTGCAAGTTCTTATGGTCCGTCCAAACTTCCACCGGCGATTCGGCGCCTTGAAGCTCGGGTCTCCATTCCTCAAAAGCTTTGATGATTGCCAGGAGCTCTTTATCGTATATTTCGTAGTTGCATTCCGCCGGCGAGTGTTTGGCTGAAAAGAAAGCAACTGGCCGGCGTATCCCTTCCGCGTTTATTTGTGAAAGGACCCCTCCTGCCGCCCAATCCGACGCGTCCGCTTCCACAATCGTTTTCAATGCCGGGTCGTAAAAAGCCAATGTAATTTCCGAGGAAAAGGCGTCGCGGAGGCGGCGGAACGCTGCCGCGGCCTCGTCTGGTAAATAGCCCGGCCAGCTCTTTGCGCTCATCAATGTTGTCAGCGGGCGGGCTATTGCCGAAAAGCCCCGGATGAACCTTCTATAAAAGTTCGCGAATCCGAGGAAGCGTTGCAATTCCCGTAGCGTGGTTGGTGCGGCCCACGATCGGATCGCCGCCACCTTGTCTGGGTCCATCCGTATCCCCGCTATGGAAACGATAAGTCCTAGGTATTTCGTTTCTTTAACGTTAAATTCGCATTTTCGGATGTCGATGGATAGGCCGGCGTCGGCGAGTTTCCGCACCACTTCCCTGACGTGACGCCGGTGTTCCGCCTTGGTTTCGCTATATATCAGAACGTCGTCAAGGTAGGCCGTGGCGTATCTATCCAAGGCGTCCCCTAGTGTGTGGTTGATATAGTGTTGGAACGAGCTGGGGGCACCTGTCATACCAAAGTTGGCTACTAGGCATTCGAATAGTCCGAACCTGGTGATAAACGCGGTTTTCCATTCGTCCCCGGGGGCGATGCGCAAGCGATTAAACGCCGCTATGATGTCCACTTTGCTAAACCATTTCGCTTTTAACAAAGCTTCCAATGTTTCCCTAATAAATGGGATTGGGTACCGGTTTTTAACCGTAATGTTATTTAGCCCCCGGTAGTCCACGCAAACCCTGATCCCGCCTCCTGGCTTTCTGGCGAGGAGGATCGGGGCCGCCGCCGGTAACGTGCTGGGGCGGATGAAGCTCTTCGCCAAATGGGTATCGAGGTACTTCCGGACCACGCGCAGCTCCTGCTGGGACATAGCGCGGTTATGGTGGTGTGGTGGCGTTTCGCCAGGGAGGAGTTCGATTCTGTGGTCGAACGGCCTGTGTGGGGGTAACGTGTCCGCGTTTTGGGGAAGGAAGCATTCCGCCAGGTCGTAAAGCTCCTGGGGGAGTTTGTCAAGGATCTCCTCCATTGTTGCAGGAGGTTTCCCCTCCAGGAACTTCTCTATATCCTCGTCGGATACCCGGCGTAAATGTGGTGCCTCCTCGACCCAGTCCCTAAAAGCCTGGAGCCTGGGTTCCAATTTCGTACCCTCGGGGAGCTCCTCCGTTTGGAGAATGGCCCGAAGGATTGCCGTTAGCGTATCGTTGGCGAGACTATCGGACGATCGGTGGTCGGGTGGGGTGTCCTCTTTGGTTAGGGCGAGGAACTTCGCCCATGGCATGGTCTGGGTATGCACTCCTTCCTGCTTGCAAAGGGTCAGGAAGTTGGGTGCGCTTAGAATGCGGATCTCCATGTCCGGCGCCGGTGCTCGCTCGGCTTCCGCCATCGTAACGCCGTCCATACTTAAGGTTCCCGCCGCCCAATCGATCGTTAGGTTGTGGTGTCTTAGCCACGGCAGGCCCAGGATAATATCCGGTCCCCCCAGCGGCCAACAATAGAACGTCATAGTTTCCGTGGTGTTCCCGAACGTGTGGATGGTCTTAACGCAATCGGTAATGCGCCCTGCTAGCGCTCCGTCAGCGAGGCGGAGGGGTTTTAGTTCCGGTAGTTGGAACCTGGGTAGGTTATGTGTGTGCGCGAATGTGTTATCAATAAACGCCCATAGGGAACATCCTATATCGATCAGTGATCGACAGGGTACCGGTCGGTTTCCGTGGGGGAGCAGCATTGTGTCAAAGGAAAATGTTGTATTAGGGCCTATGGAATGGAAATATATGTCGTTGTTTTGCTGCTCCTGTCGTTCTTAATCCCTCCACGGGTCCTGCACGCGACTATATGCAAGACCTAGTCTTTTTTCGCCTGCGATCCGCCGGCGTTCTGCTGTCTTTTGGGTCTCGCTGGGCAGGCGAGGGCATAGTGCCCCGGCTGTCCGCAGTACATGCAAAGATGGTTGTCCCGTCGGTGCTGTCGCTGCGCCTCGGTCAAAGGTCCCCTCGGGCTGGTCGAGATCTTGCTGAGGTCCATGGGGTCGCCGGCGGGCGTAGGTGTTGGGGTTGTCGCTGTTACCGGTTGGTGGTTCCCTGGTTTCGGCGCCGTCGTTCCGCCGTTATGGTATGATCTGTGTGCGTAATCCGCGAGGTTGTTGGATAGGTCTCGGTACATCCTAACCCATCCCTCGAAATCTTCGGGCCCGGGTCTGTTGATTTGGTTGATCGCGGCCTTGGAAAGCTCGTTGCTAACCTTGTTTTTTAGGGCTTCCACGCGCATATTCGCCGGGTATCCGCCTATATCCGCCAAGCGAATAAACGCGCCAATGAAATCTCCGAACCTGGTGTTCTTCTGTTTAAGGGTGTCGAAATCCCGGCGCGCCGCCGCCCTTGTGTCTTGTATCCTATATACCGGGTCAAGCAGGTCGAAAAGGGAAGCGCAATCGGTAAAGCCGCGGGCCCATAATGAAGGTGTGCCCGGGTGTTCCGCCACCGAATCGACAGCGTCTCGGACGTGTCTGTACGCGTCTCCTAAAAGCCGCTAGGCCGCGTATAGGATTCTGGTCGCCGGTGTGGGGTACAAAGCGCTATCGAGGGTGAACTTGATATTAAGGAGTGATTTCCACGTGACATATTCCTCCTGCCGTTGGGCGTCATCTGCATGTGCCCCCGAAAAAAAGGGTGGTTCTGCGCCCACCGGTCGGAACGCCGGGGTAACGCCGGTGGGAGCGGTTTGGGTCGCCGGCGGGGTGCTAGTAGTTAGGGAGGGTAGCGGGGATTGCGTGCGGGAGGTTCCAGGGGTAATGATGGTCGGGGTGTCGGCGGTACTGGGGTGGAGCCCCGGTGGCTAGGGGGCTTGTGGCAGTGCAAGTTGCCGGGTTAACCGGTCGCACTCCGCGTTTAAACGCGTTATAGTGGCGTTGCGTTCCTGGGCTTCCGCCCTTAGCCCAGCGACCTGTTGGGTGTTCGCGTTGTCGTCGCTTTGAAGGGTCATTATTTCGTCCTGCAGCAAAGCGATTTTGCCGTTTAGGAAACCCATTAGCTGTTTGAGCTGGCGGAACGCTGGCGAGGTCTGGCCGTTAACAAGGTCGCGATACAATTCTGCGTAGTTCTCGCCATCTTCATATGCTAGGGCTTGCAAGGCTGGGTATCCGGAAAGGAGTCCGAATGCTAGGACGGGGTCAAGGGGTGAGGGGGTCTCGGCTGGGTCTGTCATGGTGTTGCGCTGGTGTAACGCTGTCGGGTCTTGGGTCAGGCTTCGTTGTGTCAGGGTGGCGGGGATGTTGGGGCCTCCTCCGAGGTATCCGGGTTTCGTCGCTGCGGCGCCGCTTTCGAGGTATCGGGGAAAGAGCGGAACGCTGTGGAATCGTTCCGTGTCCTTTGGTTTGAGGTGCAACAAACTGTCACGGCGCGGCAGCTGGGTACTAGGTTGAAGGTTTGTTGTTGCACGAAGGAGAAAGACCGCTGGCCCCGGAGGGGGCCGGCGGATCTCTAGCTAAATACAGGTGTGCTGGGCTTGGTCCCGTGACAAACATCTTGGGATCGCGAACGTTGTCGACGAAAATGGGCGGTGCTGTCCTGCCGTGCCACCGTTCCATCACAGCCGAGGAGGGCCAGCAGAGCGCTCCACCCGCCGGGCAGAGCAGCACACCGCCAGCAGGCCTCAGCTGGTGCAAGAGTGAGCAGTAATCGGTAGTCATGTCAGCCCTCAGCGCTGCCCGCTGACACATGGAGTTGCTGGGGCTGTCTCGTTTTCAAGTCGTGTCAGTGGCTGTGTGCCGTTCGTTCCGTTTCGACTGCCACTCGGACAAGTCACCAACCCGGCCTAGTGGCCTGCACACAATGGAACGCAGACCAGCCTGGTCCCTGATCGGCTTTGCACCTACGCTAGCTTTCAATCTCCCCCCTGGTGCAACAGCCACGCGCCCGCCCCCACCACCACGTCCACCACCCGCCTGCCGTCCACCGGTTTTTTTTTCTCTTTTGCTTCTCTTCTTCGTTCCTTGTCCCGGACCCCTGGAACGGCGCCTACGTGCGCCTGGCCTCGTGTGGCTTTGGTCCCTGGACCTGGGGGTTTGGTCCACCGTTTTGACATGCTGCCGCTGCTCCGCCCTTCAGCTGATGGCCGAGAATGCCATGGCTCGATGGCATCCTCCCGCCCACGTGTTGCTTTTCTCTTGTATCTTAGTAGATATTCCTTTTTGTATACCCTCTCTCCCGCTCTCGTTTGGCCTTTTGCCTTTTGTTTCCCCCCCTCGCCCCGCTGCCAACGAGGCCAACTGCAGCCAAGACGAATCCGTCTCCATGGCCAGGGACTTCAGTGCCGTCTGCGCGCTCTTGGGATGACGCACGTCTCCTTTGACTCAACATTCATTCCCTAGGCATCTTGGCTGGTGAAGGATTCACCTTGGCCGCCCGAACGCCCTCCACATTTCTTGCATTTTCGTTTGGCGCCTGACGGTTATATCATATATACCCTTTCTTCCTTCCCTAGGCCCATGACGGGCCGGGGTGCTCAAGCTGGAGCTGTTTTGCCCTCCCCCTCAGGTTTCTTTGGCTTCTCCCCTTGATCAACGAGGGATCGACAATGTCTCTCCTCTACGCCCTGTCATTGCTTGGGGGGCTAGCCGGCCTGGTCGACGCGGCCGACCTCACCAAGTATGTCTTCACTAACACCGGTTCCGAGGGCGGGGGCAACACTTTCCCCGGTGTGAGCGAGCCGTTCGGCATGGTCAAGCTGGGCCCAGATTTGTATACGGGCGGTGACAGCTACTCGGGGTACCAGCCCCACGGCGACTTCTTGGGGTTCAGCATGCTTCACCTCAGTGGTACTGGCGGAGCCCCAAAGTACGGTGTTGTGGCACAGATGCCGGTGCCGGGGAGGATAGACAACCCACTGGGCAACCACAAGACGGGCCGGGACGTTGCGGATGTCACCGAGGTCGGATACTACAGGTCTAAACTCAAAACCGGCGTGACGGTCGAGCTCGCCGCTTCGAGCCGCGCGGGAATGTACCAGTACACTTTCCCGTCCGACCCCAAGCCGCGAAACGTTATCGTCGACGTCTCCCACGTCCTCCCGTCCTTCCGCGGCATGGGACTGGGCCAGCACTATCTGGGAGGCAGGATCGAGGTCGACAAGGACGGCGGGGGCCAACCCAGGTACCGTGGGCACGGTTCGTACGACAACGGCTGGAACCGGTCTCCCAAGTGGACCGTCTACTTTTGCGGTGTCTTCAACGAGTCTGCCACCTTCAAGACCTTCCTTGGCGGCGCGGCAGCGGGAGAGACCCTGTCCCAGTACTCGGACGCCTCCAAGGTGGAGCACGCCATCAACCGCCTGGGCGCCGTCTTCACCTTTGACGCGGTCGCCGTGAGCTCGCGGGTGGGCGTTTCCTTCATCTCGGAGGACAAGGCCTGTCGCAACCTGGAAGACCAGGTACCGGCCGGCACGCGCCTGACGGAGCTGAGGGACAGAACGCGCGACGTCTGGAACTCGCAGGTGCTCTCCAAGGTGTCGACGACCGACAAGAACGAGGACAACCTTCGACGGCTCTACACCTCGATGTACTTTATGCACCTGATGCCTACTAACAAGACGGGCGAGAATCCGAAGTGGGCCTCGACGGAGCCCTACTACGACGACGTCTTCACGCTATGGGACCTGTTCCGGTGCACCACGGCGCTGTTCCACGTTTTCCAGCCCTCCATGTACGAGGACTGGATCCGATCCATGATCGACATCTGGCGCCACGACGGCTACATGTCGGATGCGCGGTCATCCTTCTTCAACGGCGCCGTCCAGGGAGGCAGCAACTCGGACACGGTTTTCGCCGACGCCTACGTCAAGGGCGTCCGTGGCCGGATCAACTGGGACGACGGCTATGCGGCCATGGTTAAGAACGCCGAGGTGCATCCACCAAACAACGACGACCCTAGGGACAGGTCCTCGTCAACTAAAGAGGGGCGTGGTGCGCTGCCTGACTGGCTCAAGCTCGGCTATATCACCACCAAATACGCCCGCTCCGTGACGAGGGCGGTTGAGTAGTGAGTCTTGGCACTTCTCGCCCTCTTTTTCAGCTCTCGAGTTTTAAGACACACCAAAATTGACTCGGAAAAACTACAAAGTGCCGGAAACGATTTCGGGCTCTACCAAGTAGCCAAGGGACTCGGAAAGACGAAGGACGCCGAGAAGTACCTCGGGCGATCGCGGCAGTGGAGAAACCACTGGAACACCAATATGAAGTCGCATGGCTTCGTGGGGTTCCTTGGGCCGCGCGGCGCGGATGGCGCCTTCCTGGAGCAAGATCCCATGAGCTGTAACGGGTGCTACTGGGGCGATCATTATTACCAAGGGCTGCCTTGGGAGTACTCGATGAATGCGCACCACGATATCGACGAGCTGATCAAGCTTTCGGCCGGTCCCGAGACCTTTGTGAAGAGGCTCGAGACGATCTTCAAGCCCAACGTGCGCCAACACGGCCAGGAGCAGTTCGACAGGATGATTTTCAACCCTGGCAACGAGCCGAGCTTTACGACCCCGTTCCTTTTCAACTTCGTGGGCCGGCAAGACCTGACGGTCAACACCAGTCGCCACATCGGCAAGAAGTTCTACGGTGTCCGCGCCAACGGTCTTCCCGGCAACAGCGACGCCGGTGCTATGGAATCGTGGATTCTTTGGGTCATGCTGGGGCTCTACCCCCTGACTGGCCAGACCACCTTCCTCATCGGCTCCCCCTGGTTCGAGGACCTGACCATCTCGCTCGGCAGGTCCAAGTCGCTGCGCATCCGCTCCACCGGCGGCGCCGAGAACGCCTACTACGTCCAGAGCCTCAAGGTCAACGGCAACAGCTGGGACCGCTCCTGGCTCACGTGGGACGACGTCTTCGCGAGCGGCGGCACCCTCGACTTCGTCCTGGGCCCGGAGCCCTCAAACTGGGCCAGGGACTCCAAGCCGCCGCCGAGCCCGGCGAGCGAGTCGTACGTCTTCGACCCCGTCACCGAGGGCGGCGGCGCCGCGCCCCAGCAGCCGCCCGGCGGCGGCGGCGCCTCGCAGCGGCCCGCCTGGGTCACGCCCGTCGTGTCGTCCCTGGGCGTCGTCGCCTTTGCCGGCCTCGCGGCCTGGTGCGTCGTCCTCGGCCTGCGGAGGCGGCGCGCCCGCAGGACCAAGGAGGCCGCCGCTGCGGGGCCGGCCAGTCCGGGCGGCGACATCAGGGGCGTTGCTCGCACGGACCCAAAGCCTTGAGATATGAGAGATAGAGATAGAGGGGTGTTTTCGTTTTTGTCATTTCGGGAGGCGTGCGTTTAGAAATATCGCGCTACCAAATATTAATAGCTAGACACACATACCCATTTGCTTTTTGCTTTTTCGATAGAAGGACTGTCTACAGCTATCACAAGCATGTCCTGAGAAGAGAGCTTGGACTTTCACACTGCACATAGCCTTAACAAGATATGAGACGCTGCATATAGCCTTGACAATATATAAGACATCAATGTACCGCTCGGCATGGCTAGGTGCTCATGACCTACGTTATTCTTTTATTGCCCAGAAATGCTGAAATCCCAACGCGATGCAGGTAAAATACAGTGAATACAACAAGCCTTCCTCGGGCTCACATTTCCATTTGTTTTTACTCTCATCTCTATCTCGCCAGCATGCTGATATTGCTGTAGGGCCAAAATTAATACTCATGAAAGCCTCAGCACTTCTTTCTCATTAAAATCTCTATGCAATTATTTGGTGGTTGACGCTGGTCGCCTTGGGGCTATCCCAGGCTACGGAGGGAGAGACACCAGCCTAGGCGACGTCCCAGTTCTCCTCGTCGGCGACATCGTAGTCCATGTTCGCATGCGACTCAGCCTCCCTGGCGCTGTCCATACCCACGTCGTCATCGTCGTCGTCGTCGTCGTCTTCGTCAGGCCTGCCGCTTGCGAGGCCTGACGCCAGCGATTTGTCGTCGGTGCCGTTGCTGCCTTTGGCCGCCGTGTCGACCGAGAGCGAGCCTCCGCCGCCGCCAGGGCCTGCCGAGTTCGGGACCCATGCAACCTCCAGCGTGCCGTCGATCCCGGGTATCCCACCGCCGCTCGACACCCCATTATAGAAGATCTCCGCGGTCCGTCGGTCGTTGAACGTGACGCGCGCGACGCCCTTTTCGCACTCTATATCCTTGAACTCTCCGACGCCCTATCCGTGGAGAGGAAATCAAGCCACCAGTTAGCGGGGGATCGGGGGCAGGAAATGAAAGGAGGGGGGTGTTTTCCTTTCAGTCACCATCGGTTAGCAACGAAATGGTGGGCCACTTACAAGAAGGTGGTGACGCAGTTTCTCGTCCTTGTTGGAGTCAGAGAAATCCACACCCGAAACAGCAACTCGTTTGGGTCGGTGATCTAGAGAGTAGGCGGCATACGCAGCATGGTGGCCGCCACCCCTGCCCCGGAACCCGCCGCCCCTAGGCGGATATCCGCTCCACGGGGGAGCATAGCCTCCACGTCCACGGCCCCGGTAGCCGCCGCGGCCGCGGAAGGGTGGTGGCGCGCCCCAAGCGGGCGCCTCGTCCATCTCGTTAGGGTTCAGGCCCATGGACCTGGCCTCGTCCTCGAGCGCGGCGAGCTGGGCCCGGAGCGCATCGGTGCGGCCGCCGCCCGTGTCCGATGTGGACCCCGACAACTTGGAAAAGACAATCTCGGGAGACGAGTCGTGCTTAGCCGTGTTACCCGTCGCGGAGAGCTTGGCCTTGAGCTTCTCCTTCTCGGCCTGCTGCTTGCCGAGCAGCTCCTTCTGCCGCTGCTCCAGCTCCTGGCGCTGGCGCTCCACCTCTTCCTTCTTGTGCTTCTTTTCCTCGAACGCTTTTTGCGCCTCCTCCTGCTTGCGTACAAACTCCTCCATGTCTATATCAGGCTCGGCATGTCCGCCGTTGCTTTCGCCTTCGTGACCATTGGCGGCGCCGTTCTTAGCGTCAACACCTGCCGTGCCGTTGGAGCCGTTGAGGGGAACCGATGGCGGGAGCGTAGAGCCATCTTCCTTGTACCAGAAGACACGCACAAACCGATTGTCAAATATGACTTTAGGGGATCTATAGGCCGCGTTGGCCGGACCCCATTTGGCGAACTTGACAAGCGCCAATCGCTTATATGGCTGCATGGATATCGACACGATGCTGCCGAATTGGGAGAAGAAGCCGCGGACCTCCTCCTCGGAGAACCTTTCCTCGGGGATATTCTCCACGACAATAGTCGTCTTGCTCTTGTCGTGCGAGGGGCCATCGGCGGACAGCTGCGAGCGGTACCCATTTTTCCTTCCACCCTTCCCCTGCCCGTTTCTAGGACGAGCCTGGCCGAGCCTCGGATCAAAGGCACCAGGGAAAGATGGGAAGCCGGGCAATGCCGCTGGCATATGAGCCTGTCCTTCGGGGAGAAGTAACGATGAGTTTGTAGGGTCGTACCCTACAGCCCCATGATTGGTTCGTTAGCACGGTTTTGCGCTCGGTGACAGGGCCTCAGGGCGTGTTACTCACCACCAAACTGGCTCTGCGCCGCAGACGCAGGGGCGCTATAGCCTGCCGAGGGCACATGCTCGTACTGGCAAGTATTGCCCCTTGTACAGAATCCTTGCGCATCGTAGTCCCTACAGCGTCTTCTCCCCGAGCCCTGACCCTTAGCAGCGGCGGGGAAGCGTGGCGCGCCGGGAGGGAAGCCGCCGGGCGGTGGCGGATGGAACCCATGTAGGAGGGCGTCCATCGGAGGCATCAGCGACACGGGGTCGTACTCTAGTTCGGCGGACGGCATGGCGGCGGGAGGGAACGCATGAGGTTGGAAGGGCCCGGCCGGGGCTCCGTTGTTGAAGGCCGAAGGGGCGCCGCCATAGCCGTGGCGGCGCGGCTGCTTGGTGGCCCTACCACCGAAGCCGCCGCGGTCACCGGAGCCTGTACGAGGCTCAGCATCGCCACGATCGTGGTACGAGCGTTTCCTCGAGCCGGATTGGGGCGTGAAGGCCGGAGCGGCGCCGGAAAGGGCGGCGGGGTAGCGGGGCCCGGCCGGCGGTGCAACGGGAGGCTGCAGCGGGGGCGGCGCGACCTTGGGGGCGGGAGCAGCGCCGGGTAAATAGGACCTGTAGGCAAGGGCCGCAAAGACGTCGTCCAGGAAACCCTTGGCATCTAGGGTTGCGCGGGCGCGCGATCAGCAATGCGCCAGCAAGGGCACCGAAGATGCGAAGAGGCATTGTTGAAGGGTGTGTCATACCTTCTTGGAGAAAGTCGGGTATCTCCTTTTCGCAATTCTCGCGGACTTCTTGGACGGTTCCCTCGTGGCCTAGCAAGGCAAGGACGTAGTCGGCCAGAACATCAATGTCGGCATCCGACCTGGAGGGTCCAAGCATTCATGTTAGTCATGATGAGCTCGCAAGACCCTGGTTGTCGCGCGGTGAGGCGCACGACTGTTTTCGTGCCAGGGCGGCTGCATGGCAGAAGACATCGAGGGGGAAAACCGACGTATTCTCGAGGCGCTTGACAATCCATGCCTTGACCAGCGGAGCGTCCTGCTCCGGGAACAGCATCGTGGGAAAGGACGCGGGCTGCGAGCCCAGATGCGCGAACCGCGGCGACGCCGACTGACCCAATTCAAAGGACGGGCGAAAGCATGGAGTCGGTGGCTAGGGCAGTGGAGGAAGTGGTCGCCTGGAATGGTAACAGACAAGGAGGATGTCGTCGTCGGCTCTTGGAACAAACAGAAAGTAGCGGTCGTGAGACGGGCGAGATGCGTTTCCGGGACTAGACGCGTGCTCAGGCCCGGAATTGGCCCGCTCGTGCACTCAACCCCAAGCCATGGACTCGATCCAAGAAAATTGATCGGCGGTTCAGGGCCATCTTATCGGAGCTTCTTATCGCGGCTGCTGCAACCCGCCTGAAGCCACCCTGCTCCACCCTTGGACAGCGCTGTTCGGCTGGAGCTTTAGCGCGTGAAGGCCCCACACATGTGCATGTGGATTCAGCTCCAGAGGCTGGAGGCTCAGAAAATCAGGGGTACCGAGTGCAGGGAAAACTGCATACGAGTTTGGCTGCCAATCGTGGATTGACAAACCGAATGCTGGGAACAGCTAATATGGTGGAACCAGCCCAGAGCTCGCGTCGAGTTGTATACCGATACCCCGTCTGTTCTGCCTGGCCCGATGTGCCGCCTGAGTACGTATGAGGCTTCACGGAGGGCTGTGAGAGCCCGATTACGGAGGCGTGAGGATCAAGAAATCGTGTAGCCTGCCGCAAAATAAATCCGCACCCTAAAAAGCCGCAAGAAGGTCCGTCTAAGTGCGTTTGTGTTTCTGTGTTCGCACTAAGAAATAAAAAATCAAAA